>CM076571.1:657272341-657310697 GCA_034641835.2 Pinus albicaulis
TGACGCCCTCCAACAGGATCCTTCGACACTTCGCCATCTTCTTTTGCCATGCTTCGACTTCAGCAGGATCAGTGGGCTTTTGGACATCCGTATCTACGAACTCCTTTAGACCATTATCTTCTAATACTGCCTCCATGCGATCCTTCCATGCAACATAATTCGAACTGCCTTCAAGAGCATATTCGAGTCACAAACCGTTGAAAGACATTTTCAACACCGACACCAAGAAAACAAAACTGCTGCAAAATTTCGAATTCCACCTCAAAGCTCAGCCGCTCTAGATCGTGAGAACAAATTATTTCTAGCACAGAGATCGACTGCAAGGGGCGTTTACCATACCTTTCACTTTCCGAAGAAAGATGAATCCGGAGGCTACCTGGCCCGCATGCAGACTCTGTCTACCGAAATAAGTTTGTAATCACTGTGATGATCAATCTCTGCTTCAATAGCTCCGATACCATGTAGAAATTTGCTGAATAATGATTAATTATCCACCGAGACTATCCCGATCACATACAATTCGAATTTATATGCAACACATAATCTCTTCCACTCAGATCATCACACATGCGGAAATAAAATCAAGCGATAACACATCAAATCATCATACACATTAACACAGTATGTATGGGGAAAGCTTATAGCCGAAAACCCCGCAGCTATTGTGTATATTATAATGGAGAAATCAAGTAACAAACTCAGTACAATACTCCTCACAAGTACTCAGTACTTTCTCATACAGTTACTCACAATCTAGCTCAATTTTGAACAGGTTACTGGTTCAAAACTCACCGCCAATTGCCTTGCCTCTATTGCGTGTTTCAATGCTATGGGATGGCCTCTTTATATAGATAAACCACCAGCCTGAACTGCGCAATCCTCATGGGCTTACTCCACCTATCTGTGTGTTACAAATAGCAACAGTATAGTCACAACTGATAGCTAACTCCACCCTTTCATCTACCTCTTTCACCGGTCTCCACTGAACTGATCATGCACTGTAGTGAACTGATGTGTTCTTGAGTTGAATAATGAGTTACTAATTAATGAATTAAATAATATTTAATTCACTCCACTCATAACTAATTGATTAGCTAGTTAAACTAATCTCAACTAGTTCAACTAAAATAAACAGAACACAACTCCACTATCCGTCTCATTAACTCCTCCAAACTTCTGCCACTGAAGTCCAACTGAAGTCAACCATGCATGATGCCATCAAACCCTTGGGAACCACGTGATTCCTCTGTCAGATGCATGAGCCACTTCCGTAGCTCGAACTGAAGTGCTCCAAGAGAGTAAACTGCTGTTTATAGTCTAAATATTATTAAGGGTAAATAATATTTGACTTCCCTGTTTTAAGGAGAGGCAGTCTAAAAATAGACTTCGACCTGTTTGACCTCAAAAATGGAGTCTCATCTATTTTTACCAACATGACCAATGCTCCAAGAATCTCAAACTGGAATCCCCGAACCATGCTCCATATGTCTAAAAATAGACATAGTCTAAAAATAGATTTTGCGCCAGAATTTGCCTGCGGGCCCACTTGGTGAAGGCGACTTCATTTCACTAAGCTCCATAATCTTGCTGCATTCTAAACAAAAACATAACAAACCTAATTTTTAATCTTTAATTTTACTTCAATACCACAGGCATGTCTTCTACTTCCAACAGACGTGTTAATATTTCATATTGTTCTATGCTAAATCAATTACCTTAGCCCAATTTAATTTTCATTTAAAATGCATCCAAATATAAGTAGTGTAAATAATCATAAACAATTACTGAAGATAGAACAAATCATGTAGTGAAAAATAAGACAAAAACACAACCATAAGAGACGTCATATTGGTCCAAGACCAGGGAAAAAACCCACTATGGGGGAAACCATTTCAAATATTATTCTTCAATAGATCGTCGTAAAATAATTTCTGTAGAGAGAAAAACGAGCCCAATACATATATGCATCAGAAACAAACAGATCGGATCTATAGATATGAAAATTTGAAATATCAAAAGAACATATCCGATGTATAACCAAAACCAAGTGATCTCAGTTGCCAAGTCCTACATCTGAATCTAGAATGATGTCAAATACTGTTCAGAAGTGACTGTGACTGAGTGATGGATGAATGAAGACACTGCGAAAGCTACTGACTGTGATCCAAATAATATATGCCCATAAAACTCCTTAACCATGGCCTTAACACTATGAGCCCATGGTTATAGCAGGCTTGACCATGACCTAAGCACTTTGTGCCTGTGGCTGATGTCCAAATCAGTCCGATCTGACTTAGAAACCCTAGCTTCGCCCTGAACAAGGTCTGCCCATATTTATGCTATCTTAGTTGCAACCTTGACAAGGCATGCACACAGTTATGGCTCAGTTCAGCCACTACCTCAATGTGGCCTGCCTGTGGCTCTGGATCAAAATACTTAAATCAAATGCGAGCCTCAGATTGTGATCCTGATCCTTTGCGTGAACTTCTCCTTACGTACCTGTGCGAGCCAAGAAAAAAAATACAAACCAATCCAAGAGAGCATGAGTATGATCTCATGATTAAATGTGTGAAAACGATATTGGGGTTGCCTCTATTTATAGCCTTTGTGAAGGACCACTTGGGGCTTTGACTGAATCCACAAGAGTTTAGGTCGACCCATAAAATAATAAAATAATTCATAACTTAACTTCTTCTTAACCAATTGGGTGATCTATAGGTCGATTTTAGACCTTTCGAGCAAAGGAATCTAATGAAATTATAATCTTAACCATATGAGCCGTTCAATGTGGAATTTAACTCTAGTTGCAAAAATTAACACATAGCCTCGATAGGGTTTCCTTTTTAACCCATTCAGATTACATTATCCCATTTACTATGAATGATTCATAACTTGTTTTAATTTATTTTTATCAAATAATTTGTAGAAGGCCATTGTTCTTACATGGTAACCAGCTAATAACAATGACATTCACCATAGCTAATGAGGTGAACAAGTCGGCTCATGATGAGACCTCTTGTCCTTTGACCCAAAGACCAAAGTCCATTACCCTGGCTTGGTGACCAAAAGTGGTAATGTCACTCCACTAGATCCTATGATCATGGTAGGCCGACTTGTGATGACACCTCTTATCCTATGTTAAATTATGATTTTTATTAATCGTAGTAGATTACTTAGTAAATGGGGTGGCATGTCAACTCTTTGAGAGTTAAGGATGATGTAAAAACTATTGTAATATTTAATTTTTATCTTTCTAATTTTTTCCTCAAAACTTATCATCGTGTAATCTTTAGAAATTGGAGTAAATGAATGCTCCTTAAGTGGTTATGGGAGGAGTGCATCATGAGCATTTTTATATATTTCTTACAATAGAGGAGTTAAATATTAAGGAAGTTTCAAGATTCTGATAGTGATTCGTTATAAACCATTCTCCAATGATAAGCATCATGAAATTTAGTTATCCAACCATCATATCAAAGAAAGGATGAATTTTTTTCCTTATCCTAAATAAATAGAAGAATTAATAGGCTATGGAAATAATGATTGCATCTTAGGAAATAACAACTCTGGTTATGGAAACAACAACTGTGAATAAGGAAACAACAACTGTGACTAACAACAACTGTGATTAAAGAAACAATGACTATGATTAAGGAAACAAAAACTGTGACTAAGGAAACAAAAATTGTGATTAAGGAAACAACGGTTGTAACTAAGGAAACAAAAACTGTGATCAAAATATTAGTGAAACAATGATTGTAACTAATGAAACAACAACTATGATCAAAATATTAGCGATTTTTCCATACCTACCATAAAAAAATATGAAAGTATTTTCATTATGTACAAAATGAAGAATATTTCGAAACAAATTTAAATGTTTGTGGCTATGAGGAAATTTCCCCTATCATCTACAAACTACAGATTCACGTCATTATCAATTTCGTGAAGAAAATATTCTCGTGTAAGTGGTTGGTGATACAGACAAGGTCGATGTCCATTGGTAAGGAAAGAAATGCCAGAATTATCAATCATAGTAAGGCACATCGTTCCATTGTCATGAACTTCAGTAACTTTGTAAGGGCCAAGCCATATTGTTTGGAGTTTACCTTGAAAGTATTGGAATCTGGAATCATAAAACAACGTACAATCCTCTTTCTGAAAGTTTTTATTTTTAATCAACCAATCATGCCATTTAAATCACTATTGCTGAACTATGGAATTGCATTGTAAAGAAATAAGGCACATTTTATCTAGTTCATTAATTTGTTGTAAGTGTTGTTTTTGTGCTTCCATGAGATCCAGTCCAAGTTCCTTTGAAGTTATGAGAGTATTAAGTTCAAACTCGATCAAAAAATTGGGTTCCTTATAAAAAAACGAGCTGATAAGGTGAATAGCTAGTAGTAGTGTTTCAGGTTATCCATTAAGACCATAAGTCTTCTGAAAGCTTGGCGGCCCAAGATATTTACAAATACTTTTTTAGTTAAAATATTGTTTGTGCTTTACACCTGCCCATTCGCTTGCATGTGGTAAACATAAGTGATATTGTGTTTGATATGGAATTTTTGTAGTGCGGATGAAATTTTATGAGAAATGAACTATGATCACATATCTATGACAAGCTCCCAAGGAAACCCATATCGAACAAACTATTCAAATATAAAATTAAAGTATGCTTCCTTTGTAGCCCTTGAGAGTGATACTGCTTCCACCCATTTGGTTACATAATATGTAGAAACTAGGATATACACTTTCTTATTTGAAGGTGGATTGAAGGGGCCTACAAAGTCCAATTCCCATCTTTCAAATGGTTCCAATACAATATGTGGTTGAAGGGGAATTTCTCCATCATAAATGAGATGACCCATCATTTGGAAATTATAGCAGCTCTTGACATATTTCTATGCATATTTGAATATTGTGCACAAAAAATAGCTCATTTGTAATATCTTGTGTCCAGTTCTTTGATCAGAAAAATTTCCTCCACGGGTCTCATCGTGACAAGCCCTGGGGACATCATAAATTTCATCTTCTCTAATGCATCTATGAATTTGAAGATCAACCCCTATGTGAAAGAGGTAACCATCCATCCATGAAAAGCGTGCACTGCACTAGATGATAGGCTTATTTTATCGGGATGACAAGTGCAATGTTAATTTTCCATTTTCCAGGTAATTCACAACATTGACATACCACAATGTTTTAATGTTTACAAATATCAGATGTTCATCCGAGAATTTATATTCAACTAGGGAAGAGTCAACTATAGTTGGGATTCTTGACAATAAGTCCGCGACAAAGTTCTCTTTTCCTATATGATCCTTTATAGTAATGTTGAACTCCTACAATAATAGTAACCAACAAGTTATTCTACCATTGGTAACAAGTTTTTTATCTAAATAACGAATAACAGAATGATCAGTGTACAGAAAAACTCGATATCCTGTTATATAATGGAAAAATTATTTATGGCATAAATGAAAACTAGAAATTCTTTTTTGTCACAGTATAGTTTAAATCTTCCGGTGTGAGGTTCTTGCTGATATAGTAAATTGCATAGGAATTCTTATACTCTTCTTGTAAAATCACTGCTCCTATCTCTGTATCTGGTGCATCTGAGGATATATGGAATGGTAGACTCCAATTTTCTCCTCACAACATAGGAGCTGTTGAAACAAAATTTTTCATATTGGAAAAATAAATTTCACATTTATCAGTCCACTCAAATTCCACATGTCCAGGTAATGCATACACTGGTGCTGCAATTTTTGAAAAATGTGCTAGAAATTGATAATAGTAACCATCATAACCAAGGAAACTATGTACCCTTATTGGCCTATGATGGGTAGGAAGTTTAAGAATTACCTCGATCTTAGCTGGGTCTACCTGAATACCTGTAGTAGAGATAAAATGTCCTAGAACTATACCTTTTTTCATCATCATGTGGCATTTTTCATGACTAAGGCATAACCTTGTAGCTATACATCGTGCAAGAACCTTCTCAAGATTGTGCAAGGCTAGGTCATAATCATTACCATAAGGGGTGAAATCGTCCATACATAGTTCAAGTCCTTTATTAATTAAATGAGAGAAAATACTGAGAATTTCCCTTTGAAAAGTGGTTGGTGCATTGCACATTCCAAATGGTAAGACTCTATATGCAAACGTTCCCCATGGATAGGTGAACATAGTTTTGTATTGGTCTTCAGGGGAAATCTGGATTTGATCATACCCACTAAATCCATCTAGGAAACAAAATTATTTCTTTCCGGAAAGAGTGTCAAGGATTTGATCTACAAATGGAAGAGGAAACTAATCTTTCTGTGCGGATTTATTTAGTTCTCTGTAGAATTTTCCATTAACAATTATTTTTAGGGACTAATACTGGTGGTGAAATCCATTGACTACCAGAAATAGGATATATAAAATTAACATTAAGACGTTTTTGAAGTTCCTATTTTACTGTGTCCCTAAGGTGTGGATTTAATATTCATTAAGGTTAAAAAATGGCTCAGGCATATTTCTCAATATAGATATGATGTGTACACAACTATGGAACGATGCCCTTCATATAAGAGTATTCCCAAGAAAAGACTTGTTTATATTTTTAAAGAACTTGAATCCTCCTTTCAGGCTAAATATAATTAAGATTGCTGTTAATATTCAGGGTCTTGTCAATTTCAATTTCAAAGGGGATGTTGTCATGAACTACAGTCATATGTCTATGCTTATTTTTCAAATCCTCTAGCGGATCTCCTTGGGCTTCATTATCAAGCACAAATTTCAGCATCTGACATGTTTTGTTTCCTATATTGGAAGGATGGTTAAAAATAAGAGCTTTATCAATAGTAAGAGGAGAGCATAAATTGACTTCCTGATATTTGGGAGGGAAAAATCTAAAAGTTTCAGTTGACATGCTGGGTATAGTGGGTGGGTATAGGATAATATTCTTGATTGCAGGTCTCTTAGCAATTTTCATACTTCCATTTCAACACATGATACATGCATATTCAATGGAAATCCATGGTATTCCTAATATCAGAGGGTGTCCTAGTTTATTTTTAGGATTTAGGACCAGAAAATCCACTAGGTATTCCCAGGAATATACAAAAACAACGATATCATTTAAGGTCCCTTTTGGTTTTACTACAGATTTTCCAGTTAGTTACAACATTGTTGGAGTCTATTTAAATCTTGTTATTCCAAGGAGGACACATGTTTCGAGTGTTATAATATTTATGGAAGCTCCCAAGTCCACTAAGGTGTTTGCAAAATTATACCCCTGAATATGGACATTGACTACAGGGTTTCAAGGATCGTCATATTTGATAGGTATTTGTATTCCTAGGATGAGATCATATAGTTTCCAAAGAACATGGACTATAGCAGAATCTTTTGGCTTCCTACCAGGCTTCTTAACAAACAACTATTTAATGGTTTTAACATAGATAGGTATTTCTATAATATCCTGTAGGAGAGGGATTTTTATGCATAAATTTTGTAATTCCCCTAAGAGATCAAAATCAATATATACAAGTGATTTTACTATGGATAATCTCTTAGGGAACAAAGGAGTAGTTTCTGCAATCTTAATGGATTCCTTCTTTTTAATCAGTTTACTAGACGATTTTTCTTCAATAATGATTATGGTAGGATGAGAGTGTTATGTCACAGGTTTCTCCTTCGTAGGATTTTCGCATTCTGGTTGCTCTTGATTCGTTGGATGATCTTCTGGAAAGATGTTCCTCCTATATCTAAGGCATAGTTTGTACATTCCAAGGAGAGAGGGGAACAATCCGAAGTTTCAAGAATCTTTGAGAATTGCATAGGTCTATTATTTTGATTTAGAATTGGTTGTGCATGAAACTAAAGCCATAGAAGAGCTGGAGTGTTCAAAGGTAGTTGAAGTGGAGGTTATAATGGTGGTTGATTTTGTGACTAGGGAAGTGCTCCCATCGACTGATTAATTGATTCAGTGGGGCATTTCCAATTCTAGGAACACATTGGCCCTTAAGCAGGTTGATTTTTCCATTCTAGAGGGTATGTATTATTTGGTGTATTCTACCATGAGGTTGCGGGATATTTTTTATTTGGCCAAGAAAGGCCAGGGAATGACTGGTTTGTCTAGGGTGATTAAGTGTATGGTTTAGGCTTCTAGGTGGTAGTAGGATGTTGTTGACCCTGCTAATTTAGTATAAGAAACTGTTGTTGATCAAAGTATGTAAAAAATAACATAGGAGGGTCCCACAACATACCCGATGGGAAATTATGCCATTGTCATCATTGTGCCACAAAATACATTGTCTCTGGTTCTTCCTCAACTTCCTTAAATACATATTTAAATCTAGGAAGTGAAGGAAAATGATTGGTCAAGTAATATTTGGTACACATAACATATATCTCAACTTTATCTAGTAGTCATTCCTTACAATTGTGCTTCTTCCGAAAACGAGGGTAGCAAATAGTTAATGCATGTTCCGGTTCAGCCTGCTTCTGTTTTACTTGTAAAAAATCCAAATGTGTTTTCAGTGTACTTATGGTATCATTTAAAAAATATTCTAAAATCTTACCAATCTCTGCTCGTATAATGCCTCCCCCTACAACTCTGTTAGATCCGCTAAGAGGATCATGAGTTCCAGTTTTGGTTCGTGTACAACATTTGATACATAATTTTACAATATCATTATATTCTTATTTAGGAATATCACCTTGCCCTTTTAAATTAAAAATTTATATCCATTTATCTTTCATACCTCTAATTAAGGTAGTTTTCAACGTATCCCTCGGTAAATTATTATATGGAAACCTTTGTAAATTATATTGAAATATCTCAATGTACTATTCTAAGGTTGCATCTTCTTTTGACATAATCTTAAATATGTCTTCCCTTACATTTGTAGATTAGAAATAATCTTGGTACTTAGTAAGGAAATATTGTTTTATTTGATACCATGAAGTTGTAGTACCATCCCCAACCCCATGAACCATCACAGTGTTTCTCCCTTTAAAGTAGAAGGGAAAAAAATTAATTTTTGGGGGTCGGTAGTGTAATCATATCGTCAACATAAGACATCGAATTAAAAAAAAAAATGCATTAGGATCTTCAGAGGACATCCCATGAAAGTTTGGAAGGTTTTTCAGTGGGATAGCCTGGATTGGTGCATTAGCCTGCGGATCAAAAATAGGGTATTCTATGGTTGAGGTTTGCATTTCTGTTACTGGATTTTCCATTTGATCAAAAATTTTCCAATAAAATCCAGGGATTCTATAGTTAGGAGGTACTAACTGAAAATAATTAACATGATGATAGGGTCTTGTGCCTTGACCAGGTCTCACAACGATACTCAAATCAAGAATTTCAACTTCTCTTCTAGCAATGGGTGTCGCAGGAGATTCTTACCTAGAAGGTTGAGGGTATGGTTCACTTTTCTCACCTCTCCCTTACCTTAAGTTACAATAGTGCCCCTCACTCGTATCAAAAGGATTGAGATTCCTACCATGTATGTGTTGGAAGCTCTTCTCATATCCTAAAGTTTTATCATGAATCTTATAGTTAACTGCATCGGATGACTCTGCTACTCAAGGGGAAATGACAATAGAACCCTTCCCAGATACTGCTCGGGGACCTACCGACACTTGAGATTTTTATTTACGAATGATTTCATCTATGAAGGTCGTTCTTCCAAGGCCAAACTTACCTTATATCTTGGTGATTTTTGGGGTATATTTCTAATCTATCTGTATATAATTCCTAGTCCTAGGTTTCTTTCTAGTCATACACACTAAGAAACATAAACTTATCAGTCGAGGGAAGGTGCCACCACAAGCATTTTTTTTGCTAGGGTGTGTGTGCAGGTTCTTACCTTCCATCTTTAATAACCAACCCCCAAGGATACAACTAACACTCTCTTTTAAAATCTCCCCGGAAACGGTGCCAAAATGTGGAGCCAATTAATTTTTTCTAAAGGACGAACTAACTATTGCACATTAAATTTTCAACCCAAGGTTTTGTCTTTCTATTTCAAGGTTATCGACAAAATATTATATTCTAAATAATTTTCTGGAGGAAACAACAAAGTAAAATTATCAAACATCAAGCTGTTAATTATGTAATAACAACTAAAAAGCATTGCAATATCATATAATCGAAAGAAATTAAGTACACAACATAACGATCTATGATAATCTATAGGAAAAAAAAAAGAAATGACGATTTTCCTAACAAATTAACAAAAAAAAATATACTCTGTAAAAATCTCTATGAATCCTATTGAAAACAGAGCATGTTATTTAATAAGAAAGCAATGATAAATTAATAGAAATTACACAAATGGAATAAATGAAACAGAAGAACCAAACACAAATTTCTTAGTATAGGTAAAGATAGTGTTGCTTCTAGGATCGAGACCAAATAACCGGAATCAAATTGCCTTATAGAGTAAATCAACACAGTAGTAAACTTTGAATAATATATGCTCCCATTCAATTACATAAAATAAATTACAATGGATGTATTTTAAAGTATTAACTTATGTCAAAACAATATTACAATTGAACAACCCCTTTTGAGGCTCAATGTCAAGTTTCTATACCATGTCGATAAAAGATAAGAAAAATGAATCTATGTCTGATAAAGAGCAATCCTAAGAATCTGAAGATTCCGAGGATGGTAATTTTAAGCTAGAATATATCTTAATATATCTAGATGACCAAGTTAGAAGCCCATCCTTAACTGATTTGCTCCAAACAAGGTTCAAAATCCTGAAACTATTCGATCTCCCATGATCATTCTAGAAAACAACATTGGATGTCAATTCATCAATAGATTAGTGTCCACAATAAGGATCCAATCGTAAGTAAATAATTCTTTAATGGTCATATCCATTCATAAAGATAATAAAATAATAAATACATATAAAAAACTTCTAGAATGCATACTTCATAAGTTATCATAGCCTAATTGCAAAAAAAAACTTAGAAAATAGTATAAAAACTAAGGAATAAGGTAAGGAAATTATGAAAAATATGAGGCCCAACAGTTATGTGTTCTTAAAGGTGAGAGATTTCAACTGATTAGAGAGGCTCACACATCCAATGTTGTAGGGAAATTTTGTGTAGGGAAGAGTATGGCAATTATGCAGAGGTATGTGTATTGACCCAAGATGCAAGACTAGGTAACTAGGCTCATACGATGATGCATAATTTGTCATACCAACAAACATACCAACATGAAACAAAGTCTATATCATCCCTTACCTATAGCCACTCGTCCCTATGAAATCATTTCCATGGAATTTATGGGAGGTCTACCAGCAACTAGGAAGGGACATGATTACTTATTTGTGGTAGTTGACAAGTTCAACAAGATGTGTGTTATGATGCACTATAAACATACCATCAGTGGGAAAGAAGCAACAAACTTGTCTTTGGATAGGTCTGGGTGCACTTTGGGATACCAAGGAGCAATGTTTCAAATAGGCACACAAGATTTCTAAATGCATTCTGGACTACATTGTGGGATAATATGGACACGAAGTTGAATTTATCTACAATATTCCATCCAAAGACATAAGAGCTCAATAATAATTTGGTGCATCTTCTGATGGGATACAACCATAAACATCCAAAGAACTAGGATTAAAATCTAGTGTATATGCAACATTATTATAATATAGGAGTCCACACTTCTATAGGAAAGTCCCCATTTGAGATATGTTTTGGATATTTTCCACCTTTATCTTTGGACATTGCATATGGGCAAAAAAGAGGAGTGAGGGAAGATCTTATAGAAGATGCCTCAAGGGCTGAATTTTTTGTTGAAAATATCAGGTATCCATCTATAGGTACTGTAGAAGTTACAACAGAAATATAAGGCTAGACATTATCAACATAGAATAGAGAAATCATTCAAGGTGGGAGACAATTTATGGCTATAGTTGAACTAGGAGAGGCTACAAGGGCCTGGTAAGAAAAATCAAGGCTTTGAGGTATGGTCCTTTTTAGATACTAGAAAAGATGGGTGATAATGCCTATTGACACAGTTTACCCCCATATATGTGCATGTACTCATTTGTGAATGTATATAGTTTGAAACTCTATGAGCCTTCCATGATAGATTAGGAAAAGGAACAAATCCTACCTTATGTGCGGGATTTAGTACCAGATGCTCAGGAAGAGTTGAATGAAGATAAAATTTTTCAAAAGAGGTCCAAAACTACATGGAAAATACAACATAACCTTTCGTAGATTTGGTTGAAAGGAAAAATTCCAAGAAAAGCTAAATGGTACATTAGGTAGAAGGTAGAGGAAATATTTCCTCACCTCATTCAGTAGAAGATTTTTGGGACCAAAAGTCTCCCAAAATGGGGAGGTGTGATCCGGATTGTATCATTATATATTTTTTTTCATCCATTTCAATCCTTTCAGAGTGGAAAAATGGAGGAATTAGCTCATGGGACTGTTTTTACTGGTGGAACCCAGTTTGGAAAAACAAGGTCTGAAATATTATGGGAGTGTTTTTAGGCATCAAATGACATTTTTTGGGGATAAAACTTGTCACTCTAGTGTGATTCCTTCTCATGTTATTCTACACACAGATACCTTTCCAACGAAACACAAATCACATCAGTAAGAGTTTGTATGCGAAAGTAATGCCATAAAAAGTTGATCTTCCTTTTTTCACCACCATAATTCGAGAGGATTCCTTGTCAGCCCCTAATATTAATGTAAAATAGGCTAGCCATGTGATTATAATGTAATAATTTAGAATATTATATATTGTAACTTTTCTTAAGAGTTGAGGTAGTCAAACTTAACCAGTAGTAGGATATTGTAATGTCTTACAACTGGGCCACTAGGAGGAAAAGGGATTCCATTCTTTTGAGTGCACTTGTTCCATAGTGGAGCAGAAAGAGATGAAAAGGATAGGATACATAGCACACACAAAGGATTTGTGCACTGTAGTAGCCCACAGGCCATATGCCATACTTCTTTTTACTTGTAGCCATATTTACATTCAAATAAAAGAGTGTAAAAACCTCACCTTCTAGCTGGGATTTTCTCGAGAAAGGATTTCCTAGAGCATATCTTGTGTCAAATTTGTGTGTTATATTTTATTTTTTCTTTCTCCATTTTCTACGTAATTTTCATTCGCATGCATGCAATATTAACAGTAAATCTATAGATCCAGAAATCTAATAAAATAGCAATAGAGTATAATTTTAATAATTTAAATATAATATTATCATATCTGTTGTGACGAAAACTCCAGTTGATAAATATGAGTATTATGGAGTTAAATATAATGATATTCCAACACAAAAAATTAATATCTATAAGAAAGAAGAAAGAAATAAAGAATGTGGAGACAAGAAAGAAATGTTCTTGTTTGCTCAATCCAATTCAATTTGTATCCTTGACTTCCCCCCTATATGTATAAATGTCCCTCTCCCCTCCCTCTTGTTTCCTCAATTCATACCAATGAAAAGAGGAGGTTGAATTCTCCATAATTGGATATCAATGCACATGGCTGAGTCAACTAAGCTCAAATTGGATATTAAAATATAGTTAAGTGGCCCTTGCTTGAGTTTAACTGAAGTATATTTGAGTTGTCATGAAATGAATATATCCTTGAACACAATTTTAGCTAATTTAACTTGGGTAAAAAGCTTAGGGTAATTTTCCTCAATCAAATTTTAGTAAACCCAAATTAATATAATTTTAAGAGCTGAATATATTGAGCGAAAAACATGATTTCTTATTAAGGGTTGAGTGAAACAAGGAGGGAAAGTGGGAAGGAGAAAGTCTAAAAGGTCAATGGAAAATAAGAGTGGTAGGAGGAGGAAAAGAAAGAAACCAAAACAAACTAAAAGAAAGAAAAATATGGTGGCGGAAAATAAATTTCCTTTATTGCCATGTCACACCCATGTAATTTTCCACATCACTAATTATTCATTTATAATATCACCACTTTTCCAATCCATGAGCTACAATGTGTCACCCCCCAAATTTCCACATCACCTTGCTATAATTAGACATGCCAAAAATAAAATTATCCCTAAAAAGAAAAGAAAATATAGAAATTGTTTAAAACAAATAAGGGAACCCTGCCATCTATCATATGTTTAAACATAGTCATTGCTAAAAATAGGAATATGACTGCATGGCCACAATATTATACTCATTAGATTCAAAATATAATAGGAAACACGAGTATGTTGTCAACACTACCATGCCAATACTCCTAAAAATAGAAATTCCTTGAATTTTTTCAAAAACACCCTCATCAAAATCAAAACTCAGTGAGTAGTCCAAATATGTAATCAGACTTGAAATGAAACCGCTACTAAAAATATAAAGTGCTTAAAATATCATGAAACCATACTCATTGAATTTATCTTTTCGTGAGGATTCTAAATCCATGATAAAAAATCACATGCCATTATCTTTGACATGGGAGTCTATGTGTGTGTGTCTTGGATATATATATTTGTGTGTGTGTGTGTGTGTATTTCAAGTGCTTCCCATTTATAGGAAACCCCTCATGATCTTCATCTGAGTTGGCTAATTGAAAGGTGTTAGGACCCTCCCTTGCATCAATGTAGTATGCGCCTCACCATAGAATGTCAAACTTAGTGTGATCTCTTGGTTTCTCATTTCTCTTGTCCCTCAATAGCACTATATATCCAACTTGAAATGCTTTCCTTTTCGCTTTCTTGTCAAACACCCTTTTAACCTGAGCTTGATATTCTGTAAATAAATTGTATATTATTTAATGTTAATTTTCCATTGCCGAATCTGGTTTAAATTCCTATTAATTTATTTTATGCTTATAAAATTTATTCACCCCTATTGTTATTCTATTATTATTATTATAGGCTAGTTATGTGGGACCTCCCACTAGGGATTTGAGTCAGTTTCCTATCACAAAGAGTGTCTTAACAGTGCATCCATTCACCAATAATCCAAATCCCCATGGGCATTCACCCTAATAAATTATTTTATGGAAAAATATTGAATAAAAATACAATGGTATTTAACTTATAAAAATATTTGTAGTATACAAATAAGTGAAAAAAAAATCACAAACATGTCATTTTTTTCCCTCCAATGTAACCTTCATTAAATTTCTCAGGAAAAACAAGGGCTTTGTTAATAGGGAAAATGGCCCTTAGAGAAATAAAAAAATTATATAGCAAAATGGAACATGGAAATCTTGGCCCCCTAGAATTTTTCGCCTTATGAAAACTCTGCCTCCTTGAAATTTTGGACCCTTGAAAAATCGATTTCTCCAAACTTCAATTTTATCTACTCTCCCCTAGTTTTGTATGACATGTGCACTGGAATAATAACTCACCCTTCACCTAGGCTATATGGCCCTTTGCATAGCCCTCTAAGTTTAGTTTTTAATTCCTTGCAATTCAACCTCCTCTATCCAATATCTTGGCCCCTTCAGCATTCTCTCACTGGAATTTCCTTGGTAAAACTCTTCTTTCTTTTTAGCTTTGAGTCTCTCACTTTGGTTAAGAAAATTGTTCTCTCAATGATTTGATGTGTCTTTATCCTCTCTTAGATTTCTTATTTAATTATAGTTGATCCAAAACCTAACCCTTAACCTCCAAAATGATGGATGGTTAGGATTAAATATTAACCCACTTAGATCATTCATAAAGATTGGATCTAATTCATTAAAGTGATTAAACCACTTTTCCTTAGAGAATTTAACCCAATAGGCAACATTAATTAATTAATTAATTAATGTGTTTGTCCTAAGTTGAAATTATGAAAGAGATCATAGATATCAGTTACTTAACCTAAGAAAGTACCTAGAGAGCCTTGGACCACTCTTATATGTTTGAAACCTAGCCTATGCAGAAGTAAATATTTGATGCTATAAAATTGACATTTAACACTCTTTCTCTAGTTCGCCCAGTCACCAAAATATAATTGAAAAGCCTCTCACTTAGAAGTGAACTCCCAAAATTTTGTATAATGACAATTGCAAATTCATAGGTAGAACCACATCTAATCTATAGAGTAGTTCAAAAGGAATTTTTCTTATTGCATGCTTATTTGTAATGTTATTAGCCCAAAATGCATATTTGAGACAAGTGCTCCAAGATCGTTTATTCTCTCCAATAGTCTTCTTGATCATTAAAATTAGGTTCTTGTTGCTCGATTTTACTAAATTGTTCCCCTAAGTATAGAAATTGGTTGCATGAGATATATTGGGAACAAAAAGATACCAACTCTAGTAATATGAACACATTAGCATCATCCATGGTTATCTTGTTTGGAACACCAAATTTCTTAATTGTCACACACCTAACCCCCTAATCCTTCATTAGGGATATGGGACATCAATCTTTTCTCAAACCCGGTACCTTAAATCCTAATGATGTGGAGTATCAGTTTTTTTCCCGTTTCTTTTGTGCTTTGTTAACAAAAAAATTAGTTGTTATTTCAAGATAATTCAAGAGATGCAACTTCCTAAGGGAATATATATGAAATTATAACGAACCAAGATATGAAACTTCTACCATTTTTATTGTGGTATATCTTCTCGATCTCCTCTAGGTTTAAAGGTCTGAAACATAAAATAAATAAAGTTATAGCGAAAATACCATGTTAACCTATTTGAATCCTGATTTTAGGAACATTAAATATACACAACTTCCTCAGAGCATATCTCCAAAATTATAGAGAACCAAGATCTAAAAATTAGTTTATATTTTTATAGTGAAAATTCCAAGAGGACCCCTTTAAAGAAACATTTGAGAATCCTAACTTCGTAGGATCATATATTTGAAAATATAGTGAACCAAGATTTGAAAATTTAAGAAGATTTTCAGCGAGATATCCCCTTACTATAATACAAGTCTCATCTACTAAAACCTCATAGAATAGCACAAAATTATAGTGAATTTAATTCCAAGATGACCTCTTTACCCCATAAATCACATTTTGAGTTCCACCTATAAACTTCAAGAAAGTAAAAACTCTTCCTCAACTTCTTTTTCACACCTCATATCTCTTTAAATTAGAGGAAAAAATTTGGAATTATATCCTATAGAGAAAATGAAAGAAAAAACAACATTCAATTAAGAGGGAAGAGATGCATGCGCACAACCGACCCATGAATCTGGATTTTTATTAATACACTCTCTACCAAGAAGAAACAATTTCCCAAATCAATTCAATTGCTTTACTCAAAGGTTAAGAAAAAAATTGACAATTTTACCAACAAAAAAAATAATGTTCTCCACCTATTTATTTTTCATAATTACATCTCATTAAAAAAAAACCTCGTTGAGAATAAAAAATTTCAACTATTACAATTTCATAAATGTGTTGTTGCAATAATAAATTTCATTTATGAACCACATAAGTGCTTATCTAATTCCAAAAAAATGAATCTGGAATTGAAGTATAGTGAGCCACTCTCCACCCATCATTATGAAAGACTGTGTTGTAGTCTTTCTCATAGCCAACCATCATTGAGTTAGATTTTTGATGCATTGAGAGAAAAATCAACTCAAGGATTTAACAAATAATGTTCAGACCATATTTAAAATAAAAGTGAAGGCCACTCTCCTTCACATAAAATAAAAACTTAATGTTCAACCTTTCCATTTTTGACCAAGCTTATAAACATTAACAAAAATACCATGCATATATGCACAACACAATGGAGCCCTTCTTCAATCTCTCCAGTCCCTCGACCCTCTGCTCTTCAGTTCTCTATGAAAAAAACACTAAAAATACCATTACCAATCCTAAAAACCATATAGTCTAAAGAGAAAGTGTTGCAACACATTCACTTCATGTCACATAAGTTTTCACTCACATCTCTTAACCGGTCACAAGAACTAAACATCTTTGGGATCTAACCCACTCTCTCTGAGTGAGAGGGAAAAGAATGTATGATAAAGAAAGTGGAATAAGTTGAAAATCTAAAGGAAGAAGAACATCTTGATTGACCATCCATATTTTTTTTATAATCACACCTTGATCCTTCATCTTCCCAACCTCTTACTAGAAGCTTCCTAGAAAATTAAACCATCTCTTAAAAAGGAAAAATAAAATCAAAACAAAGCAATTTTCCCTTTCAAGGCATCATAATATATTGGCTATCCCCCTTACTTTAGCTCGATATTTTAATTTATTTATTTATTAATACATCATATCATAGAGTTTTGACGCATAGTATCAATCTCGGTACTCGAGCATTATATGTTCTCAATTACATCACAAAATTGGGAAAATAAAAGGGGTGTTACAATTCCCTCACCCTTTAAGGAAAAATGTCTTTGGTGTTCTATTATTATGAAAAAAAAGTAAGGATATGCCACTCTAATGGCATCCTCCAGTTCTCAAGTGGCTTCTCTTTCTCCATAGTGCTTCCACTATACTTTAGCCTGCACAATCGTTCGGTTATGAAGCAATGTCTCTTTCCTACCTAATATGACTTATGGTTCTAGTTTGAACTCTCGTTCGAGTTCCACATGGATCACATCCCAACTAATAACATGATTATAATCATAACCATAATTTTTAAGTAAATATACATGAAATACATCATGAGTTTTAATGCTTGGAGTCAAGGAAAGCTTGTAAGTCACTAGCCCAACTGTTTCCATAATCTCAAATGGTCCACAATAGCGAGGTGGTAATTTGACCCAAGTTCACATTCTCAAGGAACTTATATTTGGCTTAGTATGAAGATACACATGATATCCAACTTTGGAATCTTTCTGAACTCTTTTTCTTGTCTGCATGTTTCTTCCGACGATCATGAGCTTCCTTCAACATATGTTTGATCAATAAAACTTCTTGCTCCATCTCTTGTAACATATCAGGTCCAAGAATAACTTTATCGACTAGATGATCCCAACTAATGGGTGTTTGAAATTTTTGGACATACATTTATTCAAAGGGACTCATCTTCAATGATTCATGTTAGCCATTATTATAAGAAATCTCTACCAATGGAAAATAGTACTCCCATTTACTTGGTCTACTCATTGCATACATACAAAGAATATCTTCTTATATATATATATATATAAACTTCTTGTTCCATCTCTTGTAACATATCAGGTCCAAGAATAACTATCGACTAGATGATCCCAACTAATGGGTGTATGACATTTTTGGACATACATTTATTCAAAGGGACTCATCTTCAATGATTCATGTTAGCCATTATTATAAGCAAACTCTACCAATGGAAAATAATACTCCCATTTACTTGGTTTACTCATTGCATACATACAAAAAATATCTTCTAATTAATATTAATATATATATATATATATATTCCATTTGCCTGAGGATGATAAGGTGTACTGAATGCTAGTTTTGTCCCAATTCCTTCAGATAAATCATTCCAAAATCCTTATGTGAATTTAGGATCTCTATTAGACAATTAATTTTAGCATGCCATGCAACCTGAATATTTCTTTCATAAATATCTCAACAATATCAATTTCTTTATGAGTGGACTTCACTAGAATAAAATGAGTTTTTTTTATTAAATTTTCCACCACAATCATGATATAATCATGTTTTTTCCTTATCTTGGGAACTTCAGTAATAAAATCAATGGTTATAGTCTCCCATTTCCACTCTAGAATTGGAAGAGGTTGCAACAAACATGTTGGATTTTTATGTTTAGACTTAAATTTTTGATATTCCAAGCATCCAACAATGTACTTAGCGATATGTCTCTTCATTCCATACCAATAATAATTCTTCCTTACTGATGTTATCATTTTTTGATATCTTGGTTTTCCAGAATATGGTTCTTTATGCAATTCATCCATCATAAACTTATTTAATTCCTTGGAATTTGGAACATAATTTCTGTTTTTATATAACAACGGTCCATCCTTTGTTAGTTGATATACCTCACATCTTGAGCCTTTTTTTCATTGGTTTATACATTCCTTAATTTCCTAAGGGTGCTCATCATGATGTAAGGCATATATTATCATAGAATTCAAGCTAGTTTCATTGCAACTAATTTCTATAATTCAATTATCTTGCAAAATTCAACTTAGAGCATTTTCCATGTGATTTTCCTTGCCTTTGATATGCCTAATTTCGAATTAAATTCATTTATCAATGCTAATCACCTAGATTTCATATAATTCAAGCGAGGTTGGTCAAAAAATACTTCAATCCATTGTGAACTATTTTGAGTGCATGAACAATGTTTTCTAGCTCTAAATCATGAGTCACATAATTCCTCTCATGCTCATTCAATTTTTGGGACCAATAGCATATAACATAGCCATCTTACATGATAACTCTACTAAGTTCTTCCTTGAAAGCATAGTGCATACTAAGATTTATATGCTTGGGTATAAAATTATTAGCATAGGTGCATTGGTAAGTAAGTACTTAAAGTATTGAAGACTTTCTTCATTTTCCTTGGACCAAAAAAATTCACCCCCTTTCTCTGCAATGAAGTAATTGAATGAGAAATTTGAGAGAATCCTTTAATAAATCTTCGGTAGTAACTAGTGAGTCCCATGAATGATCTCACTTCTATGATTTTTCTTGGAGGAGGACAATCTTTGATGGAATTTATCTCACCACGAATCACAGAAACTCCTTGCACTCAAAACTATATGTTCCAAATAATGGATTTCTTTTTGGTAGAAATCAGTGTTGCTATATTAGGCATATAACATGTGATTTTTTAGCTCTTGCAATATCATTCAAAGATTCTCCTCCTGCTCTTCTTTTGTATTTGAATAAATAAGGATATTATAAATCAAAACTAAAACAAACTTGTCCAAATACTTACTAAGGATGTTTTTCATCAAACACATGAATGTAATCGGTGTATTAGTTAACCCAAAAGGCACTACCACAAACTGATGATTCCCATATCTAGTATGGAAATTTTTTTATGGATGTCTTCATCATTTATTCAAACTTGGAAATACCTAACCTTTAGTGTACGACTTAGAAAACATTGTAGCTCCTCTCAACTGGCTTAAAAAATCATCAATCAAGGGTAGAGGATACTTTTTCTTAATGGTTGTTTTATTTAGCTACATGTAATTTATACACAAGTTGAGAGTGCCATATTTATCCTTCACAAATAAAGTTGGTGCTCCAAAAGAAGATACATTGGGTTTGATACATCCCTTGTACAACATTTCCTTCAACTGAAGCTTTAACTCTATCAATTTAGGAATACTCGTCCTGTAAGGTACTTTGGATACCAATACTTCTCCTGTCATAAGATATATGGATAAATCTATATCTCTTTTAGGTGGAAGTCCTAGTATTTATTTTGAAAATACATCTTGAAATTCTTGAAAAAAATTGAAGTGTTCAATATTTTCTTTTCTATTACCTATTGATTCCAGCACACGGTATGGCATATAACAACATCCTGGTTTGTAGCACTTATTCAATTGAATTCATGATACTTCTCTTATAGTCACATGCTTGGTTGTTCATTTGAGAGTTATGGGATGCCCATTATTATCAACTCCTTCCAATATCTCAAAAAATAAATCCAATTTAACTCGGCATGCCTCTAACCAATCTATTCCAGTAAAAACATCATATGATTTTAAAGGAAATATATGAAAATTTACTTTGGTTTGATATCCATTCATAACAATTTGGAATGATTACACCATTTCAATTACATTCCTCTTTGTTCTTATATCTATATGAACTATCCAAGATTTCTTATGCTTGCTTCTCTTCTAATTCAACCACAAATGTTTGATGATTTTCTTGTTGATTATCCAAGGCCACATGAATCCTAGGAATTTCTCTTGCTACAACATTGATTGTAGTGGCCTCTTGTACTTGGTACACCTTTCTCTTGTTTACCTCTTACCTAGGGGGGAAATATTGAAGTAATTTCTCTTATCCACAACCCCAACATTTCAAGTGCCTCCTTTTCTAGTCCCGTACCTATCATTCCACACTTTTTGTTGGATTTGTCCCACTTTGCATACGATGGTTTTGTTGAAGCTTAATTATTGTTGGAAAAATATTATTTGAACACTTTCCATCAAATTTATGAAGCATAAACATTAAATTTCTTTCATTCCTACCATCTTTGTCTTTCCTCTTCTAATACTTCTGTTGTGTTGCCCTATAATTTGATTGTTCATAACAACACTTATCCTTTCTTATGGTGTTATCCATAGTATTTGGCTCATAAAACTCTATCTATTATTGTTAAAACTAAGGAAATCCACTGATGAATCTGTGAGCATTCACTTTTTCATCCTTTATATAAGGAATATGGTTCAACATCACAAAAGATATACCCACAGAATATTCTATAATGAGTTGTCCAAGGTTTAAATAGTGAAATCCTTTGACCTTTTCATCATAGTACCTTTCTTAGGCTACTTATTTATGAAGTACCTTTTGAACTTATTCCAAGATATTTCCTGTTCTTGGATTCCATTCACATTATTTAGATATTCCCACCATATGGATGCATTTCCATGCATGCTAAATATGGCTACTTTGGCCTTCATGTTTACTAAATAATCATGCATATGGAAGTATTTCTTCAATCCTAATAGCCATGCTTCAACTTCCTCACCTTTCTTGATCTCACCATTGAAAATGGGTGACTTTTCCTTGAATTCTTCATGCAATGTGACTTTAGAGTGCTTCTTATAATTTTTCTTATCTTAGTTTTTGCTACTCATCCCATTTGAGCTAGTTTTCCAATCAGTAAAGGAACCAAAGGAGGAGTCTTCATTGGAATTAGTCGAATTCATACTTCAATGCATTTTCTTAGATGTACTCTTCCCTGTATTGTTGATGTAAATTGATGCTTCTTATTTTTTAAATGGCTATCTAATTTTTTTTATGAGAATTTTCCATCATTTCCAACATTTGGTCCCTGTTACAAGAACATTTGAATTTCATACAAACTTTACAAGAACATTGCATTCAATTATTTCTATATTTCTCATTCTTTATTTGGCCTTTAATTATCTATTTTGCAACTCCAAAGGTCTTCTTTCACACTCTTCTTTGTCTCAATAAGGTTGGGAGATGTTCCCTCTTAATTCCCCTTTTCCTCATAGGAGATAATTTTAGTACGATGTTATGCCTTTGTACTTGACATCCTTATTTTCTTTTCATTGTTGGAATGTCTTCTTATGTGTTGAAATAACACACATCGATTAGTACCACTAATATATAACAAGTAAACATGTCTATTAACTTTACTTCATTTGTTCCAAGCCTATAATAGCTTGCATGTTTATCTTTCTACATCAAACTCAAGTCAATTTTCAAGTAAAATTAGTGTATTCATATATAAAACAAAATCATTTCACATAAGTGCACATTGATGCATATATATTTATTTAAAACCTAAATTGTTTCATGTATTCGATCCCATCCCAGTTCAGGGTTTAAATTTAGGTTTGATACCACTTCGTCACACACCCAACCCCCTAATCCTTTATTAGGGTTATGGGGAATCACATTTTTCTTAACTAGGTCGCCTAAAGCGATATGGGGTATCTATTTTTTTATGTTTCTTTTTTCTTTGATAACACAATAATTAGTTATGATTTCAGGAGCATTTAGGAAACCCAAATTTCTTGGAGAATATATATGACATTTGAGTGAAACAAGATCTGAAAATTCTACCATGGGTACCTTAAGATATATTATCTATTGATATTTAAGATTGGAAATTACTGAGAGGGGGGGGGGGTGGTGAATCAGTAATTTAAAATTCTTTACTTTTTCTCAATTTTACTTTATTATTAAACTAATTGTTCATGTTCATGTTCTGTTGAATTCATTTTGCATGTGTCATGAAGAGAAATTTTTAGATTACGTATCAAGTTCAACATCATTCACATATCATTCATAATCAACACATAAAGACACAAGATATGAGTGGAACCCTGAAGGGAGAAAACCACAAATATTAGGCTGAAAGTGATGTGAAGGCTAGTTTCTACTCCTTATTACATCAGATTTTTGTAGGCTCCAACCTACAAGAGGCTACTACCTCCAAGGAAGCTCCAACTCCATAATTTTTCTGCAATCTAAAACCCACATGAGGCTCCTACCTCAATAGGGAACAACATGTTCCTCTTCGAACTGCAATATATAAGAGAACAAAAATTTCTCAATTAGAACGTCAAGTTTCAGATGCTAGTTACCTCATAGGCCATTCTTCTATCAACTTCATTGCTGAATTGTTTCTCCTCTTCCATTTTCTCTTCCTCTTCTGTTGCTACCCATCAATTTCCTTGTTCAAAACCCTTCACACCTCACTAAAAAAAAAACTCTTTCTTTCTACTTCATGTTGTGCATTTTGTAAGCAAGCCTTCTTGGCTATTTGTATTCCTTGCGGAATATGAAGTGAAGAATTGTCTCTTGGGCTTCCAAAAAAATGCTCACTTACTTTATTTTCAGTTTTGAAAATATTTTTAATAGAAAAATATATTGTAACATCTCAATAAAAAATGATGACAAGTGAGAAATCAGACTTGTATTTTCTACATTTTCTATTTAATGAAATATATGTGTATCATTTTTGTCTTAATATATTATTTCCTTCTTGACAACATTTAGCCTTCATATTGATTAGCAAAGCATTTTCACTTCACATCAATTTCAGCTTTTTGTAAAATATCATTCAACATACATAAACATTATTTCAGTTAATGAAATCAATGCCAATATTTCCAACAATATCTCCCTTTGGGATTGATGGAAACACATTTTTCCTCCCCCTTTCATTCTGAGAAGTGTCTTCCTTCTTCTGATTTCCTCCCCCTTTGAAATCAATGAGAAGGACTTTACCAATGACCAATAACTTGAGAAAGAGCCCTCAATGCGGTTGTCATCATTATATTAATGCTTTATAACCTGCAATGTATTGTATTCTACAAACAACATTGACCCACTCATTGAATGAATGCAGATGTAAACAACCAGTGAAAATTTTAAGAACCCTCCTAAATTTATATGTATAATAAATGGGTGAATTCCCATGATACATAGGAAAAATGGAAGGTGATGTTATATATATATATATATATATATATATATATATATATATATATATATATATATATAAAGAACTCACCATTACAGAGTTAATGAAAAACAAGAAACAAAGTGAATTCAAAAAGAGAGGCAATGTAGAGAAAAAGGGAAAAGTTACAAGTTTATAAGATTTAAACCCTCCACAGCCAAGGAGAAGCTCTAGACCTCGTAAAAAATTGAAGAAGACAAAATCACAGGAGGTATAATTTGTTAATTTAGATGAAGAACCCCAAGTGCCATCGCCCATCACTGTCTCTCATGCACATCGTCCTATATAATCTCCTATACCTAGTCTTGTACACAGTCCAAGCAGGAAATCCCCAGAAATTGACCCAACACATCAAGAGATATATGACTATATTGAGTCATTGGAGAAAAGACATGCAGAAGAAAATCCAAGCGTGGAAGAGCAACCTATCAGTCCACAAGAACCTCTGCTAAACACACTAAAGCAAGAAATTTATGAGCTAGAGATACTGAACAGGCACATTAAATAAGAAAATGAAACCCTGAAAGAACATAATCACTTGGAGAAGGTCATTAGTGATAACACTATCTTACATTTGGGACTGTGGTATGAAAATAATAAGAAGCTAAGGAAAAAGAACAAATATCTGAACAGGAAATTCATCAGCCTAAATTACAAACTCCTTATGAGGAAACCTAGAATGGAAATCACTTCAAGGAAATGAAAGAAGAGGAAGTTGGATGTATTAGTAGAAATATAAAAAAAAATGAAATAGGAGGTGAAGGTTCACAATTTTGGGAATTGCATGAGGAAATGCAATGGTTTCTTAGTGGGGGTATGTTGAACCTCAAAACTGTTCTTATTTTGACACCCCTTTTCATCATTTCTTCCTTCCTTTTCACAAACTCATGACTCCAATCAATGATAATTGACATATTCCACATCAAAGAAGGCATTTAAATGATCTCTAATTTATATTATGATGTTTCTTATTATTTAGATAAATTTCAGTAATTAGCTACAAAATGTGTGCAATTCCATAGCTAATCGTTGTTTCTGCAGCTACTGTTATGGTTTGACAGGCTTTGAGAAGAAAATAAGGAAGTGGGTCATATGGGTATCTTTGGAATGATGCACACATGGATTGTATCCCATCCACCTATTCGAATTCAAATAGAAATCATGCCTACGCTTGCTGTCAAGGTCGGTCAAAGAACGTGATCTGCGAACGAAATACTCTCAATTTGCTTTGACATAGAAAATTGAGAGATGGAAATTAAAGAATTTTTTTCTATCCAAACTTCTAATTTCAGTTTTATTTGTTATCTGTAGGTGGAAATGCCTCAAACAGTTAAAACCAAAACTTGTATAAATACTAGTCTTTTGAAATCGGGAGACAGTGTTAATTTTTGTGATAATTCGGTGTATGCTTTTGAAACTATGTTTTGATAATAAGAAGACCATTTCCAGATCCTTTGATGCACACGTAGTCTATTAGATTTCCAACTCATTCTGTTGCAAAGGCCCCTTGCACGAAAATGAGGTTTTTAATTGTTTTTTAGTTTTATTTCTGTCATTTAATTTCCTATTAATTCATTATTTTTGCTTCTGTCAATTCATAGTTAAATTCACATTGTTTTCATAGTTAGATTCCTACCAATTAATAGTTTAGTCTGCTTACTGTTTTATAGATTAGTTTCATGAATGCTTTCTTAAATTAGTTTCCAATTAGTTGTGTAATCTTGTGCTCGCTAAGTCATCTTAGGAAAGTGGCTCTGTCATTTTCCAATTGGATCAGATTTGGGTATTCGGTCATACAACGATTGTAGTTTCCTTTAAACATGATTTGTACTTGTTTTTTTATTTCAATCAACGTTGTCATTTAAATTCTCAGTAGTAGGATTTATGCTTTAAATCCATGGAATATAGTTAGATTAAGTGAGGACATAATTAAATTAGAGTTTTGTTTTTAAAATAGAACAAATGCTCTGTTTTAATAGGACTAAAAGCTTTCAATACATAAGATAGGAAATGATTTCATCTTGTAATTTGAATGCAATTAGATTTAGAATAGTGCTCTGTTTTTAAACTAGTTAGATATTTTTCATAGATGATTTTTCCGGCATACTAGAATCATTCAATGTTTTATTTATTTTTATGCAATTTAGATTAGTTAATGAACATTTTCTTTTCTTCCTTCTTTTAGATTTCATATTCCATTAAAAATAGTTTGTAATTTAATTTATTTTCTTAAAATAAAAATAAAAAAAACATTTCCTTTTCTTCCTTCTTTAAGAATTAGTTTTCATCATTAAAATTCATTTAGATTTGATTATTCGATAGCACTTAGATATTTCATTTTTTTAGACCAATTTTAGACATAAGATACAAAATCCCCAAAACAACATAAACATACACAACGAAGTAAGAAAACTAGGTTACCTAAGCTTATATAGTGCACCACACTTCATCAAATTACTAACCTCGGTCAATAATTCGTGATAGCAATTTGAGACATCAAATCGACTAAACAATTTCCAAGAAGTGATTGTGTGTTCTCCTAATCCCATAAACCATTTTACTGCAACCACCTTAAGAGTAGCAGGAAAAAGACGAAGTTTATGTGTATCATTTGTATAACCATAAGTATGACATAAAATATCAAACTCAAACATGAATGAATCAGGATCTTTAGAAGACATTCCATAGAAATTTGGCAAAACAAAAGGTGGAATATTCTTCATTTTTACCTCCTCTTCAAGAATTTCTCTAGTATCTAGAATTGGGAATCCAAAGGTAGCTTCTTGATCATTGTCTGTTTCTGCATCATGCCATCTCTTATTGTCATATTCTCTTTTGGCATCTTCTTCTCTTTTTCTTTGTGCTTCTATTCTCATTTATTCCTCTCTTTTTCTTTGCTATTCTATTTTTTTCCTTTCATACTGTATCCTTTGTTATAGAGTTAATATTGGGACATTAGATCCTTGTCCTTCCTCCACCATTCCTTTATCAGTTTTTTGAAATGTCTTGATAAGAAGCTGAGTTTATGTTTCTTCAAATTTTTCTATTTGTTCGAGGATTGGTTGATCTACTTGTTCAACAATTTGTTTTCTTGTATCTCTTTGTTTTCCTATGGAAGATTTCTATTTATGTTTGTTTCCTTTTTACTTCATAAGCTAACAGATTTTGTCTTTCAACAAGAGTTAATCTTTGTCTCGAATGTTATTTTTCTTCCATTTTTTCTAAAGTTGGTTTTCCAGCAACTGGTGTAATTAGTCCTGATGGTACTGCTCCCATGAATGGTTGAGTGGTTGGGGGGTTCTGTTTGGAAAATATACCTTTTTCATCTCTTTCTCTATGCATAAAGAAACATAACTAAATGATAAACTCAAATTTGTTTTTTTTTAATGGAAATGAAGATTAATTTAAATAAACTTCTACCCTCTAAATGTGCTTCCTCGACAATGATGCCAAAATGTTGGTCCAATTTATAAGTTTAAATCAGATCATTAATTCTTTTATCAATCTAGTTTTCATAATCTTAAAAGAACTCCAACGTATATGGTTTAGAGGTAGTTTATACAAGTTTAACACCCAACTAGTTGGAATCCTTGAGTATTTTTTCCAAGCAAGCTTCATTCTCCGTTATAGGAGAAGGATTAAAAAAGCCTTCAATGGCAAGATTAACACTTCCAGATTACCAAATTTCCTTGATGAATCAAACAGTATCAAACTAATCAAACATGAAATGACAAATTTTGAGAAGTTCAGTTATTGATTGTGAATGAAATATAAAGTCCTCTTACAAGGATTCAATTCATAATATCTCTTAAGAAAAACATATCAACAATAAC
The DNA here is from genome assembly GCA_034641835.2 of Pinus albicaulis. Lineage (NCBI taxonomy): Eukaryota > Viridiplantae > Streptophyta > Pinopsida > Pinales > Pinaceae > Pinus > Pinus albicaulis. Next base: position 657,301,238 of record CM076571.1, read on the forward strand.
TCAATCAAAATATAAACAAGATGAGCAACCTTGGATAAATCTAGCCTACTAACTGTGAAAGAAATACCAAGCTCTCTTACGAGAGGTCAATTCATAATATCCCGTTATCAAACATATTAATAATAATTTAGCCAAGAATTGAATATTGAAATAAAATATAGCAAACTGAAATGGAGATACAATAAACTGAAATGATAGTACAAAAAATGAAATGAAAAGTACGTAATCAAAATGATTCCAAACAAGGAGAAACTAGTGCATAGGCTCGGCAATGGAGGCCCTTCATGCTTCCGCTACACACCTTAGATGAATATCAACTTAGGAATATTTTAAAACCAGTTCAAGCATCATACATAAAACATAATAGAATCAAAATAAATCTGAACCAACTCCTTTCAATAATTTGCAAAAAGACTCCAAATTCACGTAGTTAAAATAGATGTTTTCCTAAATATCACATATTTATACAAGTATTTTGTAACTAATTAAATAAAGTGATAAAATAAATTTATGATATCTTTAGATAAGGCCTACAAGTCAAATTTAGTACTCCTACCTCTAAAATTTGGGAAAAATCCCTTAAAATCATATTATGCCCATATTTCATGCTAAAATTAGGGGATATTTCTGAACAGCTAGTCTGGTTTGACCAACGTTGACCGACCATAATCTAGTTTTTCTGGTGCGAACCAATAGATTTTCACCCATCCTTGGTTCCCATAGTTTCTAGTTGTGCATTCGGTTTGAACCCAGGTGTCATGCAACCATTACTTCAAACGAGGTATTACAAGTTTTTCCAATTCTGTCATAATTTAATTTTAATGCTTAATTTTGACTAAAATAGTAAATTGATTAAAAGTCATGATTTAGCTACCTTGATTTGCAAAATGAGTGACTATGATGATAAGATGATGAGAAAAAGTGATAAATGATGAAAATGTGTAGGGTAAAAGAAGCCAAAATAGGAAGGCAAAAGTGACTCACCACCATCATTTTATTAAAATTCAGTTTAAGTCTTTTGTGTCGTGTGCTGCAAGTTTTGCTTAGGACTTTACAACATGTGCCTCCTCACCTGGACTATGAAAGGGATAAAATATTTACTAAGGTATGCTAATGATAGTAAGGAAAGTATATGCAATCGTTGATAGTTTTATCCATTTTATGATTCTGATTATAATTTTTTTTCAAATTTGATTAAAAAAAAATTAAAACTGTAACTTTACATATACATGTAAACGTATTGACCAAAAATTAAGAGCAGTTGGTTTCTTTGAATGAAAAAAAAAGCTGTCAAAGATCTCGCCATCCTCGAAGATAAAAAAGTATACTAAATTCTAGAACAATTCATATGATTGGCTGAGATCCAAGTGAAACACTTAAAGAAATTGTTAATTGCTTACCCAGATTGCCTACAATGCTGAGATTTTTTAACTTTCTAGGTTACTTCTGCATCTTATATATATTATTCTAAATTTACAACAATGAAATAATAGTTCGTCAAATGTGCATAGTGAACAACGCATAATATTTTCATAGCTAACAACATAGAATATCAGTGTTTGCATATAGAATACTGCAAAATAGCTTTCTCAACTAAGTAGGAACATTTTTTAAGGAAAAAATTTGCAGATTTTGTCAGAATAAATCAAGAGAAGACAATTGTTGCTCAGAAATGTTTGTCTTTGTCACATGTTCTAAATTTATATTAGCTGATAGATTTTTGTGCGAAACATTTGGAGTGGTTCAAAAAGTTATGTACAGTTTTAGGTGATTTTCTTAGTATAGAGACATAGTCCAATGGCTATGAAACCATACTTAGAAGTTATAATTTCTAGTGAAAAAAAATATGTCACTCAAGATCATGATGTAGAGGAATCTTAAAAAAAAACCTTGTAGCTATACAATATTTATAGATAAAGCTAATAAGTAAGATAGAGGATGGGTTTTGTCCAGCATATGGCTTCAATATCTATTATATCCTGACACTTTGAGTAAGAATCCTTCTAGTCATCTATCACTCAAGATCATGATGTAGAGGAATCTTTAAAAAAATCCTTGTAGTTATACAATCTTTAGAGATAAAGCTAATCACTAATATAAAGGATGGTCTTTGTCTAGCAGATGGCTTCAATATCTATCATATCCTGACACCTAGGGTAAGAAGTTCCCTTAATTGGATAATTTCAAGCAATATGGTAATCATTTCTGAACAAATTCGAGTCCAAGCAATAAATTATTGTTTTTAACCTATCAAACCAGGAAATTGTCGTCTACAAAACATGCATTTGATAACGAAATTATCAGTGTTCTGGTGAGCGTTGAAACAACGCTATGAAAAATATCTTCCCTATATGGGAAGGAGTAGATCTTCCTCTAAACTCTCACTTCTTCCCTTTCTATTCAATTTAATGGGCACAATATATTTCTTATGATAGGCAATGATGTTGAGAGCAGTTAAAACCCAGTATTAATAATCAATTAAATTTAGTTGACTCTGTGTGATGCAACGTTATCTTCCATGTCAATTAAGTATAACTTAAATAATTCTGTGATGGAATGTTAATCTGTTATGAAACCAACTCCAAAAATAGAAAAAAAGAGAAATCAACGCCTTAGAAATAAGCCACTTTGAGGGGGAAACATCCTTTACATTACATAAATGAACAATTCTTCAATGATACAAATGACCAAAACCTCCTTCTATATATAGGATTCCATGGGGCCACAATATCATCCTAGCCGACCTAACAATAATAATGTAAGGGCACACTAATAACAATATTTTGGTTACAGGGGTACAATGATAACAATAAGGGGGCTACACTAATAACAATAAGGGACTAAACTAGTAATATAGGGACCTAACATGCCCCTCTCCTTCAAAAAAGTGTTTTGCTCAACGCTTGAGTAGCTCTAGTTGCTTCTGTATAAAATTCTCATCCTCCCATGTAGAATATTCAGTGGGTAAGTTCTTCCACTTGATGAGATACTCTGAAATTGATCGATTTTGTAGTTGTCGAGTTCTTGTTTCCGTGACCGCTTCAGGTTCCAAGATTATTTTTCCTTCCTCATCAAGTTCTGGAAATATTGTTTGAATTGGAAGATTTTCACCTATAACTTTCTTTAAGCATGAAACATGGAAAACTGGATGCACTCACGAAGAAGCATGAAGCTCCAATTTGTATGCCATAGTACCAATATTTTGCAACACCTTGTAAGGACCATAGTACTTTGGTGATAATTTATTATCCTTCTTAGCTTGCTTGAGGGAAATTTGTTTGTATGGTTGTAGCCGTAAAAATACCCAGTCTCCTACATCAAAACTTCTCTCACTCTGATGTTGATCTGCATGCATTTTCATTCAATTTTGTGCCAAATTTAGGTTATCCTTTAAGAGTTGGAGAACTTCTTGTTGATGCTTGATTTGATCTTCCACTGCTTGAACCTTAGAATTTTCTCTTAAATATGATGTGATGGGCAGTGGATGATATCCATAAAGTGCCATAAATGGGGTCATTTTTGTTGCAGTATGGAAGGAAGTGTTATACCATCATTCAGTGAGAGGTAACCAATTGACCCATTTTGTTTGTTTATCAGATACAAAACAAAAAAGATATCCTTCCAAACATTTATTCACTATCTCAGTTTGACCATCGGATTGAGGATGATAAGATGAGATATGAGCTAGTTGAGTACCCAAACAAGAAAATAACTCCGTCCAAAAATTTCCAGTAAAAATGGGATCTCTATCGCTCACAATAATCTTTGGGTTTCCATGTAGCTTTTTAATTGTGTCCATAAATGTAGTAGCAACTATACTTGCTTTAAATGGATGAGATAATGCACAAAAATGTGCATATTTGGTAAGTCTATCAACTACCACCATGATGACACTCTTTCCTTCGGACTTGGGTAAACCTGTGATAAAATCCATTGAAATCTCCTCCCAATGTTGACTTGTAATGGATAAACGCTGTAGAAGACCCGAGGTCTTAATTCTCCCAACTTTATTTTGCTGGAAAACCAAACATTCCGCTAAAAACTTTTGAATATCATATTTAAGGCCATCCCAAAAAAATTATTTCTTCACCTCGTGGTAAGTTTTTAAAAATCCTAAGTGTCCTCCTAAAGGAGAAGTGTGCAATTCCAAAAGAATATTTTGTTTTAGTTGGGAATTATTACAAAGATATAAGCGATCTTTGTACCATAAGGAATCATTTTTTCAACTAAATGTATCAGATGTTCTAGGATCTTACTGCAACTTTTGAATGAGTGTCCACACTTCTTCATCCTTCTTCCATTCATTCCTTGCTTCGATTATCCAATCTGGTTGGATAATATAAATGGAACAAAGAAATTCTTCCACCTCTTCATTCTTTCTTGAGAGTGCATCTGCAACAACATTTAGCTTTCCTTTTTTGTATATTATTTCAAATTCATAACCCAACATCTTTGTGACCCATTTTTGCTGCTCTTTTGAAGATAGTCTTTGTTCCAAAAAGAGTTTAAGACTATCATGATCATTTTTTACCTTGAGGTGTCTTCCCATTAGGTAAGGTCACCATTTCTTTAGTGCATGTAGTATTGCCAACATTTCCTTCTGATCAATAGCTTTCTGTAAATACATTCCTTTGATTGGATGACTTTCAAAAGCAATAGGTCTTCCTTCTTGCATTAAAACAACACCAATTCGATTTCCTGAGGCATCACATTCCACAATAAAGGTTTTTGTGAAATCTGGTGTAGCTAAGACCGGTGCTAGGCACATTTCCTCTTTAAGATGTTCAAAGGCCTTATTTGCTTCAGGAGTCCATGAAAATTCATATTTCTTCAATAATGTTGTTAGAGATGCTGCTATTCTCCCATAATTCTTAACAAACTTGCGATAATACCCTGTTAACCTGGGAAATCCTTGCAACTGATTTATGGTTGTGGGGACTTTCCATTCCTTAATGGATTTAATTTTTTTAGGGTCTACCTTAACACCCTCATGAGATACAATATGACCTAGATATTCCACATCTTGTACTCCAAAGAAACATTTGGATGTTTTTGCATATAATTGTTTCTCCTACAATAGTTTGAGCACCCTGTCAACATGTTGAACATGATCCTTCCAAGACTTGTTGTAGATTAGCATATCATCAAAAAATGCTAACACAAATTTTCTAAGGAAGGGTTTGAAAATGGAATTCATCAACCCTTGAAATGTAGAAGGTGCATTGGTAAGACCACAATAATAACAATATTGACGTTACAGGGGTACAACAATAACAATAAGGGGGCTACACTAATAACAATAAGGGACTAAACTAGTAATATAGGGACCTAACATAATCTTACATACCCAAAAAATTTATTTCATAATTCAATCCAAAATTCCTTAAAAATCATTTAAGAGAACCACATATTAATGTCACACTTTTGCGCTCTTTTAAAAAAGGATTTTCTAAATAAAAATATTTATTCCATAATTCAAATCAAATTTCCTAAAAATAATTTAGGAGATCTACATATCTTGGTTCACACAAATTAGGTTTCCCTACATTGATTGAATTAATGAAACAAAGGGGCATTTAAAGAATTGAATTCCCAATAAGCTTCTCTCCAGACCCTTCCAGACCCTTGGCAATACATTCACTAATGTGATGTTTGCAACATTGCTTGTATGTTGTAAGTTTGTAACCAAACCCTGAACTGCATCCAAATTTAGTCACATTCTCGTGGACAATAAGCCTTACATACTACTTTCAAGTGGTTTTGAGCCGCAGATCTAAGTAAGATTAGTTTATGAATGAGAAGTATTTGTGAGTAAGATTCAACATTATTTGAAAGATATCCAATTATTTTTTATCTTGACCTGTTGTTGTGCCACAACATTGTAATTAATCACTCATCATATTTAAAATATTATATTTATTTCCTATTTTTTGCTACCTTCTCGAACTATTGCTTATGTGATTTTTTCAAGTTAGGAATTGCAAGTTAGGATACATTGTTTCCTTATTCAGACACTAGCATTCTGCAGGCATTGGAAATGAGAATATGAGGTTGTAGAGAAAGAAATATATATTTTACATACATTTAATGCAATGTAGCTTGTTCAATTTTATTGATTTTGACATGAATTTACTATTTAGAATGAGTACAAGTGAGGGTTCATTACCTGGAAATTTGACATGGAGGACTTGAAAGTTGCGGCTACTTTGGTGTGGAATATATATTTTTTTTGAATCTCATTTTACGATTGCAACAAATTTGTTTTCGCAAGTCTCTTTAAATTGTTCATAAACGTAGTACTCAAATCTCTCTCTCTCAGATCAATATCATTTTAATGCTTTTGATTGGAATTGTTGATAGATTAAATATTATGATGAAATTCCTACTGCAAAAGAGGAGTTGGAACCTCAAAATCCCACAAAGGGACATGAAGACTCAAATGATACACTGCCATATTTCCAGTCTCCTATCAACGTTGAATCACTCAAAGTAGAAACTTTAGAGAAGGTAATTTGGTTTGTGTATGTACTTCAAAAGAAAGGACTTTTGCAGTAGGATTATGAGAAATCATTTTGGTAGTAGACATGTTGATAAGACCAATAATGAGATTTTTGAATGCTTACAATTTTTTATAATTTTCAATTTTTTTTATAAATAATGGTGATTTACAACTTAGAAACATTTATAACATTGAAAATTTCATAGGATGAAGACCATGTCATGTAGGTTCAACCAGGGCCAAAGCCCTACTTTCCACTTCAATGTCTAAAAGGTCTCAAGTACGACATGAGGCAATTTGTTTCCAATCTGTTTTCTGTATATTGCTTATCTTTTATCATTTATTATAAAATTCCATCTAACATATAAAAAAAATAAGATTGTGCTATGCATTGTGAATTTTGTGACGTTATCATCATTTACCATGTAACGGTGTTCAGTCAAGTCTAAAACCTATTTTGGATTCCATATGGGTTAGCATAATCTGCTATTAATTTTGGTTAGCCATTTAAATTTGGAACTTTGAAATTCTTCTCTCGGTAAGTAATATGTAGGTTACAATTTATTTGTGGTCACTTTAAATATTGTATTTATAGATTTGATTTATATTCCATGTATAAAATAGGGCGAAATTTATAGAACTACCAGGCCATAGAGTGACTAAATCATATGGCCCGGTAGTTACCATCATATGGCCATAGAGTGCTTAAATAGTTACCATCAAGTGTGCCACTCTAGTGACTAAATCATACATATCTGGAACTATTAGCAACTGATTCTGCAACTCTGACCTGACGAGAATCCCCCATCATTCAAATTCTCTTCAGAATTTCCCTCGGAAATCTTATGGATTTTATTCTTCCCATGACTGACCTAGTACTGTCTTCGCTTTTCTTTGGTTATATTTATCCTATTTTTTCAATTAGTATTTTAACTCACCTCTCCTCTATTATGGGTTTGATGTTTTCTTTTATAGTCTATTGTTTTTTTTGTGTAAGTCAGAATTTGTATTAGATCACAAAAGTATTACATAGTGTTACATAGGAGGCCTGCTTGTTCTCGAGCAACATGAGAAACCTCTGGCCAGGCCAATTATAGGGCAACCTTATCAGAGACCAGTGGGGATGGCAAGTGAGATTGCGCCCAAAATTGATTGAAACCAGTTGTATCTTAGCTACATCAAAACCATACTATCTAGGACATAGACCAGAGAGGAAAATGACAAGCCACGCAGGGCTACCTGACATATAAAGGAGGACAGTCTTGACTAAAAACCAAATGGCAAGCATACACCAGCGATTTACAGACCCAGAAAGGAATATTAGCATAACAGAGAAAAACTAGAGAGCTAACATTTGTTAGCAGAGAAAAACAAAAAGAAAACCCACCAAGGCAACAAACTTACTGTTTGGGGTTTACCGTCCCAGAGGTACTAACAGCACTTGGGCCTGCGCCATCATCGTTATTATGCACGCTGCGGGACTTGAAGCATCTGATGATGGTCGTCTTGGTGTTTTCTTTAGGGATTTCAATTGAAACATTCAGCACATACCGCAGGTAAAGCTCAAAGATCTCGATGAAACCCTTGCGATGTTTAGATTGCATCCTGAGCTCTTCAGTAAGGGACTTGAAAGTGATCTCTAGGTTTTCCAGCCTAGCCGAGTTTTTGGCAGAGGCAAGAGAGTTCGCTTGGTACACATCTTTGAAAGCTGCCCCTTGCAGGCTCATCGCCTTTTCCAACATTGTCTTCATTTTCCAGGCCATGCTTTGTGTCTTTAAAAATTGCGTTGCTCTAGTAGTTGGGGTGCCCAGGTCCGAGATCCAGACAACCTCCTCACTGATGGCCTTGTCATCCATTCCTTCCCTCGCTTTGTCAACTTCTCTCTGAAGCTTATCAATGCTCTATTTTCCCTTGTCGGAGATAGACGCGTTGAAGCCTTCCTTAGCTCTCTGTAACTCTCGGGAAGCTTTGGAGCTGCGGAGGTTACACTTGGCCATGGTTCTATACTGGTTGCGAATAGTAAGCTTGCAGATAGTTGAACCCAACTCCAGAACAAGATCAAAGAGAAATTGCAAATCATCAAAGTTGTGACCTTTTCCATTTAGACCAATATTTATAATGGGTAGTTCGGTATAAGGGGCCTTGGTAAGAAGCAAAATGTCTATCTTTTCCATACGCTTGCCAACCTGGTTTGCATGCAAGTGATGGATGAGGTTCCGATCATTACAATTAACTGCACTCTGGTAGCCACGATTTTCCTTTATTAGAAGGAGCCATGTGTACCATTTATCGGCCTTGGTGTTTTGTTTTATGTCAGTGGGATAGATTTCCCACACTACCCAACACGAGCCATAGGACTGTAGCCTTCGCTGCTACCACCGAGCACAAAAAATTAGAGAATAAACATAACGGCTGGTCCTAATTTATAATTGATTATCTGTACCTTGTAACCTGTCCTCATCACTTGATATTCCCTCTAGGTCCTTCGCTGAGATCTAAAGGCAATCATCACAGAGGTTATCACATGTGATGTTCTGCCAGTAGGTGTCAAGGACACTATCCGGGTTGTCCACCGCGTGATTAGCCAGGACATCCACCATTGCATTCGCAGTACGCCTCACAGCCTGAAACACAATACCATTGAGAGTGGAGAGGTGTGTGGCGATAAGCATCGTGACCATGGAGAGCCGCCAGTGCTTGGTAACCTTCCCTGACAGAGAGCCATTTTGCAATTTTTTTGTTGTGTTTATGGCTAATAGCGAGTCCCCTTCCACTATAGCTAGACCATGCTCCAGCTGGATGAGAATTCGCAGACCCTGCTCAAGTGCTGCAAATTCCACCTCATTGTTGGTAGCTTCGCCTAGAGGGTAGCTGTAAACATGCATGATTTCCCCTTTGTTAGTGCGAATGACCCCTCCGTGATCCGGATTTATGCAGGAACGCAACAGAATAAACATATAA
>CM076571.1:657310797-657587195 GCA_034641835.2 Pinus albicaulis
CCAAAACCCTAACCCTAGGAGATGAAGTGCCAAAACTATGGGCCCCGTTTGGGTAAATTGGTGTTTCAACTTCCCAGGGGCGTAACTTTGGCATACGATCTCCGTTTGACGCGTACCATACCTCGTTAGAAAGAGATATCCGAGGACTACAAATTTGGAACGAGAAACATCGGTCCATGGACCCATGTTGCTCTCCGTTTTCCCAAAAAACGTCGTTTAGGGCCTCAAAACTTCTCCGGAAGTTTAGGACCCGAAAGACTGCTAAAAGTAGTAAACTGTGCCTAAACTGAAAAACTGAAATAGACAATGGTGGAGCCCCAAGTGGAATAGGCGGGTGACCACCAATATCCACTTGGATCACTCCGTGACCATCCAACCCCGGGTTTCCCCATGAGGCACCATAAAAATTCCGCTTGCAATAGCCTAGGAGAGGAAGCTGCCAAGATAGAAGCGCGGTTTTCGGTTGTTGTTGCTGCAGAGGAGTAGTGGAGCCTATAGCGGCACTAATGCCAAACACTGTGAGAATTCATTGGTCATTTGCTGAAGGTATGTCCTTATGCTCTATTTTACTAATTGCAAGGGTTGTTTCTCGTATGCTCTTCATAATATCCATTTTAATTTGATCTAATTGGCGTATTTCGCCCTAAAATATCCTTCTGTTCCTTTCCTTCCATATAGACCAAACTATGAAACCCGAACTGAGCCGCCACTGAGCCACCACAGAAGGTTAACCATTGCATGGTTGGTATATTTGGTTCGCCAATTGGCTATGCTATCTTGAATGGAGTCTCTGTTTCTGTCCGTAAGGCGGAAGATTTCTTCCAACCACCTCCATAGGTTATTGGCCCACTCGCAGACGTTCAGGAGGTGATTCATGGTTTCCTCTTCACTCCCACAAAGAGAGCATTGCGAGGGCCCAATGAATCCTTTCCTACGCAAATTTTCCCAGGTGAGGATTTTCCTATGCATTAGAAGCCATAAGAAGGTTTTGACCTTAGGCCAGTTGCTAGTATCCCAGACGTTGTTGTGCCAGTTTACTTTGTCTTCTTGATCTCTCTGTTCTAGGTAGAATCTGGCTTCCTTTAGGTTGAAAGTCCCTCCTTCCAATTTCCCCCATCTGAGTTGATCTTCATCCTGTGCGTGCCGAATCTTCCTTTTACTGAGCCAAGACTGGAGGGACCGGAGTTGATTATCCAGCAGGCCATCCTGAGAGGGAGGGTTCAGGTGCCACTGGCGCCACTGATTATTCAAAACGATGTTGGTCCAATAGTGAGAAAACCTTGTTTTCCCGAGCTCTTGAAGCCTAATCTGGAGGGGTTGGAAATCCAGACACTCGAGTTTGGGAAGTTGTTGCCAAGCATCTTCCCAGAAGAGAGCCATCCGACCATTGCGAATTTCCTAAAAGCAGTGATCTTGAATGAGTTTCTTATTCGCCCAGGCCATGTTCCAAATGGGGGATCCAGAAATTGAGCCGTTCATTCGAACAAGGTCCTGAGGGCGCCAGTTTTCTGCATACTCAGCCTTCCAGAGATCGGCCCAGGGTGTCTGTGGTTCAGTAATCCATCTCCACCAGAGCTTGGCTGCACAAGCTTTGTTAACAGTTTCAGGGTCCTGAAGCCTCAACCCGCCCAAGATTTTGGGTTTGCAAAGCATATCCCAGGCGACCAGGGCCCATTTCTTTTTGTCTGCTTTTCCTGACCAGAGGAACGACCTTTGAATGTTTCTGATCTTTTGGAGGATACCTTTGGGGGCAGGAAGAATGGATAACATGTATTGGGGGATAGCCTGCAATACTGCTTTGGTCATCACCAATCTGCCTGCAAAGTTGAGGGCTCTATTAGTCCAATAGTTGCCCCGCTCTTCTAGGTTGGAGAGCAGTTTTTCCCAGAGGTTCTTCTGCCAGGGCTTGTCCATTAGGGGAATACCAAGATACTTAGAGGGAAGGCTTTGCCTTTTGAAGCCGAGGATAGTTGTGAGGTTTCTTTGAACAGCCAAGTGGGTATTAAAGAAGAAGACAAAAGATTTATCCAAGTATGAGGTCCATACCTGACGCTCGATTGAAGAGGTTGAGGATCGCTTTATAACCGTGGGCCTCTCTAACCGTGGGGGTACCATGGAGCATGGTATCATCCACAAACTGCTGATGGGTGGTAGCTGGGAAGTTGTGCATAGGTTGAAGACCCAGAATATCATTTCGTTCTTTAGCTTTTTTGATGATACAGCTTAAGCCTTCCTTCAGGATAACAAAGAGAAAGGGGGAGATTGGATCTCCTTGCCGAATACCGCTGGAGGGAGTGAAGGGAGAGGTAGGGGCGCCATTGACCAAAATAGAGAAGCTGGGTTATTTGACTATGGCCATAACCCAGTTAATCCAATGGTGGCCAAACCCAAACGCCTCCAAAATTACCTCCAAGTACTTCTAGCTGACCTTGTCATAGGCCTTAGATAAGTCAAGTTGGATGATCATGCCTGCTTTCTTCCGTGATTGAAGGGTGTGAACCATTTCATGAGCAAGTAGAATGTTGTCCATAATTTGTCTACCTTCCACGTAGCTTGATTGCTCTCTAGAAATAATCCCTGGGAGAACTTGCTTAAGTCTATTGGCCATCACGTTAGAGATGATTTTGTATAGGACATTGCATAGAGCAATGGGCCGAAATTTCGAAGGAGTGCGGGCTGCCTCTTCCTTGGGGATCAAGGCAATAAAAGTTGAATTGAGGGACTTGAGGATGGTGGAAGATTTGCGAGAATCTTCGACCACTTCCCAGATTTCATTTTGCATTGTATCCTAGCAAGCTTTGAAGAAGTCTATAGTGAAACCGTTCAGTCCCGGTGCTTTTCCATTGGGCATCTCTTTCACCGCTTCTTCTACTTCCAGAAGGGTGACAGGGCGGTTCAAATTTTAATTTTGTTCCTCAGAGACGATTCTCGGGATGGAGGCTGCTACTTCCCTGATTGCACTTCCCCTGTCTATGTCCGGTTCCGTGGCAATGTGGCCAAAGTGATCGATGAGGATGGTGGAGATACCCTGATGTGAGTGATATGTTGTTCCTTGATCGTCTTTTAATCGAGTGATTTTGTTTGTGCATCTTTAGTCCATAGCTGAACTGTGAAAGAATTTAGTGTTCTTCTCCCCCTCCTTGAGCCATTGAATTCGAGATTTTTGTTTCCACAAGATTTCTTCCTGCATGCACCTTTCGTCCCATTTCTTCATGAGGTGCTGCTCAATATTTATAGAGTCCTTGGTGATATCCCCATTCAACCAAATTTTATGTATCTATTGCATTTGATCCTCTAGGGCCAACTTTTCTTTGAAGATGTTTCCAAACACCTCTTGGTTCCATGTTCGGAGATGGGCTTTTAGGTGTTTCAGTCTTGCTTGAAGACGATACATTTTAGTGCCTCTGATCTCAAGAGGTTCCGACCACCACTGCTTGATTTTGGACTTGAAATTCGGATGGGCCAGCCAGAACTTTTCAAACCTGAAGGGTCTGTTTTTAGGAGTGTCGAGGATGGCCGCATCCAGGGTGATGGGCCAGTGACTAGAACCTCCACTCGGAATGATATTCGACTCAACTGTCACTCCCTCTAAGAGAATATCTTCAGTGATGAGGAAGCGGTCCAGTCTCGAGGCAATCTGCCGATCCCCCCCTCTTTTATTATTCCAGGTGTAAAATCCATTCTTGGGAAGGATATCTACTAGTTTAGCTGATTTGATGAAACGATTGAGAGCCTCTGCATCCCTGTTCAGTTTCCTTAGCCCTCCTTTCTTTTCTCCTAGAGAGGTAATCATATTGAAATCCTCCCCACTAGATTCCTTTTGCATTGGTGTGTCTAAGTTGCAACTTAGAGAGTCGGTCCAGGAGAGACAACTTGTCCTCCAATCTTCAGGGGCTGTAAACATTGGTGCAAAGATAGGTATTAGGATCCCCTATGACTCGCATTTCCAGGGAAATAAAGGATCTTGAAGCTTCTGCATTGATGAGATGAAAGGAGTTGGGGTTCCAAAAAGTTACTAGACCACCCTCCATTCCATTGCCTTCCAGATCAGTGTATTCCATTCGTTTCCCAATTTTCCTGCTAATTTCCTTTTTTTTTTTACCCGAGCATTTGGTTTCTTGTATAAAAATCATATCGGGGTTTTCAATATTGACTTTCTTCTTCAGAAGTCTTTGTTTTCTCTGGCTATTGAGCCCCCTAGCATTCCATGAAAGGATCTTCATAATAAATAGGAGTTTAAGAGGAGGTAGTGAAAGCCTCAAGAGCTTTCATTTTACTCGAATTTAGGAGCAATTGGCCTAATACCTGGAGGGCCTCCTTATTTGTTCTTCTCCCTCTCTTGCGCCTGTGTTTGGCATTGTGGTTCGTTTGGGGCAATCCCTGGGCCTTGATCCCCAGCCCTTTGGTCGCCTCAAACCCCCTTTTTTGTCCTTTAACTTCTGCATCTTGCCTTGCTAAGAACAGGAAATTAATCCTGTCCATTTCTTCTTCTGGGATGTGTTCCAAACCTTTTTGCTTCCACTGTTCCACTATGGTGTTTAGGTCCATACCTTCCCGCTCCAGGATGTCCCCGAGTTCTTGATCTTCGGTCCCTATTTCACTTGTAGTCATTTCTGCATCTCCCTCTATGTCTTTCCCTGCTTCTGGGTTTTACAGGTTGCTATCTATTGTGGTTGTGTTAGGATCTTGGGAATCCTGTGTATGAATTTTTTGAACATCCAGTTCAGAGTCAGGTAATCGGGGGTTTTCGGCTAACCCTGTTGCAGAGCTTAGAACTTCAAAAGCATTGCCCGTGCCTTTAGTTGAGCTGCCTGTTTTCTGCTGGTGTCTTCTTTTTGCTCTCTGTCTCCCGCTTGGCCGAGAGAAACCTTCCTGATCCTTGGTCACATTCTCCTTTGTCTTCTCTGTTGGCTTATTCATAGGACATTCCCTGAAGAGGTGTCCATGTTCATGACATTTACGACACCGAAAGGGAATCTGTTCATAGTCAATGGCCTGAAAGAAGGCTTCGTCCCTGAATTCTAACCACAGTTCTTCATGCAAAGCACCTGAGACATCCATTTCAACACAAATATGTGCACAAGATGTGTACCTTTTTTGCAGGGTGGTTTCCGAGGCCTGGATGAAGGTCCCCAGTTTGTTGCCAATTTGCTCGAGCGCTGAAGGTCTGCAATAGTCGATGGGGAGAGAGAATAGGCGGATCCAAACAGGGACATGTGTGAAGGTCTCCTGTTCTGGGGCAAAATTAGGTTTCCAGGGTCGCATGTAGAGCCCTGCCGAAGCATAGAAGTAGGGTCCTCCATTGAAGATGCAATCCTTGTCTTCCAGACTAGCAAAAACCACATGAAAAAACCCTTGGCACCCAGATGCAGCCGGACGTCTCCAGTGGGCTTCCATTGCTGCTTTATCCAAAGATAGAGGGCTTTTTCCGAAGGCCAAAAGTCCATAAACTTACAGATCACTGCATGTATTGTCATATGATCTCTATAGTTTTGCATTTCAGGATCTGTGATGATGACTCACAGATTTTCCGAGGTTTTCGGCTTGCAGCGTCCATGGTCCTCCTGTTTTTTGCTTGCTGTGGCAGAGTCTGACAGATCCGGGCCTTGCTGGGTGGGGATCTCTTCTTCTTCCGTTCTTTTTGTTTTTTCCCCTGCTCCTAGAGGCTCCTGCTCGGGATTGGGGAGAGTGTTGTCTTTTCCTTCCATTATTTTTATTCCGTTCGACCGGTTCTGGCCTTGTATTTCCTTGGTTGCCCCGCCTGCCTTTTTCTTCTTGCTGTGCTCATCTTTGCCTGTATTTTCAGAGCTGACAATCTGCACCCCTTCTAGTGGGGCCTTACCTTTGTCCATGATTGCTTGTTTGTAAGAAGGGGCCCCATTTTCCCCTGCTCTCCTCATGTATTGGGCCAGGACTGACCCACGCCTCCAGAGCTTTGCGAGAACGGCCCTGCCCTCTGCCAGGGCTTGTTGCAGTTCTAAGACTATGCACCAAACCCTAGCTGGTCATTCCCTTCGTTTGCATGATTATTATCCTTATGGGTTAAGATCCTTGTCTTCTAAAGTTCTCTCTAGCCTATTCTGAATTAGAGGTTGGATCAAAATTCACAAGATGTCGACAGAATTTAAAAATAGGATAATTTTTATGTAGTCCTGTCTCTCTTTGTCATGGAATATTAATTTGTATTATCCAATTATCGTATCCAATTTTCAAGCATAAATATCTAGGTAAGGTAAGAAAACTAAGGGCTAAAATAATTATAATTTTCTTACTTCGTATGGCCTGGTAGTTCTATAAAGTTCACCCTATTTTATACATGGAATATAAATCAAATCCATAAATACAATATTTAAAGTGGCCACAAATAAATTGTAACCTGCATATTACTTACCGAGAGAAGAATTTCAAAGTTCCAAATTTAAATGGCTAACCAAAATTAATAGAAGATTATGCTAACCGATATGGAATCCAAAATAGGTTTGTTAGGTCCCTATATGACTAGTATAGTCCCTTATTGTTGTTATTGTAACCCCCTTATTTTTATTATTGTACCCTTGTAACCCCCATTTTGTTATTATTGTGCCCTTAAATTATTATTGTTAGGTCGGCTAGGATTACATTGTGGCCCACTAGGATTACATTATGGCCCCATGGACTCCTATATATAGAAAGGAGGTTTTGTAAATTGTATCATCCAAGAATTGTTCATTTATGTAATGTATTGGAGGTTTCCCCCTCGAAGTGGCTCATTTATAAGGCGTTGATATCTCTTTTCTTCTATTTTTGGAGCTGGTTACACGACATTTGGTATCAGCGCTTTGGATTCTAGGGTTTCACTGCTCCAAATAGGTCATCGTGGCATTTTCGATATAAATTTTTTGCTACAAAGTTTCAGAAGATGAAATTTTTAGGGTGCGAAGCTGAAATCATGAGGAAGATTTTCTAAAAATTTCAGAGCTTGGTTCGCAATATTTTCGGAGATATGATCTGTGGAAGTTAGGTATTTTTTCAGGCTCCTAAATAGGTCATCGTGGAAGTTGCGCTATAACCTTTTCTCTATGAAGGTTAAGAATCTGAAATTCTTTTGGTGTGAAGTTGAAATCCTAAAGAAATTCGTCAAAAAATTTCAGAGCTTGGTTCGCAATATTTTTGGAGATATGATCTGTGGAAGGTAGTGCTTTTTAAAGCTCCTCAATTTCATCTTAAAGAGGTGATCGTGGGAAAATTTCAATGACTCTCTCTCTGGGCATCGGATTGGAGTGCCGTAAACATTTTTTGCAAGTACACGGACTGCAGTTTCTTCACTATCAATTTTAGAGACGAAGGAGGAAACAGTGACACGTGGCAAGTCGTACAAGTTCGCTCTACTGAACCAGTCCATAATTAGGTCATTGTGGGATATTGGACACAACTTTTTCTTGGAGAATCCAAATCAGGTCAGACCTGTGGCATTCGAAAGATAATTCAGAGGGCTACATTCGTACAGAAAATAAGATATTGAAGTGCTTCAATCACAAATATAATCCAATTTCAATATCGAGCTCCTAAAAAGCAAGAAAAAGGTGTGTATTTTTTTTCTGAATTGCATAAGTATTGTTTGAAGAATAAATTTGAATTGATTCCAAGGGCATATTGTAGAATAGATATCAGTATTGGGTTCTAAAATATGCCCCGTAAAAATAATTCAACACCCATTAAGCCTTCAGAAGGCTCTACTATGACTCATGAAGATGAAGAATTACAACATGATCTATCAAAATTACAAGAGCAAGTGCAACAAATTTCACTCTCGCAAAGAGCAACAAAAAATGAAATGGAAGTTTTGAAGAAAGGCATGGAAGCTAAGATGGATGGTGTGAAAGCTAAGATGGATGGCATGCAATCTAAGATGGATGGCGTGGAAGCTAAGATGGATGGCATGAAGGCTGGCATGGAATCTAAGATGGATGACATGGAAGCTAAGATCGATGAGAAAATGGAAAACATGAAGAATTTTCTAAAAGCAGACATGGAAGGTTTGACAAAGTTTATACAAGAAAGGTTTCCTAATGGTGAAAAGAGAGTAGAAGAACCTCATGATGAGAACAAAATAAATGTTAATTGTGATTTCATAAACTCTAATGTTGGCGGGAAGAACCACCATATTCCAAAGATGGATATGAGGAAGTTTGATGGAAAGGATTCTGTAACATGGATACTACAGATGGAGCAATATTTTGATCTCCATAACGTGCAAAACACACAAAAGGTACGCATTGCAACTTTACATTTAGAACAAAATACATTTGTATGGTATCGATGGCTTTGCTCCCGTAAAAAAAGTGTCACTTGGTCAATTTTTACGGAGGAAATGATAGCACATTATGAGGATACAAAGAGCAACACCTTCTTTAGCCAATTGATAAATCTCAAACAAAAGGGTTTAGTGGGGCAGCACATTGAGGAATTACAAAAATTGAATATAAGGGTAACTGATATTCCAGAGGAACACAGGATCGATCTCTTCATAGGCACTTTAAAGGATAATATCCAACATGAAGTTCGCGTTTTGGAACCAGATTCATTGGAGAAGGCATTCAGGTTGGCAAGAAAAGTTGAATGTAAAATAATGGCGACAAGGAAGCCTACCACTCAATTCTATAAAGAAGGAAGTGTTGCTACGCCTAGATTTCCACAACCTACAAGGTTGACACCACAACAATTGGAAGAAAAAAGAGCAAAAGGGCTTTGCTACGGTTGTGATAGAAAATACACTAAAGGTCATAAGTGTGCTGAGAAGAAATTATTTTACATAGATTGTGAAGAGGAAGAAGAAAATGAACAAGAAGAGGATATACACCAGGAACCAGCCCCAGAAGAGGAAGAAATGAATCCAACCATATCGTGTAATGCACTGGCAGGAATTACCACTCCTCAAACTCTCGAGATAAAAGGAAAAATCAAGAAGAGAAAGGTAATAGTGTTGATTGATTCAGGTAGCACCCATAATTTTATTCATTGTAAGGTAGCCAAGGAATTAAATTGTTTCCTATACCCAGCACCAGAATGTCAAGTGATGGTTGCAAATGGAGGAACTATAAATTGCTCTGGAAAATGCCATAATATCAAGCTAACCATGGGGGAATACATATTGACTAGTCCAATGCTTGCCATTCCTATGGGAGGTGCTGATGTTGTACTAGGAGTACAATGGTTACAATCTTTGGGGACGGTAGCTTTTAATTTTCAAGAACTTTTCTTGAAATTTTTTTCAGAAGGAAAGGAAGTCGAATTACGGGGTATTGAAGGGAAGCCAGGAAGGATAATAAGCTCTAACGTCATGACAAAGCTTCTAAAGAAAGAACAACGAGGCGTAATTGCACAATTATGCTCACTAGAAGTTCCGACATCAAAATCATCTATTTCTGCAGATCTTCAACAAGTCTTGGACAATCATTCCAAGGTGTTTGAAACTCCCAAAGGACTCCCACCTATTCGTGATCATGATCATGCTATTCATTTGATTCCAGGAAGTGTTCCTCCAAACATGAGGCCTTATAGATATCCTTACTTCCAAAAGAGCGAAATTGAACGTATGATTGCAGAAATGTTAGAGGCGGGTATAATTCAACCTAGTCAAAGTTCTTTCTCTGCTCCTGTAGTATTGGTACACAAGAAGGATGGATCATGGCGAATGTGTCCGGATTATAGGGAGCTCAATAAGCTCACCATTAAGGATAAATTTCCCATTCCTGTGATTGATGAATTATTGGATGAATTACATGGAGCAATTTATTTTACCAAGTTGGATCTTCATTCAGGATATCATCAAATTAGAATGAAGACTAAAGATATTCCAAAAACAGCATTTTGAACTCATGAGGTCATTATGAATTTTTGGTCATGCCTTTTGGCCTTACCAATGCACCTTCTACATTTCAAGGGTTGATGAATTCCATTTTCAAACCCTTCCTTAGAAAAATTTGTGCTAGTATTTTTTGATGATATACTAATCTACAATAGGTCTTGGAAGGATCATGTTCAACATGTTGACAGGGTGCTCAAACTATTGCAGGAGAAACAATTATATGCAAAAACATCCAAATGTTTCTTTGGAGTACAAGAGGTGGAATATCTGGGTCATATTATATCTCACGAGGGTGTTAAAGTAGACACTAACAAAATTAAAGCCATTAAGGAATGGAAAGTCCCCAAGACAATAAAGCAGTTGCGAGGATTTCTCGGGTTAACAGGCTATTATCGCAAGTTTGTTAAGAGTTATGGGAGAATAGCAGCACCTCTAACAACATTATTGAAGAAAGATGCATTTTCATGGACTCCTGAAGCAACTAAGGCCTTTGAACATCTTAAAGAGGCAATGTCCCTAGCACCGGTCTTAGCTACGCCAGACTTCACAAAAACCTTTATTGTGGAATGTGATGCCTCAGGAAATGGAATTGGTGCTGTTTTAATGCAGGAAGGAAGACCCATTGCTTTTGAAAGTCATCCAATCAAAGGAAAGTATTTACAGACACCTATTTATGAGAAGGAAATGTTAGCAATACTGCATGCACTAAAGAAATGGCGAACTTACCTAATGGGAAGACACTTCAAGGTAAAAACTGATCATGATAGTCTTAAACACTTTTTGGAACAAAGAATATCATCAGAAGAGCAGCAAAAATGGGTCACAAATATGTTGGGTTATGACTTTGAAATAGTCTACAAAAAATGAAAGCTTAATGTTGTTGCAGATGCACTCTCAAGAAAGAATGAAGAGGTGGAAGCATTGCTTTGTGCCATTTCTATTATCCAACCAGATTGGATAACCAAAGCAAGAGATGAATGGAATAAGGACAAAGATGTATGGACACTCATTCAAAAGTTGCAGCAAGATCCTAGTACATCTGATACATTTAGTTGGAAAAATGATTCCTTATGGTACAAAGATCGATTATATCTTTGTAATAATTCCCAAATAAAACAAAAGATTCTTCTGGAATTGCACACTTCTCCTTTAGGAGGACACTCGGGATTTTTAAAAACTTACCACAGGGTGAAGAAAGAATTTTTTTGGGATGGCCTTAAATCTGATATTCAAAATTTTGTGGCGGAATGTTTGGTTTGCCAGCAGAATAAAGTGGAAACAATTAAGACCCCGGGACTTCTACAACCTTTATCCATTCCAAGTCAACGTTGGGAGGAGATTTCAATGGATTTTATCACGGGTTTACCTAAGTCCGAAGGAAAGAGTGTCATCATGGTGGTAGTTGATAGACTTACCAAGTATGCACACTTTTGTGCATTATCTCATCCATTTAAAGCAGGTACAGTTGCTACTACATTTATGGATAGAATTCAAAAGCTACATGGAAGCCCAAGGGTTATTGTGAGCGACAGAGATCCCATTTTTACTGGAAATTTTTGGACGGAGTTATTTTCTTGTTTGGGTACTCAATTAGCTCATAGCTCATCCTATCATCCTCAATCTGATGGTCAAACTGAGATAGTAAATAAATGTTTGGAAGGATATCTTCGTTGTTTTGTATCTGATAAACAAACACAATGGGTCAAGTGGTTACCTCTCGCTGAATGGTGGTATAGCACTTCCTTCCATACTGCAGCAAAAATGACCCCATTTATGGCACTTTATGGATATCATCCACCATCCATCACATCATATTTAAGAGAAAATTCGAAGGTTCAAGCAGTGGAAGATCACATCGAGCATCGGCAAGAAGTTCTCCAACTCTTAAAGGATAACCTGAATTTGGCACAAAATCGAATGAAACAACAGGCAGATCAACATCGCAGCGAGAGAAGTTTTGATGTAGGAGATTGGGTATTTTTATGGCTACAACCATACAAACAAATGTCCCTGAAGCAAGCTAAGAAGGATAATAAATTATTGCCAAAGTACTATGGTCCTTACAAGGTGTTGCAAAATATTGGTACTATGGCATACAAATTGGAGCTTCCTGCTTCTTCGCGAGTGCATCCAGTTTTCCATGTTTCATGCTTAAAGAAGGTTATAGGTGAAAATCTTCCAGTTCAAACAATATTGCCATAACTTGATGAGGAAGGAAAAATCATATTGGAACCTGAAGCGGTCACGGAAACAAGAACTCGACAGCTATGGAATCGATCAATTTCAGAGTATCTCATCAAGTGGAAGAACTTACCCACTGAAGATTCTACATGGGAGGATGAGAATTTTATACAGAAGCACCCAGAGCTACTCAAGCGTTGAGGACAACACTTTTTTGAAGGAGAGGGGCATGTTAGGTCCCTATATTACTAGTATAGTCCCTTATTGTTCTTAGTGTAACCCCCTTATTGTTATTATTGTACCCTTGTAACCCCCATTTTGTTATTATTGTGCCCTTAAATTATTATTGTTAGGTCGGCTAGGATTACATTGTGGCCCACTAGGATTACATTATGGCCCCATGGACTCCTATATATAGAAAGGAGGTTTTGTAAATTGTATCATCCAAGGATTGTTCATTTATGTAATGTATTGGAGGTTGCCCCCTCGAAGTGGCTCATTTCTAAGGCGTTGATATCTCTTTTCTTCTATTTTTGGAGCTGGTTACACAACAAGGTTTTAGACTTGACTGAACACTGTTACATGGTATATGATAACAATTTCACAAAATTCACAATGCATAGCACAATCTTATTTTCTTATATGTTAGATGGAATTTTAGAATAAATGATAAAAGATAAGCAATATATAGAACAAAGATTGGAAACAAATTGCCTCATGTCGTACTTGAGACCATTTACACATTGAAGTGGAAAATATGGCTTTGGCCCTGGCTGAACCTCCATGACATGGTCTTCATCCTGTGAACTCTTCAATGTTATAAATGTTTCTAAGTTTTAAATCACCATTATTTATAAAAAAATTGAAAAATATAAAAAATTGTAAGCATTCAAAAATCTCATTATTGGTCTTATCAACATGTCTGCTACCAAAAATATTTCTCATAATCCTACTACAAAATTACTTTCTTTTGAAGTACATACACAAACCAAATTACCTTCTCTAAAGTTTCTACTCTGAGCGATTCAACATTGATAGGAGACTGGAAATATGGAAGTATATCATTTCAGTCTTCATGTCCTGTTGTGGGATTTCAAGGTTCCAAATCCTCTTTTGCAGCAGGACGTCCATCATAATATTTAATATATCAATAATGCCAATAAAATCATTAAAATGACATTGATATGTAAGAGAGAGAGAGAGAGAGAGAGAGAGAGAGAGGGATATTTCAGTACTACTTTTATGAACAATTTAAGGAGACTTGCGAAAACAAAGTAGTTGCAATCGTAAAATGGGATCTAGAAAAAAAACATATATTCCACACCAAATAAGCCACAGCTTTCAAGGCCTCCATATCAAATTTCTTGGTACTGAAACATCACTTGTACTAATTCTAAATAGTAAATTCATGTCAAAATCAATAAAATTGAACAAGCTGCATTGCATTAAATGTCTATAAACTCTATATTTCTTGCTCTACAACCTCATATTCTCATTTCCCATACCTACAAAATGCAAGTGTCTCAATAAGGAAACAATGTATCCTAACTTGCAATTCCTAACTTGCAAAAATCACACAGGAAATAGTTTGAGAAGGCAACAAAAAATAGGCAATACATATAATATTTGAAATCTGATTAGTGATTAATTAAAACACCAAGGTCAAGATAAAAAATAACTGGATATCTTTCAAATGATGTTGAATCTTACTCATGAATACTTCTCATATCGTAAAATAATCTTTCTTAGATCTGCCGCTCAAAACCACACGAAATTAGTATGTAAGGCTTATTTTCCACAAGAATGCGACTAAATTTGGATGTAGTTCAGGGTTTGGTTACAAACTTAAAACATACAAGAAATGTTGCAAACATCACGTTAGTGAATGTATTGCCAAGGGTCTGGAGAGAAGCTTATTAGGAATTCAATTCTTTAAATGCCCCTTTGTTTCATTAATTCAATCTATGTAAGGAAACCTACTTTGTGTGAACCAAGATATGTAGATCTCCTAAATGATTTTTAAGAAATTTGATTTGAATTATGGAATAAAGATTTTTATTTAGAAAGGCCTTTTTTAAAAGAGCGCAAAAGTGTCACAATAATATGTGGTTCTCTTAAATGATTTTTAAGGAAGTTTGGATTGAATTATGAAATATTTTTTTTGGATATGTAAGATTAACATTCCATCTCAGAATTATTTAAGTTATACTTAATTGACATGGAAGATAACACTGCATCACACATAGTCAGCTAAATTCAATTGATTATTAATACTGGTTTTTAAATCCTCTCAACATCATTGCCTATCATAAGAAATATATTGTGCCCGTGCAATTGAACAGGAAGGGAAGAAGTTAGAGTTCAGAGGAAGATATACCCCTTCCCATCTAGGGAAGATAGTTGTCATAGCATTGTTTCAATTCTCATTAGAACACTGATGATTTCGTTATCAAATGCATGTTTTGTAGACTATAATTTCCAGGATTGATAGGTTAAAAACAATAATTTATTTCTTGGACTCGAATTTGTTCAGAAATGATTACCATATTGCTTGAAATTCTCCAATTCAGAGAACTTCTTACCCTAGGTGTCAGGATATGATAGATATTGAAGCCATCTGCTGGAAGAAGACCATACTTTATATTAGTGATTAGCTTTATCTCTAAAGATTGTATAACTACAAGGAATTTTTTTTTAAGATTCCTCTACATCATGATCTTGAGTGATAGATAACTAGAAGAATTCTTACTCAAAGTGTCAGGATATAATAGATATTGAGGCCATATGCTGGACAAAAACCATCCTCTATCTTACTAATTAGCTTTATATATAAATATTTTATAACTACAAGGTTTTTTTTTAAGATTCCTCTACATCATGATTTTGAGTGACATAATTTTCTTTCACTAGAAATTCTAACTTCTAAGTATGGCTGCACAACCATTGGAATATGTCTCTATACTAAGAAAATCACCTAAAACTGTACATAACTTTTACAACCACGCCAAATGTTTCGCACAAAATTATGTCAACTAATATAAATTTAGAATATGTGACAATGACAAGTATTTATAAACAAAAATTATCTTCTCTTGCTTTATTATGACAAAATATGCAAAATTTTTCCTTAAAAAATGTTCCTGCTCAGTTGAGAAAGCTCTTTTGCAGTATTCTATATGCAAACACTAATATTCTATGGTGTTAGCTATGAAAATATTATGTGTTGTTAATTATGCACATTTTACGAACTATTATTTGATTGTTGTAAATTTAGAATAATATATATAAGATGCAGAAGTAACTTAGAAAGTTAAAAAATCTTAACATTGCAGGAAATCTGGGCGGGAAATTAACAATTTATTTAAGGGTTTCACTTGGATCTCAGCCAAGCATATGAACTATTCTAGACTTTAGTATACTTTTGGATATTCGAGGATGGGGAGATCTTTGACAACGGTTTTTTCATTCAAAGAAACCAACTACTCTTAATTTTTTTTCAATACGTTTATGTGTATATGTAAAGTTAAAATTTTAATTGAAAAAAAATTATAATCAGAACCATAAAATGGATAACACTATCAACGATTGCATATATTTTCCCTACTATCATTGGCATACCTTAGTAAATATTTTATCGCTTTCATAGTCTAGGTAAGGAGGTGTATTCTGCAAAGTCCTAAGCAAACCCTGCAGCACACAACACAGAAGACTTAAATTGAATTTTAAAAAAACCATGGTGGTGAGACACTTTTGGCTTCTGATTTTGGCATCTTTTACCCTATACATTTTCATAATTTATCACTTTTTCTCATCATCTTATCATCATAGTCACTCATTTTTCAAATCAAGGTAGCTAGATCATGTATTTTAATTATTTTAGTGTTTTACTCAAAATTAATCAATAAAATTAAATTATGAAAAAATTGGAAAAACCTGTAATATCTCGTTTGAATTAATGGTTGCAGGACACCTCGACTCAAAACAAATGCATAGCTAGAAACTATGGGAACCAAGGATGGGTGAACACCTATTGGTTCGCACCAGAACAACTAGATTAGGGCTTATCAACGTTAGTCAAAATGGTTGCAGGACACCTCGGCTCAAACCAAATGCATAGATGGAAACTATGGGAACCAAGGATGAGTGAACACCTATTGGTTCTCACCAAAACAACTAGATTAGGGCTGATCAACACTAGTCAAACCAAACTAGTTGTTCAAAAATATCCCCTAATTTTAGCATGAAATATGGGCATAATATTATTTTAAGGGATTTTTCCCAAATTTTAGAGATAGGAGTACTGAATTCGACTTGTAGGCCTTATATAAATATATCATAAATTTATTTTATCACTTTTAGTTAATTAGTTACAAAATACTTGTATAAATATGTGATATTTAGAGGAGGAAAACTTCTATTTTAACTACGTGAATTTGAAGTCTTTTTGAAAACTATTGAAAGAATTTGGTCCAGATTTCTTTTGCTTCTATTATGTTTTATGGATGATGCTTGACCTGGTTTAAAAATCTTCCTTAGCTGATATTCATCTAAGGTGCGCAACAGAAGCATGAAGGGCCCCCATTGCCGAGCCTATGCACTAGTTTCTCCTTGTTTGGTATCATTTTGATTATGTACTTTTCATTTCAGTTTTTTGTACCTTCATTTCAGTTTGTTGTATCTGCATTTCAGCTTGCTATACCTTCTTTCAGTATTCAATTCTTAGCTTAATTCTTATTGACATGTTTGATAACAGGATATTATGAATTGACCGCTCATAAGAGAGCTTGGTATTTCTTTCACAATTAGTAGGCTAGATTTACCCAAGGTTTCTCATCTTATTTATATTTTTTTAAAGTTATTTTTGATATGTTTTCTTAAGAGATGTTATGAATTGAATCCTTGTAAGAAGACTTTATATTTCATTCACAATCAATAACTGAACTTGTCAAAATTTTTCATTTCATGTTTGTTTAGTTTGCTACTATTCGATTCATTAAGGAAAATTGATAATCTGGAACTGTTAATCTTGCCATTGAAGGCTTTTCGAATCCTTCTCCTATAAGGGAGAATGAAGCTTGCTTGGCAAAAATACTCAAGGATTCCAACTAGTTAGGTGTTAAACTTGTAGAAACTACCTTTAAACCATATATGTTGGAGTGCTTCTAAGATTATGAAAACCGAATTGATAAAAGAATTAATGATATGATTTAATCTTATAAATTGGACCAACATTTTGGCATCGTTTCCGGGAAAGCACATTTAGAAGGTAGAAGTTCAGTTAAATTCATCTTCATTTCCATTAAAAAAAACAAATTTGAGTTTATCATTTAGCTACGTTTCTTTATTCCTAGAGAAAGAGATGAAAAAGGTGGATTTTCCAAACAAAACCCCCCAACCACTCAACCATCCGTGGGAGCAGGACCATTAGGACTAATTACACTAGTTGCTGGAAAACCAACTTTAGAAGAATTGGAAGAAAAATAACGTTAAGGACAAAGATTATCTCTTGTTGAAAGAAAAATTCTGTTATCCTATCAAGTAAAAAGGAAACAACCATAAACAGAAAAATCTTCCATAGGAAAACAAAGAGATGAAAGAAAACAAATTGTTGAACAAGTAGATCAACCAATCCTCGAACAAATAGAAAAATTTGAAGAGACGAAAACTCAGCTTCTTATCAAGACATTTCAATCAACTAATAAAGAAATGGTGGAGGAAGGACAAGGATCTAATGTACCGACATTAAATACAGAACAAAGGATACAGTATGAAAGGCAACAAAGAGAATGGCAAAGAAAAAGAGAGGAAGAAATGAGAATAGAAGCACAAAGAAAAAGAAAAGAAGATGCCAAAAGAGAATATGACAAGAAGAGATGACATGATGCAGAAACAAACAATGATCAAGAAGCTACCTTTTGATTCCCAATTCTAGATACTAGAGAAATTCTTGAAGAGGAGGTAAAAATGAAGAATATTCCACCTTCTGTTTTATCGAATTTCTATGGAATGTCTTTTGAAGATCCTAATTCATTCATATTTGATTTTGATATTTTATGTCGTACTTATGGTTATACATATGATACGCATAAAATTCATCTTTTTCTTGCTACTCTTAAGGCGACTGCATTAAAATGGTTTATGGGATTATGAGAACACACTATCACTTCTTGGAAATTGTTTAGTCAATTTGATGTCTCAAATTGCTATCATGAATTATCGACTGAGGTTAGTAATTTGATGAAGTGTAGTGCACTATATAAGCTTAGGTAACCATGTTTTCTTACTCGTTGTGTATGTTTATGTTGTTTTGGGGATTTTGTATCTTATGTCTAAAATTGGTCTAAAAAAATGAAATCTCTAAATGCTAGTGAATAATCAAATTTAAATGAATTTTAATGATGACAAATAATTCTTAAAGAAGGAAGAAAAGGAAATGTTCATTAACTAATCTAAATTGCATAAAAATAAACCAAACTTTGAATGATGTTAGTATGTTGGTAAAATCATCCATGAAAAATATCTAACTAGTTTAAAAAAAAAACACTATTCTAAATCTAATTGCATTCAAATGACAAGATGAAATTATTTCCTATCTTATTATTGAAAGTTTTTAGTCCTATGAAAACACAGCATTTGTTCTATTTTAAAAACAAAACTCTAATTTAATTATGTCCTAACTTAATCTAATTCTATTCCATGGATTGAAACCATAAATCCTACTACTGAGGATTTAAATGACAATGCTGATTGAAATAAACATTAGGGGAATTTTGAGGTCTAAAATGGGCCTCCTAAGAAAAATGTACAGCCAAAATAAACTTTATAAGATGATGATGTCAAACATGGGGAATGATTCGCCATTTTTTAAGTAAAACGGTAAAAGGATTAAAAAATAATAAAATAATAAAATAACTTTTTCAACTCGTATTTTCAACTTATCTCTCAAAGTTTTTACTCAAATTTCGAGCGAGAGTACTCATTGGATGCAAAATTTAAATCCTCATCCAAGGAGTACAGATGTTGCATACTTTTGATGGAACCTTCTACACGAAAAATGATAGATACATTAAAAAAACGTGATTGTCACATTTTTTAATGTATTTCTCATTTTTCGCATAGCAGGGTCCATCGAAAGTATGCAACATGGGTACTCCTTTGATTAGGAATTACATTTTTCATCCAACGAGTACTCCTGCTTGAAATTTGATTAAAAATTTTGGGAGATAAGTTGAAAATATGAGTTTAAAAAGTAGTTTTTCCTTTTTTCCCTCTAAAATTTGATGTTGTAATCAAGTATTATTTTATTACTTCCACTATTATTTTATAATTTCCTTAGGAGGCCCATTTTAGACCTCAAAATTCCCCTAATGAAAAACACGTACAAATCATGTTTAAAGGAAACTACAACTGTTGTATGATCGAATACCCAAATCTGATCCAATTGGATAATGACAGAGCCACTTTCTTAAGATGACTCAGCGAGCACAAGTTTACAAAAATAATTGGAAACTAATTTAAGAAAAAATTCATGAAACTAATATATAAAATAATAAACATATTTACTATTAATTGACAGGAATCTAAATATGAAAACAATGTGAAATTAATTATGAATTGACAGGAGAAAAAATAACGAATTAACAGGAAATTAAATGACAGAAAACAAACTACAAAACAATTAAAAACCTCATTTTCATGCAGGGGGCTCTACAACAAAAAGAGTTGAAAATATAATAGACTACGTGCACATCAAAGGATCCAGAATTGGTCTTCTTATTATCAAAACAGAGTTTCAAGAACAAACACCGAATTATCACAAAAATTAAGACTGTCTTCGGGTTTCAAAAGACCGGTATTTATACAAGTTTCATTTTTAACTGTTTGAGGCATTTCCACCTACAGATAAAAAATAGAACTAAAATCAGAAGTTTGGATAGAAGAAAATTCTTTACTGGGAATCTCTCGATTTGCTACTTCAAAGAAAATTGAGAGTATTTCGTTCACAGATCACATTCTTTGACCAACCTTGACCGTGAGTGTAGGCATTATTTCTATTTGAATTCAAACAGGTGGATGGGATATGGTCCATGTGTGGATCATTCCAGAGATACCCATATGACCCGCTTCCTTATTTTATTTTCAAAACCTGCCAAACCATAATAGTAACTACAGAAACAATGGTTAGCTGCAGAATTGCACACATTCTGTAGCTAATTACAGAAATTTATCTAAATAATAAGAAACATCATAATATGAAGTAGAGATCATTTAAATTCCTTCTTTGATGTGGAATATGTCAATTATCATTGATTGGAGTCATGAGTTTGTGAAAAGGAAGGAAGAAATGATGAAAAAGAGTGTCAAAATAAGAACAGTTTTGAGGTTCAACATACCCCCACTAGGAAACCATTGCATGTCCCCATGTGATTCCCAAAATTGTGAACCTTCACCTCCTATTGCATTTGTTCTTATACTTCTGCTAATACATCCAACTTCCTCTTTCCTTTCCTTGAAGTGATTTCCATTCTAGGTTTCCTCATAAGGAGTTTTAAATTTAGGCTGATGACTTTCTTGTTTAGAGATTTGTTCTTTTTCTTTAGCTTCTTATTATTTTAATACCACAGCCCCGAATGTAAGATAGTGTTATCACGGATGACCTTCTCCAAGTGATTATTTTCTTTCAGGGATTCAATTTCTTGTTTAATGTGCCTATTCAGCATCTCCAACTCATAAATTTATTTCTTGAGGGTGTTTACCAGAGGTTCTTGTGCACTGATAGGTTGCTCTTCCATGCTTGGATTTTCTTCAGCATGTCTTTTCTCCAATGACTCAATATATTCATATATCTCCTTTTGTGCTAGGTCAATTTATGGTGATTTCCTACTTGGACTGTGTACAAGACTATGTATAGGAGAGTATATAGGATTGTGTGTAGGAGAGATAGTGATGGGACTTGGGGTTATTCATCTAAATTAATAAATTCTGCCTCCTCTGATGGTGTGTTCTTCAAGGTTTTACAAGGTCTACAGTTCTCCTTGGCTGTGGAAGGTTTAAATCTTCTAAACTTGTAAATTTTCCCTTTTTCTCTACATTGCCTCTCTTTTTTACTCCACTTTGTTTCTTTTTTTTCATTAACTCTGCAATGGTGAGTTCTTATTATTCTTGTTGTGGTTGAGGTGAGGATTTATTCTCAATGCATGTATCAACCTTTCTCCTTCTACTTTTTCTGCTTTTTCCATCCTTAGGTTGTTCTGGTGCTTCATATTGAAAATTATTTTTGATTAGGAAACTTTCCCATGAGTCTCATACACTTTTTAGATGGAATTCAATAAGTATATTTATCATTCCATGATGGTGCATGGTATTGTTTATGAATTGGACTCTTTTTTGCACATTTCCTAACATTTTATTTGGAATTTTCAGCAAGAAGTATGGGAGGTTTATTTCTCCATCCTCCAAAAATTTCATTAATAATCGAGCATGATAAACAAACATATAGCCAAATCTACGCTCACAAGTAACAAACTTTTGTAAATTTAAAATCATATTTCTCCATTTGTTTTTTAGTGCTGAACTGGGAATTCATTTCTTGTAAACAATAGTGTCCATACCTAGATTCTTCAGAAAAACTTTCCATTCTTCACTGTGAATTTCCTTGTTCTTGAACTATCTCTCTCCAGTTTTCGGGAGTTCGGCCACAAAGGCTTCTATCACTGAGAATTTTATATCTCAAATTTTGACCTCTGTCCAGTCGAAAGATCTTGCAAAAGACTTGGTGACCTCCTTATGGATCCCATCGAACTTCTCTATAAACTGAAGCCATTGTAGCTTCTACAACATTTCTTTTACCTGAGGATAACCCCCCATGAATTTCGCTCCCACAGGTTCGGTTCTCAATATTAGACCCATGTCTCTGCCGTGAGGAGTTTCACCTTCAGAATTGTTCTTCTTCGATCGAGTGAATTGAGGTTGCAAATATGGGTTAAAAATGTCGAGGGTTTGTAGAGAAGTACAGGTGAAATAGATATTCGACGAGGTTTTAGGAACGTAGATGAGTGGATTACGGAAGTAAGACATGGCTGTTAATCATTAATGGGAAAATCGGTATGGATTATTATGAGATATGAAACAGATGTTGTGGTCAGATTATGAAATTGTGATGTGAATCTGAATACAATCAATTCTAATGATGACATATTGAGGTTTCATATGATCATATAATTATATATACTAATGTTTTTGGTCTTATTATTTAAACAATTTTTTGTAACATACCTTGGAACTAACCTTTGTTGCTCTTTTCTTTGTGTTGATTCTTCAGGTATTCTTTTAGTATGATTTTCAATGGAGTCCTCAATTGCTTTTGTTTGCTTCAGTAGGCTATAATAAAATGTAACAGAGCTACAGAATGTGATGATAGATGCAGAAGCTCTTGAGATCTAGATAATTGTAGCAATTCTGTAGCTACTTCTTTTATTGCTTCAGAGAAAGAAAGGGGACAAATAATTTGGGATTTTAGAATGGGAGAAAATATAAGATGTCAGAACTCTGATTTTCATCTTGTATTTTCTGTATAAGGATGCCAATTCTTAATTGGTTTTCATAATTATACCATTATTAATTTTTTTTTAATAATATATATAGATATATATATTATTTAATTATTATTTTATTTTTACTTTTAGATATAAAAATAAAAAGAAGACTAAGTTTGGGGAGAAGAAGGATTCTTCTTCACCAACTTCATATCAGTATTTTTTTGAATTTTTTTGATAAATTCCTCCTTTTTAATTGGCTTATGATAGACTTTTAATCGATGTCCATTCACAAGAAGAGGTACCTTTTCTTCATCAATTGTCCTTATCCTGACTGCTCCATTGTCAAAGAATTTTTTCGATCTCATAAGGCCCAAGCCAATGAGTCTGAAATTTTCATTGGAAGTCTTTGAACTTTGAATCGAACAGAAGTGCCGAATCTCCTGCTTGAAACTATATTTCTTTTATATATTTATCATCCCATATAGACCTTTGTTGTTGGATTAGACTAGTTCTTTGAATTTCATGTTGCCTAATCTCATCAAGCACATTAAGTTGCTCCATTCTGTGATTTTTGGCTTCTGATAAATTAAGT
Organism: Pinus albicaulis; assembly: GCA_034641835.2. Lineage (NCBI taxonomy): Eukaryota > Viridiplantae > Streptophyta > Pinopsida > Pinales > Pinaceae > Pinus > Pinus albicaulis. Next base: position 657,333,956 of record CM076571.1, read on the forward strand.
CCCAATCTGACTGCTTTCTTGAAGGTTTTGATCTAAAATTCTATAGGAAATAGGACTTGCTTCTCATAAACAAGTTCATAGGGAGTATGTCATGTTGTATTCCTCCATGTAGTCCAATAGGCCCATAAGTCTTCAGGAAGCCTATCTGCCCAATCCTTCCTATGCAAATGTACAGTCTTTGTTAGGATTTCCTCGATCGCTTTATTGGTGGACTCCACTTGACCAGTTGCTTGTGGATGATATGGAGTGAAATTTCTATGTTTAACCTTGTATTAATCCACAATATTTTGCACCACCTTAGATGTAAACCGAGATCCTTGATCTGTCACAATTTCCCTTGGGACACCAAAACGACTAAAAATATCCTCAAAGAGAAATGAAACTACAACATTTTCATTAGCAAGAGAAAGTGCCTTAGCCTCTACCCATTTAGTGACATAGTTAGTGCAAACCAGAATGTACCTATTTTGTCTTGATGGTGGATTGATTGGTCCAAAAAAATCCAGGGCTAATTTTTCAAATGGTTCGATGAGGACCTAATGTTGCAAGGGAATTTCATCTGTAGGAACAAGTTTCCCCATTCTTTGATAGTTGTCACACCTTTTGACATACTCTTTGGCATCTTTGAAGATGGATGGCCAATAATATCCTAAATGAAGTATTTTATAGGCAGTCCTCTTATCAGCAAAGTGTCCACCACAAGGTTCATCGTGGCATGCCTTCAAAATTTCAGGCATTTCATCTTCTCGAACACACCTTCTGATGGTGATATTTGGACTTTTTTTATACAATTTATCATTAACCCATGAGTATAATGCACTTTTTTGAATAATTCTTCTTTTCTCTCTAGGAAATAAGTATGCTTCTAATTTTCATGTACCTAAGTAGTTAGCAATATCTGCAAACCATGGAGATTTAGTAGATATTTCAAAGAGATATTCATCAGGAAAATTATCATCTACTGGAGTATCATTATTGTTGTTTTTAATTATAGACAAGAAATCAGCAACTGTGTTTTGTTTTCCAAGTCGTTCTAGAATGGTGATGTTAAATTCTTGAAGGAGTAATAACCATCTTGTGATTTTGCTATTAGTGATTGATTTATTCATTAAATACTTAATTGTAGAATGGTCTATGTGAAAAAAGGTTTCATAGTCGGTGATCTAGTGTCTAAATTTGATAATAGCATGGACAACAACTAGAAATTCTTTTTTAGTTACAGTGTAATTTAACTCGGTAGGAGTCAAATTTTTACTTTTGTAATAGATGGCATAGGGGATCAAATATTTTTGTCCTAGTACAGCTCCTAGAGTTGTATCTGAAGCATCTGTTGAAATGTGAAAAGCTATTTTCCAATTTGGTCCTTTTAAGATGGGTGCTTCAGAAATTTTTTCTTTTAAAGTTTCAAATTCCAATTGGCAATCAGGATTCCATCTAAATTCACAATATTTGGTAAGCAGTTTGAAGAGTGGAGATGTTACTTTGGTGAAGTTTTCTATAAACATCCTATAGTGCCCTGTAAATCCTAGAAAACTTCTGACATCCTTTTGACAACTTTGAATTGATAATTTGGAGATGACTTCAACTTTAGATGAGTCTACTTTAATTCCATCCCCTGAAATGTGATGTCCTAAAATAATTCCTTTAGTAAACATCATAAAGCATTTCTCATGACTTAATGAAAGATTTGATTCTTTTCATATTTTAAAAACCTTTTCCAAGTTTTCAAGAGCCTCTGTTAGCTCCTGATCTGGACCCTAGGCTGAAAAAGGGAAAAACAGGGTAACATCTAAACCATGCTCAGCCTTGTAGCTAACCCTACAAGGTCAGGAGAGGGCTCTCTCCATAAAAAGGGCATTCAACAAAGTACAATTATGAAACTGATTTTAGGCTAGGTATAATAATGGGAAAAGGTTTTTAAATGAAATGAATGAATTTTTTAGGGATGTGGGATAAAATGGGACAGTTTGAAACTGGGAAATTAAATCAAGATACAGGGTATTTCATGGGACAAGGTAGGCAGGAAATTCTAGCAATTAAGTTTAAATAAGGATGGAATGGAAACACTGGTGAGGAGATGAAAAGGGCATAGAGATGGATCCTTTTCAAACAAAAGAAAAACACAGAGTATGAATGATTTCCCAAGGCAGAGCATAAAAAATGGATTCTACCTTTCTATCTTGAAAAACTTCAACCAGAAATGCTTATGGATGAAATGATGAACATAAAAATTTTACATATGAACACAAAGGAGAGAAAAAATGCTAAAAATCATACCACATGGATCCCACAAATCAGAGTTTCATCTCTTTATTAATTCCATGTCAAACTGTACAATGGAGCATAGAGCTTTCTTTTCCACACTATTCCACTACTTCTTGAGTTACAGACTGGTTTACAAATGATTTACAATTACATTAAATAGACCAGATTTGTGGGAACATAGATCTATAGAAAGAGGAGTTGTTTTCACAGCTTAAGAACTGAAATCTGAAGATAGAAAAAAGAACTAACAATCTGCCTAAAAGAAGGAGCAGCGTTACATTTGACTATTTGGCAGATTCATTGTTACACTGTTGAATGAAAAATAGACAATTTGAGGAGAAAATCCATATTTTTTCTGCTGTTGTAGACATCTATGACTCATTTTAGTTTGCGGCCCGCTGACTGTTGCTTTCCATTATTCGTTTGAAGAAAAATAACTTTGTAATAAAATTCTTTTTTGAAATGAAATCATGCCTTGAGTGAAGGGAAAAATCTATTTTGAATGGGAAAAAAAGGGAAGGGAAAGGAAGTGGGGTCCGCATCGAAATTGGAAGGTCGTGGAGGTGGGACATAACATATAATAAACCATTGTAATATGTTATGCGACGGTACCATCGCAATCGACGATCGGAGGGATAGGGAGGATGTTATTTAGAATGAAAACAAAAATCTTCCGATGCGATTGGTATATGGTAAACAGGGATAAAAGATAGACCAAAGGGATAATGGGATGGTAATAAAATATAAAAAGGTAAGGTTGGGTGCTTTTATAAGGAAAGAATGATTTTACAATTGAAATGGCGGAGGGCCTGAAGGTGGGACCGGGGTATGTGAATCGCAATCGTAATCGGGCTTGGGAGTGGGGAAAAATATAATGTGCCGATGGATTTTGCCGATGCGATTGGGGGAGGTCCTTCGTATAGATAAAATAAAACAAAATTTGAATTTAACAAAGGAAATAGCCCTTTATATTATGAATGGGTGGAGGTTTTATGTGGTGGGCCCGTAAGTCAATCAGCATCGGACATCAGAGGAGGGCAGAGGGAGAGTTTATTTAACAACGCCAATTGGGATGGTCCAATCGGTTGTGGGCCGTCGGATCGGATGATGGGATCGCCGATTGCATACGGGTTGTCGGATTAGGGGGGTCGAACATCGGACGGAGCCAATATAATCACATCGGAGTTTTTTCAATAGGCCAAACAGAATGCGTTGTTCAAATATTATGATTGCGATGGGAAACAACGGGGTTTTATAATATGAAACCTTTAAATTTATTATAAAGTTAAAAGGCATGGACAGGAAGTGGTTATGTATATCAACTGTGATGGGAGGGGATTTATTTATATAAACTTTATTATAAAGTTTAGGGGTAATGTAGGGGAAGTGGTTTGATCGCATATGTGTTAAAATATTTAATAATGTGATTTTGTAATCAGAAGGGGAAAAAGGGATTTTATAAAGAAAAATATTTAAACTTTAATAATATAAAGTTTAAGGGAAAGATGGGAAAAGGGGAGAAGTTAGGGTATAGAGGACTTTTTACTAAACTTAGGCATAAATTTCAATCCAGAAGTCAGTTTTGAGAGTGCAATATACCGTTGGAAAGCTCTTTCCGGGCTCTTTCTGCTGAACATAATTAGAATATGATTTGATGCTAAACATGCTATGGAAAACTTCTCTAAAATGCAGGGTGATGAATTTGTGGAGATATCATCTTCTGAAATGTGACTTATTACATGTGCTGACATAATAAATGATAATAAAGGAAAAGTATCATGTTTTCACCTCAGAACATGGTTTTGAGGTGAAAATTACATCAAACTGAATAAAACATCTCTTTGATCTTCCAAGTGTTGTGACTTTGAGTTTATTGACTTCCTCATGACCTTGCTGATATTTATTGACACTTGACTCATTAATTTGACCATGGTGAGATCCTATAACATAATGAGACCCATCCTATGACCTAATGACATGACTCAAAAAGTGAGAGAAACTCATGACTAAAGACCACAGAGAGGAGAATCAATAAGTTTCTCATGAGGGAAAAATCACTACCATCAATGGATCCATGATCTAGCGGAATGGTGAAATTTATTAGTATGGGACTCCTAATATGTAAATGAAAAAGAGAAATTTTGATCACTAATGGAAGTATGACTAGACTGACACTAACATTGGCTCAAATGGGGATGGTAGCTCCTTGGAGGTGCCAAGAACGCCGTAGACCAAGTAGCCTTATCCATTAGGCAATGGAGTAAAAAAATGCTGAAAAATGACACAATGCAAACTGACTCTGACTCAAGACTAAGACTGAAAACTAAAATAAAACCAAACCATACACATGACATTCAAGTTTTATAGCCTTCACCTTGGGCCCCAAAATTCAATGACTGTGTACTTGAATTCTGACAAAAAATAACATGGTATATACAATGATTATGACATAGCTTTCTGATCCATTATCTTCAACAATTGTAGTGCTTCAAGAGCCTACCATTCACTGCTCCTCCAGGGAAAACTTGGCCATCCATATCTGAAAGTAAGAAGGAATTTTGTCCCCTATATGATGAAATCTTGTATGGTCCTTGCCATGGGTTGTCAAACTTACCATGCTTCCATTTGTCCTCATTTCTTGCATCCCATTTCAACACCACATCATCTAACTAAAACTTTTCTGCTTTGGTCTTTCTATCATAAATATTCTTTATCTTCTCCTGCAACTAAAAAGTGTTTTGTGACACTTCCTCTCTTGTTTGCTGGAGGTGGATCATCTGATTGATCCTTCATTGGTTATCATTGTCCTCACGACCAACTTCTTGCAATAATCTCATAACTGGAACTGTAAGAGATGTAGGAAAGACAAAATCAGTACCATAAACCAATTCAAAAGGTGACATACCTATGGATTTCTTGTTGCTAACTCTGTTTTCCCACAATGCGTTGATGAGTTTCCGATGCCAATTTCTTTTGTTTGCCTCCAGCAATTTTTTGATTATATTTATCAGCGATTTGTTCGATGATTCTGCCAGGGCATTTCCCTGTGGGCAGTACACTGTCGAATGGCCCAGCACAATGTTTTATTTATCACAGAAATCGACCATCTTCTTAGATCTGAACGTTGCTGCATTGTCTGTTATAATTTTGTATGGGCAGCCAAAACGAGATAAAATATTCAATTCAAGGAATTGAATAATTACCGTGTCTGTAGCCTGCTTTGCTGGGACGACCTCGATCCATTTAGTAAAGTAATTTGTTCCTGCCAATATCCATCGATGTTGTGCTGATGATGCAGGATGGATTTCTCCTATGAAATCGAGTCCCCACTGCTGAAAGGGAGCGTTTACTGAAACTGGTTTTAGAGGAAGAGAAAGAAATTTCTTCTTTCCTTGGAAAATTTGGCATTCATGAAAATTCATCACAGTTTTATACAATTCTGAAAATAAAGTGGGCCAATAATATCCTGCTCTCAACACTTTGTTAGCTGTAGTCTTCCAAAATAAATAACCACCAGATTCACCTTTGTGAAAATCATGCATTACCTTCTGAGCTTATTCTTCAACCAAAAAATTGAGTAGAACGCCTCCTGGATCTTTCCAATAAAGAGCGTTGTTTAAAATACAATATTTGGTAGACTTAAGTTTTAGCGATCTACATTTTCTTTTAGACATGCCTAGAGGTGGTGAAAGATGCTAAAGAACATAAAAAATATTTGAATAACATGGGGATTGTAGGAAAATATCTGAAATTGGAACAAGCAAACCTTCATCTTCCTCCTCTGACATTGTTGTTATGAGGTTTATATCCAGGGCATGCAGATTTGATTGGGCCATTAATTTCGCCAAGCCTTGGCCTTTGATCAACTTTGTGGGCTTGATCTCCAAATCATACTCCAGCATAGCTGTTATCCATTTACCTCTTCGACCTTCTGGATCAGTTTGCATCAACACATCCTTCACTGTTGCATTAGGGACATATGCTATAGTATGCGAATGCAGAATATAGACCCTAAAATCCTTCAATGCCTTTATAAGAGCCAATGCTTGCTTTTCAATAATATTATACCTCAAGGTAGCATCTCTAATAGTCCCACTGAAAAAGGCAATTGTATTTTCAACCTGATCTCTCTTTTGCATCAAAACAACAGCAATAGTATGCTCCGATGCAAATGAAAAAATGACAAAATATTGAGTATAGTCGGGACTAATCAAGATTGGGGCATTGGAAAAAGTAAACTTTACCAGATTAAATGACTTGATAGCTTCCTCACTCCATTTGACAGTGCTATCCTTATTCAACATGTTAGTCATTTATCTCAAATGTTTAGCCAAATTGGGTATAAATCTGCGCAAGAAGTTCATCTTACCATTAAATGCTTGAATCTCCTTTTTGTTCCGTGGAAGGTCTATTTGCTGAATTGCCTCTACTCTAGATGGATCGATGCGGATACCATCCTTAGAGATGATATGCCCCAGCAGATTTCTTTCATCCATGGCAAAGAGACTCTTCTTCAGATTGAGAGAAATTCTGAACTTTCTACATCGTTGAAACACCACCCTCAAATGGTGCAAATGCTCATCATCAGAACCAGAAAATACTGTCAAATAAACAAGAAAAACATCCTTTTCATTGGCAAAAGCGATGTCCATTGCTCGCTGGAAAGTAGCTCTAGCTTTCTTCAGTCCAAATGGCATTTTGGCATACTGGAAGGTTCCCCAAGGTGTTGTGAAGGCAGTTTTGTCTTGGTCTTTCTCATGCACCAAGATCTGACTGTAGCCTGAGTAGCCATCAAGTAGTGACATCCTAGATGCTCCAACTACTCTTTGCAGAATATGGTCCATCTTTGGAAGTGGATAATTATCCTTTAAGGATGCTTTATTCAGATTCCGAAAATCTATGCACAATCTTATTTCTCCTGTCTTCTTACGTACCAGAACTAAATTTGAAATCCAGTCACAAAATATAATGGGGACTATGATGCCAGCTTTATACAATCTGTTTACCTCTTTTTCAATGGATGGCAGCGTCTTCGGATTGATTCTTCTCAGCTTCTGTCTAAATGGATTTTGATCCGGCTTGATGGGAATAGTATGCTGGATTATGTTCTTTTCATACACCTTCAAATCTGAATAATCCCATGCAAAAACATCAAAAAATTCTGAAAGAAATTTAACATACTTTTCCTTTACCTCAGGGGAAAATTCCTTTGACAACTTCACAAACTTGGGCTTGTCAGGTGTTCCAAGATTCACATCTTCAACTCCTTTCTCAATGGGCACCAAGCTTCGTTTCTTTGCAACATCATCCTAATCAAAAAGCTCTTCTGAAGGTATGAGACCTCTAGGAATGACATTGTCTTTCAACAGCAATATGTCCATCTGATTTGCTTCCATTTCTTGATCATCAACCTCATACTCACCTTCTATTGGGGTATCTTTGAATTTTCCATCACTCTGCAAAAAAGCATTAATTTCATTGTCATCCCAAAACATTTGCCAATACCTTAAATTGTCTGGAACAACAGGCCTATGTTTGACATAGATCTCAAAATTGTTGCTGGAATTCATTGAAATATTCAAGTTGCTTGCTATAGTGGCAAGAGAATCAGCAATAATGTTCTGCATTCTGGGTACTCCTGTCAAAGTGTACTCAGGGAAAGTCTTTAAAATATCCAGGACTACATTTCTGTATGCCCTCAATCGAGGATGTTTTGCTTGGTACTCTCCTTTTACCTGTTTGATTATCAAATCTGAATCTCCATAAACAGAAATCCTTTTTGCATTTAGCTTCTTCAAAATTTTCAGACCTGCAATCAAAAATTCATACTCTGCTTCATTGTTAGAGTAGTCAAAAGCCAAATTATAAGAACATACTCTAACATTACTAGGAACCTTTTCGGGCTGGAAAACAGGGCTTCGAATCCATATTCCAATACCATCTCCATCCTTACCAACAACTCCATCAAAATCCATGCTCCAAACGCCTTCTTCTTCTTCTTGTAGATGTTGAAACTTTACTTATTTCCTTTCTTTACCTTGACTAGTTTTTGCATCTTTCTGCTGTTCCCTGTCCCTTTGCTGCTGGCAGGCAGGAGTGCTTGCTGCTTTATCTTTTTCCTATTTGAGGACTTGCCTAAAATTCTCTGAAAATTCAGGTATCTCATCTACTTGTACCAACTGAACATTTTCATCGTTTAAACCACCATTTGAATATAAGACAAAGGATTCTAAATCTGTGTGGACTGCATTAATGGGATGATTTACTGGCTTATCTTTTCGAGTGATCATATATTTCATTTTCTTCTCCCTATACAGTTTTCTCAACTAGATAAACACGGGAATGGTGGCATAAGAGAAGTCAAGTTGCATGGTTCCTTTAATTTTTGCACCCCAAGACCTAGATAGAAGCATTCCAAACCATGGTGGGACATCGGCAACAACTACATCTATCAAGACATTCTTGGCTGGGATTTGATTTAAAGACACTACCAAGTCTTTGATAAGACCAATACAATGGACCCTACCTGAGTCAAAGGAATAAAAATCATGGTATTTCCGAGTAATATCAAGTCCTAAATTCTTCATGATGGTTTTGGGCATAAAATTATGTGAGGCTCCAGAGTCCAGCATAGCATTATACAAAATGAACTCATGTAATCTAAGACTCAGGTAAAAGGGAGGGACTTCACTTTCTTCAGATTGATCTTCTGTGGCTGGACCAAAAATGAGTTCAGGGTAGTCATCTTCTACATTGACCATATCTAAAACAAAGTCTATTTGAAAAATTCTAGACACCTGACTTTTATAAGTGCTATTTTTCACCAACTCAGTCAAGGGCATAAATACTTTCAGTTTAGAACTTTCATTCTCCAAGTTAAAAGAAGGAGATTTTTCTACCTCTTTAACTGGAGGATCTTTCTTCTCTGTTTTCTCCTTTGCTGCGCTCTGCTGGTTCTTCTCGATTGTAGTGTTAATCGTTGAAGGTGCTTTGCTGGAGGAAGGATCGACCGACTCTTTCCCTTTCTTCTGAGCATCATTTTTCATTTGGAGCTCTTTTCTCTTTTGAATGGGACTGATCGGAACATTTCTGTTCCTCAGAGTACTGCCTTTGCTGAGCTAATAGAGCGTTCATGTACCGTCTCTGGTAATCATCGGATTCTTCTTCTAATACTGCGTCATTGGCCAAAATGAAATTTTCATCCTTTTGAATGTCTGCAGTCATTGTGTATTCTTCGTCTTCTGTGAGAAACATGGGCACACCATCAGCTGTGAAGAAGTGATTAGCTTCAATCAAAGGATCATCATCATCATCGGTTTCTGTTCCTTGAACGTAGTTCTGCTGCAATGGGATTTTGATCTGCTGCTGTGGTGCCACTTGGTCTTGTGTTCTCTGTTCTCTCTGCTTAATTATGAATTGCAGTTGTTGTCCTCTGAAATTCGGATTCCTGATTTGAGGTTCGGGTCTACCTGAAATGGTTAATAAATCAACCATCCTTTCCACTGTCTGAATCAAGGTGTCCATCTTACTGTCTAAAGGGGACGCTTCTTCTTTCACCATGACTCTCTTTTCAGCTCTGGTTCGTGCTCTTTTGGTTAGCAGATTCGCTTTTACACTTACTGTTATCTTCTGAATGTCTTCGAGAGTAGTGGGATCTCTCTCTCGTAGCTGATATGCCATATTTAGGTTAGCTGGAATATCATAACTCCTGTAAAGTGCGAATAGAGCCTGCTGGTAAAGCTCTGAACCACTTTCTAACTTCACCTCCAAAGCTTTGGACAAACAGCCTGGTAGTTACATTCTCTGCCTCTACCTCATGAAGATAAAAAAAGTCATTCATCTTATCAACATGATGTTGGGCTGTGATTCTTTGAGTGGCATCAAAGATAGGGATTTTACTTTGATAATCAGCAGGCATATCATTGAGGGCCTGAGGTAAAACCAGGGGTGCATACCGGGCAGCCATGGCTCTAGGTAGATTTACAACAGTGTTTGTGCTACCAAGATTTAAGGGAGGTGTCGATGGAGGAGATGACAACTGAGAATTGATTGATGGGAATGCTGATGAATTGGGAGGAGGGAATGCTATTCCTAATGACTCTAAAGGCTCGGGAATATTAGTTACAGTGATAGATGACTGAGGAGAATTCAGAATATAGTCATCAATTGAGGAATTTTCTCTTTGAACTTCAATATCTACAAGGAATTTTGGATCTAAAACTGTGTCATAAATTGCAGTTTCAGACTTATTTCTAAACAAAGAAAGCTCAAAACTTTCATCAAAAGAAAGATATTCTACACAAAACCATTCACTGGGCCAAGTATAGGATCTAAAGATAGGTCTGGGACTTATTGATCCTTCTTGTCTTCTAACAATTCTTGGAATCAGATTAGGATTTTCAAACACAGAGGGAGGATTTGGATCTGGATTAGCCCTTGTGTATCTTCTTGAAGCCAGTGTGGTAGAAATTTCTACTGTACAATATTTATTTCAGCCTATCAGACTCTGAACATCATCTTCCAGAGTCGAGGAATTTATAGAGAAAATATTGCTCGGGGTGTTCTGTCTTTAAGCGCTGATATCAGAAATATTATGACTGTGGAATAAGTGGCTGTAGTTATATTCCCTTTCGAAACGCTTCAACAATGTTTGCCGTGAAACAATATTTCAAATCTCTCAAGAAAATCTTACAGTTTAATGTGACATAAGGGAAAACACTTAAAAATACTTGAGCAAACCTTACTCCGGTTGTAATGATATAACAGTGGCGCAATTCTTTTAAAAACATCAAACTTCGAACTTATAAAATAAAACCGTATTTATGCTACCAACCGCGACATATATTTCATTCAGCAGGGGCCCACACATCCGTATTTCACCTTTTTATGAATAAAATAATCATATAATAATGCAAAATCCGCCAGATCATACCTCGATCTATTCCTCATGCTCTTCAGCATGCAATTTCTGTCAGATCTAGTGCTCTCCAAATCGGACGATCCTCGTCAATTTCGTGTTTTTTCAAAGGCCAAAGTTTAACAGCTGAAAGTTGCGCGATATGGGTGGTATTGGAGCGATGACGTGCCCTTATATTACTGGATCGTGTTTTTTTGAAGTGGTTTTTCCCCAGGCCAAAAGCGGCATGATGAAGGTGGTTTTGGTTTCCGAAACCGACTGGCGGTAAATCAACTGCGCTTTAACTCAGGCTTTCACTGTGGTTTAGCGCTTAACTCCTCGCGTTAACTCACTGCTGGGTCCCACTGATATTAATCTGTCGGCTCAAGAATAAAGCTCTTTACTTTCAATAACAGATATTTTCCAAAGGTTTTTCACGTTCAATGTAACCAAGGTTTAACTTTAGACAAAGTTTGAATATTCTTTATTCACACTGGGCCTGACTATGACGTTGCTCCTCTTACAGAGCCTCTGTTCGATATTTCTTCAAAACATAATAAACACGTTCAGTGCCGAGAATATAAGCTCATAGACAGTCAGATCGAAACATCCCTAGTGGAGTCGCTAGAAATGTTAGCTCCTGATCTAGACCCCAGGCTGAAAAAGGGAAAAACAGGGTAACATCTAAACCACGCTCATCCTTATAGCTAACCCTACAAGGTCAGGAGAGGGCTCTCTCCGTAAAAAGGGTATTAAAAAAAGTGCAATTATGAAACTGATTTTAGGCTAGGTATAATAATGGGAAAATGTTTTTAAATGAAATGAATGAATTTTTCAGGGATGTGTGGGATAAAATGGGATAGTTTGAAACTGGGAAATTAAATAAGGATACAGGGTATTTCATGGGGCAAGGTAGGCAGGAAATTCTAGCAATTAAGTTTAAATCAGGATGGAATGGAAAGACTGGTGAGGACCTGAAAAGGGCATAGAGATGGATCCTTTCAAACAGAAGAACAACACAGAGTATGAATGATTTCCCAAGGCAGAGCATAAAAAATGGATTCTACCTTTCTATCTTGAAAACATTCAACCAGAAATTATTATGGATGTGTTGCAATAAAAATTGTCACCTTGACATTCTGATGACTGTATGAGCTCATTGTCACTCATACTTACCCCCTCTGCAAGTCTTACAACCTCTACTCCTCATGTCAAGCCCTAAAACAGGAGAAAAAACCCTAAAAAGCTCCAAAACCTTGGGTACGCAGGTAATGTGAGCCTTACCTGCGTTCCTGGCTAGGGTACACAGGTAATGTGAAGCAGAACTGCGTTCCAGACCGCAGTTTCTCTATGTAATGCCTGCGTACCCTCTTAAAGTCAAAAAGGTGAAAATTAAAGTTAAAAAAGTTGATTTGTGGTCAATTCTAGAAGCTTCTAGATGAGATTTTTTGGAGATGAGTACGCTCTTATAAATTTCATGCATCCCAAACCTTAAGGAGCTAATCCCTTGATGTCAGAAGCCTATCCCTTTAAAGGAGGATTCTATCCCTTCATAGGTGGAACCCTAACCTCCTCATCTTCTCTATAAAAAGAGGCATTGGGTAGCCTCAAAGGGAGTTCAAGCTTTAGTGTGTGATTGAGGTAAAGTGCTATTGAGATTTAGACTTCTTTCTGCTGAGCTTTTGTGAGGAAAGATCACATACCTCTATGTGCTCCTGGAGGAAGAGTGCAAGACTTATCAAAGTAGAGGAGACTCCTGCTTCGGACCCCGGGAAGGCTTGTTCAACATCAAGGCTAAGGTTGTAAGGTTCTTCTGTTATTTTAAGATTAATACAATCAAGTTTTGTTTTTCTCAATAAATTGTCATTCGATTGTTTATTTAATAAGCCGCCGTTTGATCATTTATTTCATAAATTCTTTGATCACTATGATAGGTATGTTTTATAATTATTTGTTATACATGTGCTATTTAATATTTTCTTGTTTGTGATTGCAGGTCTCGGAAGACGACACTTTGTTGCAACGGAAGAACTACTGATGCAACGGAAGAACTACGGCTGCAAATAAGCATTTGGATCTAAGGTAGGATCGACACCTTCATAGAATTTACTTGTAAAACAAACATATTTAGAGAAAGATAAACTTAGTTGTTCGTTTGTTGCTAGATTTTCTTCTGACACTAGGGAGATCAATATTGTCCGCAAGATCGATTTATCCGGCCAATAGGATGAAATGATGAACATAACAATTTTACATATGAACACAAAGGAGAGAACAAATGCTAAAACTCATACCACATGGATCCCACAAATCAGAGTTTCATCTCTTTATTAATTCCTTGTCAAACTGTACAATAGAGCGTAGAGCATTCTTTTCCACACTATTCCCCTACTTCTTGAGTTACAGACTGGTTTAAAAATGATTTACAATTACATTAAATAGACCAGATTTGTGGGAACATAGATCCACAGAAAGAGGAGTTTTTTTCATAGCTTAAGAACTGAAATCTGAAGATAGAAAAAAGAACTAACAATCTGCCTAAAAGAAGGAGCAGCGTTACATTTGACTATTTGGCAGATTCATTGTTATGTTGTTGAATGAAAAATAGGCAATTTGAGGAGAAAATCCCTATTTTTTTTGCTATTGTAGACATCTCTGACTCTTTTTTTTTTGCGGCCAGCTAACTATTTCTTTCCATTGTTCGTTTGAAGAAAACTGACTTTGTAATAAAATGCTTTTTTGAAATAAAATGAAATGAAATCATGCCTTGAGTGAAGGGAAAAATCTATTTTGAATGGGAAAAAAAAGGGAAGGGAAAGGAAGTGGGGTCCACATCGCAATCGGAAGGTCGTGGAGGTGGGACATAACATATAATAAACCATTGTAATATGTTATGCAACGGTACCATCGCAATTGGCGATCGGAGGGATAGGGAGGATGTTATTTAGAATGAAAACAAAAATCTTTCGATGCAATTGGTATATGGGAAACAGGGATAAAAGATAGACCAAAAGGATAATGGGATGGTAATAAAATATAAAAAGCTAAGTTTGGGTGCTTTTATAAGGAAAGAATGATTTTACAATTGAAATGGCGGAGGGCCTGAAGGTGGGACCGGGGTATGTGAATCGCAATCGCAATCGGGCTTGGGAGCGGGGAAAAATATAATGTGCCAACGGATTTTGCCGATGCGATTGGGGGAGGTCCTTCGTATAGATAAAATAAAACAAAATTTGAATTTAACAAAGGAAATAGCCCTTTATATTATGAATGGGCGGAGGTTTTATGTGGTGGGCCCGTAAGTCAATCGGCATCGGAGATCGGAGGAGGGCGGAGGGAGAGTTTATTTAACAACGCCGATTGGGATGGTTCGATCAGCTGTAGGCCGTTGGATCGGATGATGAGATCAATGGCGGAGGAGTGGTCGGGGGTTTGCAATCGGTGGGGGGTCAATCGGATGAGAAAATTTATGAAATCGTCGATTGCATATGGGCCGTCGGATCAGGGGGGTCGAACATCGAACGGGTCCAATACAATCGCATCGAAGTTTTTGCAATAGGCCAATAAGAATGCGTTGTTCAAATATTTCGATTGTGATGGGAAACGACGGGGTTTTATAATGTGAAACCTTTAACTTTATTATAAATTTAAAAGGCATGGAGGGGAAGTGGTTATGTATATCGATTGCGATGGGAGGGGATTTATTTATATAAAATTTATTATAAAGTTTAGGGGTAATGGAGGGGAAGTGGTTTGATCGCATATGTGTTGAAAGATTTAATAATGCTATTTTGTAATCGGAAAGGGAAAAAGGGATTTTATAAAGAAAAATATTTAAACTTTAATAATATAAAGTTTAAGGGAAAGATGGGAAAAGGGGAGAAGTTAGGGTATAGAGGATTTTTTACTTCACTTAGGCATAAATTTCAATCCAAAAGTTAGTTTTGAGAGTGCAATATACTGTTGGAAAGATCTTTCCGGGCTCTTTCTACTGAACATACTTAGAACATGATTTGAAGCTAAACATGCTGTGGTAAACTTCTCTAAAAGGCAGGGTGATGACTTTGTGGAGATAACAACTTCTGAAATGTGACTTATTACATGTGCTGACATAATAAATGATAATAAATGCAAAGTATCATGTTTTCACCTCAAAATATGGTTTTGAGGTGAAAATTACATCAAAATAAAGAAAACATCTCTTTGATCTTCCAGGTGCTGTGATTTTGAGTTTATTGACTTCCACATGACCTTGCTGATATTTATTGACACTTGACTCATTAATTTTACCATGGTGAGATCCTAGAACCTAATGAGACCCATCCTATGACCTACTGACATGACTCACAAAGTGAGAGCAACTCATGACTAAAGACCATAGAGAGGAGAATCAACAAGTTTCTCATGAGGGAAAAATCACTACCATCAATGGATCCATGATCTAGCAGAATGGTGAAATTTATTGGTATGGGAATCCTAATATGTAAATGAAAAAGAGAAATTTTGATCACTGATGGCAGTATGACTAGACTGACACTAAAAGACTCTTCAAATGAATTTCCATAAACTGTAAAATCATCCATATATACTTCGACACAATTGTGTATTAGATCAGAGAAAATTCCTAATACTACACTCTGGAATGTTGTAGGTGCATTGCACAATCCAAAAGAAAGTAATTAGCAAGCGTAAGTTCCCCGTGGATAGGTGAATGTGAATTTTTCTTGGTCTTCAAGTGCTACTTGAATTTGATTGTAACCACTAAAACCATCCAAAAATGAGAAATACTTCTTTCCTGCTAATGTATCCAATACTTGATCTATGAAATGAAATGGGAAATGATATTTTATAGTAGCCTTATTCAACTCTCGGTAATCAATGCATACACTCCATTTACCATTATTTTTAGGTACAATCACCAAGGGAGAAATCCACTAACTGTCTGAAATTGGATAGATGAAGTTTACATTCAACAATTTTCGCAATTCTTCTTTCACAATTTCCCTAATATTTGGGTTCATCCTTCTTTGAGGTTGTCTGATAGGCCTAGAGTTTTCCTCAATGTAGATATGATGTATACAAGTATCAGGACTAATTCCTTTCATGTCAATGTACTCCCATGCATATGCAGAAGAATGTTTTTGTAATGCTTTTATTAACTCTTCTTGTTTGAATTTCTCCAAGTTTTTGTTTATGTTTAAAGATTTCCCTCGAAAGATTTCAATTGTAGAGTTACCAAATTCTTCCATAGAATATAAAGACATATGTATGACAAGTATTCAATATTGCATTGTTCTTGAAAACTATAATCATATTCACATTGTGAGTATGTTTCAAAGTTTTCTATTGAATTTAAGATTTGAATTTCTTCACTAATATGAGAGATAGTAAAGAGAGGTTGTATCTCATTGTCATCATCCATCCATTCTTCATCTCCTATTTCTGTGATTGTTTTTTCTAGAGGATATATAGTGAATTTATTTGTTGAGTTTCCATTAGAAATAAACATATCATCGAATCTACAACTAATGAAAGCATCATTTGTAGCTAACCATGGTCTTCCTAAAATTAATGGATGTCCCTCTAGGTTGTTCTTGGGAGTTAGGATAATGAAGTCAACGAGATATTCGCAAGAGTCTAAGGACACATATATGTCTTCTAATACACCATTTGGCTTGATAACTGATCTATCTACTAATTGCAGTAATGTTGGTGTATACTGAAGGTTTGGAAGCCTAAGTAGTTCCATATTTTGTTTGCTCGTGATGTTGATGGTTGATCCTAATTCAATTAATGTATTTGGAATCTCAATGCCATTGATATGTGTTTTTAGAACTAGACTTCTTGGGTCCAAATATTTTTGTATGGCTATTTTTCTCATCATAATGTCAGAAATTTTTCGTACTAACTAAATCCTTTTTATTTCTTTTGTTTTCCTTCCTAATTTTTTCATGCTCAACTATCTTATTGTTTTGGATAAAATAGCAATCTCTTTAATGGCCCGTAACAAAGGAATTTTGATACAAAAATTTTTCAATTCATCTAGAAAATCATAATTAGGCAACAAAATTTGTTTTTCTATTCCTCTATCGATTTGTAATCTTTCAGGAAAAGGAGTGTTAGAAACAGATATTGAAGGTTGCTCTATTATAGGAGTTGAGCTTAATGGATCTTTTTGTTTTTCATTTTCATAATTTTGGTTTTGTTGAAGAGATATCCCTTCTCCAAAAAAATTATTTGCTGTAGAGAAATTTATTCATCAAAATCATCTTTTTCTTGAATAACAACAAAAGGATTTTCTCTTTCTAATATTCTACCAGATCTAAGTTGGACATTTTTAAGATCTAGTGGGGTAATAATGTAATTTGGAAAGTTTTGTCCTTCTATGTTATAAGCATTTTGAGCATTTTTTTTAGTTGGGTTTGGTAATGGTTTGGCTAATAATTGATTTGTTCTTTGTGGAAATGGTAATGACAGTTGTGGATTATGATTTTGGATTCAGGGTGGTTGATTTTGTTGTGGAAAATGTTGGGGAGGATAGTTTGGATAGGATTTTGGATACTGGTGATACTGAGAGTATCTACCATAAGGATTTTTCATCCCTTGTGTCTAAGGTTGAAGCTAGGACCAAGTTTTTTGCCATGACGAATTCCAATTGTTTGGTGCGGGCTGATTATACATTTGGTTTTTAAAAACTTGAGTTTTTGGTCCCTTCCATGGTCTTCTAGAGACAAAACAAAGAGGATCTACTGGAGATGGAGTTACTTCCTCTTCTTGAAAGACAGCCTTAAGACCTGGTATAAAGGGACATTTTTTTGTTTTATGATTTTCTGCACAAATAACACAAGTCTCTATGGCTTTTACATCAAGAAGACACTCTATTAAAGCATGTTTCTCTCTACATTTAGGACAGAAAATAGTTAAGGCATCAGTTTCATCTTTCTGTTTGTTTTGTAATTTCAAGGTGTCTATCTGTTCACTGAGACTCCCTAAGATATTTGTCTTAAATTCATAAGGCATATTTTTTATTTATGCCCTACTCACTGTTCCAATTGCATATTTATTTACTCTAGAGAGAATAAGATCTCTTGCATTTTTCTTAGTTTTCTATTTTCCTCTTAAGAGATGAATGCACAATTCAGAAATTTTAGGTAATGGTAATCAAGAGATATCTCCTTTTCCCATCATGTTAAGGATATCTATCCATTCATCTCTAATGGATTTCAATAAGAGTGATCAGGAGTTCATAAAATTTTCTCAAAATTTAAAGTTATAGGATTGGGTTGAAACCAATATGGTTGCGTAGATCTCGTCTTCTTAATTCTAGCGCCGTGAATAGTTCGGAAAACCAATGTCGTATGAGGGAGATATCACGTTCTGATCGAAATCCCAAATAGGTAAAATTTGCAATAGGGTTGACTGGGATACTAAGTCAGCAAGGTGGATGCACAGTCAACAAAAGGAATATTCCTTTCCTCAAAACCAATCCTAGGCTAACAAGTGGTGCAATATTATTGGTTGAATGGTTGTACATTTTTTTTGGAGGACCAATCATAGGGTGATATGTGGCCAGCCCTGAGGCCGCCACATGTCCCTGAAGTGTTAGTGTAAAATTTTGGGTGAAGGTCCGCAGGGCTCGACCACGCGACTTTCGGAAGAAAAAACACATTTCCTAACCACCCGAGACACGTGTTACTTAACATATATTGTTCTCAGGTTTATGTTAAACTATAATGGAAATTGCATTGGGGGTTGGGGACCGCTGGTGGTCCCAACCCGCCAACGATCCCCGCAGCCGGTGGTCACATTACAGCATGTAAACGTAACAATAAACTTCACCACCGATGACTTAACCGATAGTCTCTGCAATCGTTTCCGATATTATATGTCACATGTCCACAAAAACTCTGTGCAGTTATATAACGGTTAGCCTAACCAACGACTTAAACTAGAGTTCCGAACAACCAACCCACAGTTACATGCCTTAGTTTTGCCGACCGTTACAATCAAGCCGAGGTTTTGGGTGTGCATGTGGCCACCCCTAACCATAACATTTATTGTAACACTTATTTCTTGCAATATTTATGGAGCGCACCTAATTTTTGGCGGACTTGGCTAAATTAACTTCAGTTAAGTGGAGTTCTCCACTTTTAGTGGATTTTTTCTAGGTGTAATTGGGAAAATGAGTGGGAGACTCAACTTTCGGCCATTCAGAGTGAAGGAAGAGTCATTCTAGATTAATTGGAGCATTCTGGAGCCATTGGTGTAGAGAAAACAACCATTAGAGGCCTATAACTACATGTATTTACAAAATTTTGAGCATAATGAAAGATGGACATGCCATTGGGAGAGGGACCAGCAGGTGTAGCCCAGGAGGGGTGAACTGCTTCATCATGCCTGCTATGTAAATATTATGTGGTGACTTATTTCTCTATTTGACACTATTGTTCAGTGTTTTTTGTGCTTATTTCATGCTTCTAATTCACTAAAATCATCTACAATTCATAGTTAAAATATTCAATCCTCAAGCAAACTAATGAGACAAGTATGCACATGTTTATACACTGAAAAGACACTTAGCACAACAAAAATAATATATTCCTTTTAGATCAAATTGGTATCAGAGCTAGAGTTTATTCTCTGGTGTTTTTTGTGCAAAGAATTGTTTAAATATTTGCAAGTTTTTATATGCTTACTAGGCTCAAGCTCAAGAGAGGAGAAGGCAAATTGATGGGAGCAGAAGGGTCTCAAGAAGAGCCAAAGAAAAGGAGAGAAAGATTGCCACAATCTCCACCACCTAGTTCACCTCCGACGGAAGTAGAAGCTACATTAAATATGTCTCATAGAGAAGGAGAAATCCATGAAGAAGTTGATCCCAAAGAGGAAGAAAGAGTGTTCAGGAAAGCATTCCTTGACATAACTAAGATGGTTAGAATCCTTTATCAAGAAAGGAATGAGAGAGTAGAAGGAGAAGGATCCAAAATTCACAAGGAAGGACATGGATCTTCAGGAGGTCACAATGATGAAGACAAGTCAAAGAAGGGAAATGGAGGAAATTGAGGCAATGGAGAGACATCATCTTCACCATCATCATCATCATCCTCTACTTCTACTTCAGTCCATCAGCCACACAAGTCAAAGAACACTGGTAAAAGTCATTTTTTTTAACTTTATGTTAATGAATTGCCAATGTTTAATGGTGAAGTCAATGCAGAAAATCTTGATAATTGGATTAGGAAATTGGAGGTCTATTTGAGAATCCATAACCTTCAAGATAATGATACCAAAATCCAATTAGCTTCATTGAGAATGGAAGGTGCAACACTTGTTTGGTGGGAAGCCAAGACAAAGGAGGAGATAAAAAAACATGGTAATATTATTCTATCATGGTCATATTTCATTACTGCTATAAAACATTAGTTTTATTCATTAGCTCATATGCAGAAGCCATAATGAACTGGAAAAACTTTAGGCAATTGAAGGGACAAAATGTGCAAGAATACACCCAAGAATTTAGGAGAAGAGCTCTCTTATTAGGGGTAGATTTGTAGAGCCAAGATACTTTGCTCAAGTACATAGGAGGCTTACATAGCTACCTAAAACATACAATTATCATGTTTAACCCCACGAGTCTAGATGAAGTATGTGTTCAGGCCACACATTTAGACGCTAGAGGGAAGAACATTTATGAAGAGGGTAGAAAGAAACCTTTTAAGGGTAAAAACAAAGAGAATACCTCAAAAGGTAAAAGAAAAAAGAATGCATCTGTTAAGAAAGAGGGAGAAAAATTGGTTTGTAAACATCATTCAAAGGAAGGCCATGATGAAACTAATCGTTGGAAATTACATCATGAAATGAGGACAAAGAAACACTATAACAAAGGGAAAAAAAAAACTACAGCTACAACTCAACATGATTTGGGAGAGGATTCAGGTGATGAATCTAAGATTACAACCATGGGATTGAAGAACATGAAGGGAAAAGAAATTGAAACTAAACCCAGTACTATTACATCAAACTGTCAGATAAATGCTCCAAATGAAGAATAAATAATAGAACTGTTTCATGTGAGGGTCATATCCAAACATACCAAGATTGACACATTGTTTGACAGTGGGTCACAAGAAAACTTAATCTCTGAAGACTTGGTAAAGAAACTTAACCTTGATACCATACCACATCCAAAACCATATCCATTGGGTTGGATTTGTAGGTTTTAACCCTGAAAAAAAAATATCTACACACGAATCTTATAACATAAAATAAACAATAGCGAGAGCATAAAACATAAAACAGATAAACACAGAGATTTTCCCCTGGATCCCAAATCGGGATGACCAGCTTGATTTTTCATTATATTCCTTTCAGTGTTACAACACATATACATGCGAAGCATACATAAACCCCAAGCCCATTAACCCTGGATTAGAACATAACCATAGTTCCCTTGACCAGATCTACAAAATACCAGGGGGCCGAAAACCATGTTGCCCCAAAACCATGTGAAAAGTCATGCACAAACATGGGAGGGTCCACCTATGAGTGGTCGCACCAAAAAATTTCGCCGAGCGCTGCCTCCCCCTTGTGACCCCCTCATCATCTCTCTATGATGGGCGCGTGGGGCTAGTCGTGGAAAGAATATAACACATGCCCAACATTCTCCCACTTGTTGTTTTATTTCCACAGGGGGTCACAAGAGAGCTTAGTCATTGGCCCAATTCTTCAACACCCATTGTTTCTCTACACCAAGAGAACTTCTGAGTGCTCACAGACTTTGTTAATGCATCTGCAACATTCTTCAAAGTGTCCACCTTTACCAGCAACACCCTTTTAGCCTTAACCATATCTCTAAGAAAGTGATATTGAACATCAATGTGCTTTGTCTTTGAATGATAAGCAGGGTTCTTAGCCAAGAAAATTGCACTTTGGCTATCACGATCTATCCTTATAGCTTGTTGTACCAACCCCATACTTGAACACAATCTCTGCAACCAAATTGCTTCCTTGCTTGCATGAGTGGCTGCTATGTATTCTGCCTCTGTAGTTGAAAGAGCCACTACAGACTGTCTTTTACTCATCCAACTGACTACGCCTCCAAATAGGCTAAACACATACCCACTTGTAGATCTTCTTTGGTCCAGATCTCCAGCCCAGTCTGCATCAACAAAACCATGAATGTCCAACATTCTTTCCAATCCTGGTCTTCCTTGGTAGCACAAGCCATAATCACTAGTGCCACGTAAATATCTAAAAACCCGCTTCACTGTTGTCCAGTGCTCCTTTCCTAGGTTTGACATAAACCTTCTCAATACTCCCACTGAATGTGCAATGTCTGGTCTAGTATAGACCATTGCATACATCAGACTACCCATTGCACTTGCATATGGAACATAGGACATATACTCATCTTCTTCGTGTGTCTTGGGACACTGTTCAACAAACAAATTTACACCTACAGGAATAGGAACATTCACTGGTTTACTATCCTGCATATTGAACCTCTGCAATATAGTTTCTACATACTTCCTCTGGTTTAACCAAAGCGTCCTCTTTTCCCGATCTCTCTTAATTTCCATGCCCAAAATATAGTTTGCAGCACCAAGATCCTTCATGTAGAATTTGGAGAACAGTTGGGTCTTCAAATCTTGGATAATTTCTTTGTCATTTCCAATCAACAACATATCATCCACATACAAGACCAAATAAATAACACGGTCACCAATTAATTTAAAATAAACAGAGTGATCCTCCTTGCTTCTGGTGAAGCCAAGTCCCCGTATATAGGTATCAAATTTCTGATACCACATCCTTGGTGACTGTTTTAACCCATACAGAGACTTCTTCAACCTGCATACCAGTTCTTTCTTACCCTTCACCATAAAGCCAGGTTGCTTCATCTTGATCTCTTCTAGATCCCTGTGAAGAAATGTTGTCTTCACATCCATACGATCCTATCTCAAAATAAAGTCCCTAGAAACCTTGAGATAAAAGTAATCTAATAGAAGTAACTTTGGCAACAGGAGAAAAAAATATCACCAAAATCAATTCCCGACACCTGCGAATAACCTTTTGCTACCAACCGAGCTTTGTATTTCTCCACCTTGCCTTCTACATTCATCTTCTTCTTAAACACCCATTTTATCCCTATGGGCTTCCTTCCAGCTGGCAGCTCCACCAGATCCCATGCCTCATTTTTGTGCAAGGATGCCATTTCATCAACCATGGCCTCCTTCCAGAGTTTTCCATCCTCTGAATCTACTACCTCCCTAAAAGTTTTTGGATCATCATCAGTTATAGTTAAGGCAAAACCTGAACAGAAAACAGATGGACTATACCTTTTTGGTTGCCTTCTTTCTCGAACTGATCTTCTCAAAGCTGGAGTTTGTGGCTCTTCCTCTTCTGAATCTTCTTCTGCTGTAGAGTCTGATTCATACTCCTTTAGCTCAAACTTTATCTTCTCAGGTTCCTTTGGTATGATTTCATGTTTAACAACATATTTCACCTCTCTAAACACCACATCTCGGTTGTACACAACCTTCCTTGTTTTGGGTTCCAAAGCTTGTAACATTTTAAATCATCCTTATACCCAATAAAGATGCACCTTTCAGATTTATAATCCAACTTGGTCCTTTTCTCCTTTGGAACATGTACATATGCATCACATCCAAATACCCTTAGATGTGAAAGAGAGGGTTTCTTACCAGTCCATACCTCATGTGAAGCCTTATCCTCCAACATTGATGAAGGTGATCTGTTAACCAGATAGCATGCAGTCTCCACTGCCTCTGCCTAGAATTCTTGTCCTAACCCAGTACCACTGAGCATGCTTCTTGCCTTTTCCATCAGTGTTCTGTTCATTCTTTCTGCAACTCCATTTTTCTGAGGTGTGTATGGAGTAGTCTTCTGTAGTGCTATACCACACCTCTTACATAACTCTTCAAATTCATTCTTGCAAAACTCCCCACCATTATCCGTCCTCAGCGCCTTTATCTCCTTCTCTGTCTGGTTTTCCACCAGAGCCTTAAATTCTTTAAATCTATCAAAAGCTTCATATTTCTTCCTCAAGAAATATATCCATGTATTCCTTGAGAAGTCATATATGAATGAAACATAGTACACAGACTTTCCCACTGATGGAACTGACACAGGTCCAAACACATCACTGCACATAAGTTCTAATATCTTGTTCGCCCTCTTAGCACCAGAAGGAAAACTCACCCGATTCTGCTTCCCATATACACAATGTTCACAGAAATCGAAATCCAGAGAGAAATTAGACATACCTTCTACCATACCATTTCTATGCAATATCTGAAGGCCCTTCTCTCCAATATGTCCAAGCCTTTGATGCCATAACATGGTCTTTTCTCCAGAGACAGATAGGCTTACCACTCCACATTCAAGAACCATAGAACTGTTACACCCATCAATAACAGTGCTACCTTGTAGCTTGTACAGAGTTCCAGTCCAAACTCCCCGCATTAATACCAATGCTCCCTGAACCATCTTGCAGGAATATTTCTCGAACACTGTTTTTACACTTGCATCATCCATATTGCTTACAGAAATCGGATTTCTGGCCAATGCAGGAATATGCAGAACACCAGGAAGTGTTCTAATCCTTCCACCTTGCAGCTTTAGCTTGACCTTTCCACGTCCGACGATTCTAGCCTTCCTATCATCCTCTAGGAAGACATCACCATCATATTTTTCATACTCGCAAAACCACTCCCTATGGGGAGTGAAGTGAAAGGATGCACCTGAGTTAATCAACCATAACTCAGGATCTACATGTGTATTTGAAGAAGAAGCCAAATACACATCCCCACCTTCATCCGAGGTGGTTTTTGCCTCTGCAGAAGGAGCATCATCAGATCCCTTTCCTTTCTTAGGAGCTTTAGATCTGCAGTCCTTTTTGTAGTGCCCTTCCTTTTCGCATTTCCAGCATACCTTTACAAACTTTCCAGGAGATTTAGATCTCCCTCTAGATTTGGATCTCCCACTCGAAACCTTATTCTCGTTTCTGTTTTGGGACCTTCCTTGTACAAATAAGGCATCTCCATTCTGGCCCTCCATATTTCTCCGTCTCATTTCCTCTGACAGCAAGGCTGAGACAATGTCATCAAAATTCAAGGTAGTTGTATTGCTACCTATTGCAATAACCAGACTATCCCATGAGTCTGGTAGAGAACACAACAAAATGATGCACTTATCTTCATCTGAGATTTTAATATCAACAGATGATAGCTGACTTACCACAGTATTGAAGGCGTTCAGATGCTCTGTCACCGAGTCTCCATCCTTCATCCTCGGGTTATACAGCTTTTTCCGCAGGAACAACTTATTCACCAGAGACTTAGATTGGTACAAAGTCCCAAGTTTTTCCCACAAATTCTTTGTCGTAGCTTCCCCAGATACATTCAACAATACTGAATCCGAGACACACAACCGTATTGTGCTCTTAGCCTTTCGATCCAGTTTCTTCCAGTCTTCATCTGAAATTGTATGTGATTTTTTTAATTTCTATCATCTACCGCGATCAGCACTCTTTATCCACCAGCAGATCCTCCATCTTGAGCTTCCACAACTCAAAACTCTGACCATTAAATTTCTCGATCTCTATCTTTCTGCCACTCGCCATCTTCTTTCACCACAAGAATCGATCCCGCAGATCTCCCACTGAACAGGGTTTACCTTAGGCCCGAGCAAAAAACCCTCAGCAGAAAAGGCGTCCCCTTGAAGCCGAAACAACTCTAATACGAAATGTAGGTTTTAACCCTGAATAAAAATTATCTACACGCGAATCTTATAACAGAAAATAAACAATAGCGAGAGCATAAAACATAAAAAAGATAAACACAGAGATTTTCCCCTGGATCCCAAATCGGGACGACCAGCTTGATTTTTCATTATATTCCTTTTAGTGTTACAACACATATATATACATGCAGAAGCATACATAAACCCCAATCCATTAACCCTGGATTAGAACATAACCGTAGTTCCCTTGACCGGATCTACAAAATACCAGGGGCCGAAAACCATCGTACCCCAAAACCATGTGCAAACTCATGCACAAAACATGGGTGGGTCCACCTATGAGTGGGTCCGCACACCAAAAAAAAATTTCACCGGGGCGCTGCCCCGGACCCCAACAGTGGGGGTTGCCTCCCCCCTTGTGACCCCCCTACTGCGCCCATTGCAACGTACAGCGCGTGGGGCTAGTCGTGGAAAGAATATAACACATGCCGAACAGGATTTGTAAGGATGAAAATTTACAAGTTTCAAAGAAATGCATATTGCGGTTTGCAATCACTGCACATTTTGTTGACACGGTTGAATTAGATGTGGTTCTGCTTGACATAATAGGTATTTTGTTGGGGAGTCCTTACTTGTATGACAGGAAAGTGATCTTCCATCGCCATGAGAAAAAATATCATTTATTCAAAGATGGCAAGGAGTACATTGTTAGAGCACATCGCAAGAAGACAAACATTGCTATCGTAAATGTTGGATAGGTAAAGAGGCTGGTGAATTCAAGTAAGAATTTTTCTCTTCTTATGATTAAGCCTAAAGTTGATGTTAATCATGAATAATTTGAGGGACGTGATCCTAAGTTTAAATTAGATTTATATTATGTATTTGATGCACATCATGAGATGTTTCAGGAGACAACGAGATTTCCTCCAAAAAGAGAGATTCAACATGAGATTTAGTTGCAGCAAGATTGTCCTCTTCCAAACATCGGTATGTATCGCATGTCGATAATGGAGAATGTTGAAATAAAGATGCAAATCAAAGAGATGTTGGACAAAGGAATCATGAGGCCAAGCACCTCGCCATGTGGTTCACCCATAGTCTTGATACCAAAGAAATATGGGACATGGTGGATGTGTGTATAATTCCGAGCTTTGAACAAGATTATGGTAAAGTATTGTTACCCACTCCCAAGGATAGATGATTTGCTTGATCATCTTAAAGAATAAATTTTTTTCACTAAGTTAGATTTACGAAGTGGATGTCATTAAGTGAATTGCAGAAAGTGATATATGGAAAACTGCATTCAAAACCAAACAAGGACTCTTTGAGTGGTTATTTATGCCATTTGGTTTGTGTAATGCACCGAAAACTTTCATGCGTGTTATGGATAGTGTTTTGCATCCATTCCTTTATGAATTTGTGATTGTGTACTTATATGACATATTTATTTTCAGAAAAACAAAAGAAGAACATGTCTTGCATGTGAAGGGAGTGCTTGATATTTTGAAGAAAGAGAAATTGTTTCTTAAGATGTCAAAGTGTGAGTTTGGAAAGACTTCTTTGGTTTATTTGGGAAATATTGTAGGAGGAGGAGTGTTGAGAATTTATCCTTCTAAAGTGGAAGCCATTATGAATTGGCCCACACCCAAAATAGTAACTAAGATAAGAAGTTTCTTAGGTGCAGCTCAATATTGGAGAAATTGTTTTGCTAACTTTTCTGCCATAGCAGCTCCTATGCATCCAGTGACAAGTGTGAAGAAATTCTTCCAATGAGGAGGCAAATAACAGCAAGCTTTCAAAGCTTTAAAATACAAGATCAGTTCATCTCCAATCTTTGCATTACCAAATTTGAGACAGTCGTTCGAGATTCAAACTGATGCTAGTGATTATGCCATGGGCGCAATACTTTTGCAGCATGGTAAGCCTATCACTTTTCATTCTGAAAAATTTAATGGTGTTGTGACTAATTATCCTACATATGACAAAGAACTATATGCATTGGTACAAAGTGTCAAGAAGCAGAAACACTATTTGATGGGTAAAGAGATGATTGTACATACCGATCACCAATCATTACAATACTTGCAGTCACAAACAAAATTGCAACAATCAAGACATTTCAGGTGGATGGGATTTATTCAAAAATTTCACTTGGTTATAAGGTAAAAGAAAGGTATTTTCAATAAAGTTGTTGATATGCTTTCAAGATCAATCATTAGTGCATCTACTTTACTCAAAAATGATTCTATTGTACATGAGAGTTACATAGAACAATATGCACATGATGTTGATTTTCAAGATGTGTATGCTAGTTTGAGTGAAGGGGATCAAGTTGAAGAAAAAGGTTATCACATGCATAAAAATTAATTGTTTCATTTGGGCAAGTTGTGTATACCACAAGGAGAGAGGCTAAGTTTCATGAGAGAAGCTCATTCATCTCTTATTGCTAGACACTTTGGGGTAAGAAAAAAAATGGCGCATCTACAGAGGTATTGCTATTGGCCTCACATGATAGATAGTGTGTCGCGTTGTATAAGAGGTTGTTCTATGTATGCAACGAGTAAGCCTAGTAATAGGAAGCTTGGGTTGTACACGCCCCTACCGGATCCATCAAGTCCATGGGAGAGTGTCTCCATGGACTTTGTTGGAGGTCTACCTATGTCAAGAAAACAACATGATTATCTTTATGCAGTTGTGGATAGATTCAGTAAAATGTGTATACTTATGCCATGTAAGAAAACCATTAGTGCTGAGCAAACTATTGAATTTTCAACATGTTTGGGTTCATTTTGGATTTCAAACTTCTATTGTTAGTGACAAGGATTCCAGATTCATTTGGAATTTTTGGTCAAATCTATGGAGAATGATGGACACAAAGTTGAAAAAGAGTATTTCTTTTCATCTAAAAACCGATAGAAAAACCGAGGTTTTGAACAGAACTATTGTGCATTTATTGAGAGGATATTGTAGCAAACATCCTAAGTTGTGGGATGAGAAACTGCGTTACATTCAGCATGCTTACAACCGGGAAAATCACTCTTCAACTCAAACATCGCCTTTTGAAGTATGCTTTGGGTATTTGCCAAAATTTCCATTAGACTTCATCTTTGGAAAGGATGTTGCAATATATGGCAATATTAATATTGAAATGGCTCGAAATTTCATTGCGAATATTCATATTATACATCAACAAGTTCAATAAGAGTTTGAGAAAAGTCAAAGAAAATACAAAGAGAGGCGTGAAAAACATAGAGTTGATCACAAGTTTCAAGAGGGAGATGAGGTATGGTTTCACATTAGCAAAGAAAGGATGCAAGGGGATGGTAAAAATCTCAAACCCATTCACTATGGTCCATTCAAGATCATAAAGCAAGTTGGTAATAATGCATTTCAACTTGACTTGCCTTCATATATGAAAATTTATTCAGTTGTTAATGTTGAAAACTTACGTTTGTATGAGCCACCTTTGATTGATGATCAAGGAAGTGATGTTCATCTACCTTCTATTGAATATTTCTCACCATAATTTCTAGATGAGCTCAAGGAAGACACAATTCTTGACAGGAGGAAAAGAGCATCCAGGAGGGGAAGTGTTGACTACCTTTGAGTTGGGCTCAAAGGCACTAAACTAGGCAAGGAAAAAAAGGATGGAGGTTGGAAAGGTGAGGGAGTTGTACTCTCATATACTGAACATTTCATAAGGTCTTTTGGGGCCTAAAAGCTTCCCAATGGGGAGGAGTGATCAAGAGTTTATAAATTTTGCTCAAAATTGAAAGTTTCAAGATTGGGTTGAAACTAATATGCTTGCGTAGATCTCGTCTTCCTAATTCCGACACCATGAATGGTTCGGAAAATTGATGTCGTATGAGGGAGATATCGCGTTCTGATCGAAATCCCAAATAGGTAAAATTTGTGATAGGGTTGACTGGGATGCCTAGTTAGCAAGGTGGATGCACAGTCAGCAAAAGGAATATTTTGAGGAATATTCCTTTCCTCAGAACCAATCCCAAGCTGACAAGTGGTGCGATATTATTGATGAATGGTTGTACATTTTTTTTGGAGGACCAATAATAGGGTGACACGTGGCCTATCCTGAGGCCGCCATGTGTCCCCAAAGTGTTAGTGTAAAATTTTGGGTGAAGATCCACAGGGCTCAACCCTGCGATCTCCGGTAGAAAAAACGCACGTCCTAACCACCCGAGCCACATGTGTTACTTAACATATATCATTCGTGGGTTTATGTTAAACTATAATGGAAATCGCATTGGGGGTTAGGGACTGCCGACGGTCCCAACCCGCCAGCGGTCCCCATAGCAGGTGGTCACATTACAACATGTAAACATAACAACAAACTTCACAACCGACGGCTTAACCGACAGTCTTCGCAACCATTTCCGATATTATATGCTACATGGCCAAAAAAACTTCGCGTTATTATATAATGGTTAGCCACGACTTAAACTGGAGTTCCGACCAACCAACCCATAGTTACATGCCTTAGTTCCACCGACCATTACGGTCAGGTCGGGGTTTGGGGTGTGCATGTGGACACCCCTAACCATAACATTTATTATAACAGTTAGTTCTGGCAGGATTTATGGAGCGCACCGATTTTTGGAAGGAGTTGGCTAAATTAACTCCAGTTAAGTGGAGTTCTCCACTTTTAGTGGAGTTTTTCTAAGTGTAACTGGGAAAATGAGTGGGAGACTCAATTTTCGCCCATTCAGAGTGAAGGAAGAGTCATTCTAGACTAATTGGAGCATTCTAGAGCCACTGGTGTAGAGAAAACAGCTATTAGAGGCTTGCAACTACATGTATTTGCAAATTTTTGAGCATAATGAAAGATGGACATGCCATTAGGAGTTGGACCAGCAAATGTAGCCCAAGAGGGGTGAACTGATTCATCATGTCTGCTGTGTAAATGTTATGTGGTGACTTATTTCTATGTTTTACACTGTTGTTCAGTGTTATTTGTGCTTATTTCATGATTCTAATTCACTAAAATCATCTACAATTCATGGTTAAAATCATCAATCCTCAAGAAAACTAATGAGAAAAGTATGCACATGTTTATAAACTGAAAAGGCACTTAGCATAGCAAAACTAATACAGTCCTTTCAGATCAAAGAGATATTTTAAAGTATCTTGATCTGGATGTTCCATCTTATCTCTCTTGATATTATAATTGAATCTCTGAATTAAATATTCTAAGTTTTCATCCTCTATCTACATCATTTTAAATACTTCATCCTTCCTATTAATAGGTGTGCAATAATCTAGATATCTTTGAAAAAATGCACTTTTCATCTCATACCATGTCCTAATAGATTGTTTTATCAAACCCATGAACCATTTTAGAGCTACACCCTTGAGTGTTGTAGGGAATCGCTTCAATTTTTGAGATTCTCGTAAGTAGTCATAAGATATACATAAGACTTCAAATTCAAATAAAAATGTTTTAGGATCCTCAGTCCTTAATCCATGGAAATTTGGAAGGATAGAAGGTGAAATAATTTTCATTGTAAAATTTGTATCCTCATAAACTATAGGAAATCCAACAGAGTTAAATATCCTCTGCCTCTACCTCTTCCTCCATCTCTTCCTCCACCTCATCGTCTACCTCTTCCTCCACCTCGTCGTCTACCTCTTCCTCCTCCTCTTAAGGCATCTGCATTCAGAACTTCTCCTCCTCCTCCTTCTTCTGCCATTATAGATTCCTCAGACCTAATGTAAGGTTATAACTGTAGAGTTATTTTTTCTTCCTCTGGTTCTTCTATCGATGGGATATTGAAGAAATTTTATTCTTCTTCTTCCTCACTAGGGATTTCTAACTCTTGAGCTAGAATATGTTCTCCTGTAGAGGTGAAAAATTTTACTCCTTATATTGGAGATCTAGGATCTTCTTCTTCTAAGACTGCCTCGGTAGATGAAGTTCGAGAATCTCCTTTTTGGATTTCTGATCTTAAGAATTCAAGAAGTCTATGTCTTGAGGTGAAAAATGGAATATGAGTTTAAGATGGTGGTGTGGCACTACGTGGTCTTAGTGGGGTGAGTGGTGTTTTTGGAATCAAACTTCTACCTCTAGCTATGAATCTACCCCTAGAGTCTCTTTCTCTACGCATGTCATTTTTATTTTATTTTTTTTAATGTAAGAAATAAGGCTTCCTAATTACACTTCCCCGGCAACGACGCCAAAATGTTTAGTCAATTTGATGTCTCAAATTGCTATTATGAATTATCAACTGAGGTTAGTAATTTGATGAAGTGTGGTGCACTATATATGCTTAGGTAACCTTGTTTTCTTACTTTGTTGTGTATGTTTATGTACCTTATGTCTAGAATTGGTCTAAAAAATCAAATCTCTAAATGCTAGTGAATAATAAAATCTAAATGAATTTTAATGATGAAAACTAATTCTTAAAGAAGGAAGAAAAGGAAATGTTGTTTTTATTCTAAGAAAAGAAATTAAATTACAAACTATTTTTAATGGAATATGAAATTTAAAAGAAGGAAGAAAAGAAAATGTTCATTAACTAATCTAAATTGAATAAAAATAAATCAAACTTTGAATAATGTTAGTATACCAGAAAAATCATCTATGAAAAATATCTAACTAGTTTAAAAAGAGAGCACTATTCTAAATATAATTGCATTCAAATGACAAGATGAAATCATTTCCTATATTATCTATTGAAAGCTTTTAGTCCTATGAAAATAGAGCCCCTTGTTCTATTTTAAAAGCACAACTCTAATTTAATTTTGTCCCAACTTAATCTAATTATATTCCATGGATTGAAAACATAAATGACAATGCTGATTGAAATATAAAAAAAAAGTACAAAGCATTTTTAAAGGAAACTACAACTGTTGTATGACCGAATACCCAAATTTGACCCAATTGGAAAATGACAGAGCCACTTTCTTGAGATGACTTAGCGAGCACAAGATTACACAGCTAATTGGAAACTAATTTAAGAAAGCATTCATGAAACTAATCTATAAAACAACAAGCAGATTAAAATATTAATTGACAAGAATAAAACTATGAAAATAATACCAATATGAAGTGACAAGAGAAAAAATAACGAATTAACAGGAAATTAAATGACATAAATCAAACTATAAAACAATTAAAAATCTCCTTTCTGTGCAGGGGCCCTCTACAATAGAATGAATCAAAAATATAATAGACTATGTGTGCATCAAAATATCTAGAACTGGTCTTCTTATTATCAAAATAGAGTTTCAAAAACATACACCGAATTATCACAAAAATTAAGACTGTCTCCTCGTTTCAAAAGACCAGTATTTATACAAGTTTTTGTTTTAACTGTTTGAGGAATTTCTCCCTATAGATAACAAATAGAACTGAAATTAGAAGTCTAGATAGAAGAAAATTCTTTAATGGCCATCTCTCGATTTGCTACGTCAGAGCAAATCGAGAGTATTTCGTTCGCAGATCACGTTCTTTGACCGACCTTGACCGCGAGCGTAGGCACAATTTCTCTTTGAATTCGAATAGGTGGATGGGATATGATCCATGTGTGCATCATTCAAGATATACCCATATGACCTGCTTCCTTATTTGCTTCTCAAAACCTGTCAAACCATAACAGTAGCTGCAAAAACAACGACTAGCTGCAAAATTGCACACATTCTGTAGCTAATTACAGAAATTTATCTAAATAATAATAAACATCATAATATAAATTGGAGATCATTTAACTTCCTTCTCTAATGTGGAATATGTCAATTATCATTGATTGGAGTCATGAGTTTGTGAAAACGAAGGAATAAAGATGAAAAAGGGTGTCAAAATAAGAACAATTTTGAGGTTCAACAGAAATACATGAGGAAAATTTCTCTTAAGAAGTATCAAGCCTATTGTATGCCTATATATTCGAAGGAAGATAATTTTTTGGATCTTCTCAAAAATAATATGATAGTTTGGAAGAATATTTAGAACAATTTCTTTACAATTTACAAAAATCTAAACAACACTCTTTAAATCCTAATACCAGTCAAACAATTTTTCTCAAAGGTATACGAGATGAATGCCTTGATATTTTCAATGTAATGGGAAAAGGAGACATCTCGTATTTACCATTTGAGGAGATTGCAGAATTATCTCAAAATTATTCAAGAGGAAGAGCCAAAAGTGGAAAAAGAGATGTAAATTCAAAATTAAGGAATCATTTGAGAATTTTAAAACTGATATCTTGAGAATATTATGGACACAGGTCAATGTACTAAAGTCCAAGAAAAATCAATATGAACAAGATCAGGTACTCTCAATCTTTTGTCCTAAATGTAGAAAGAAACATCCATGGAAGGAATGTCCTTTAGAGAGTATTCAGGTTTGTGGACTATGTAAAAATAATAATTCAACTGATAATTTCCCAAAACTCAAGGAATTGCAGGTAAAATCAAAGGAAGAGGGACAAGGGATTGACTCTCTCTACTATTTGGCACCTAGAATACCTTGGCAACCACTTTTACAGGTATCCCTCAAAATTTTCCTCAGAAATTTACTCAATAAATTCCTTAGAATTATCAATATCCTGCTCAATCCTCATGGAATGCTCTTATGCCATGGCAGGCTTGGCCTCCACGGCAAATCCAAAACCAACCTTAACAAATTTGGCAAGGATATGCTTATGGAGCCCAACCTCCACAAAAATTTTATCCTCAACAACCATTTCAACAACAATACCAACCTTATCCTCAACAATCATATCAACAATCATATATTCAACAACCATTCCCATATCAACAATTTTGAAAACCCCTTCAATCAAACCCATTTCCACAACAACCATTTCCTGCACTAACTCAACCTTAGCAGCTTCAGCTGCCATCTAACCAACTTCCACCTAGACCAATTCAATCACCAACTCAACCAGTAGCAAATCTGAGCAACAAAGTGGAAAGAACAATTTACAATACTGAAGAAGGAACATCATACTCCATCATTCCCATCATCACATCCACTTAAGGTCTGGAAATTTTTTGCAAAAAGACTCTTATGTGATTATAGAAGAAAATTTTGAAGAGGGGATAAATCCTGAAAAACATGATGAAGAACATCAAATTCAGAAAAATAGAACAATAAAAATTCAAACACCTCATTTTCTTGAAAGATTAGAAGAGAAAAAATATATTGTTCCTCTTCATGAATTTGATATTTTGGATGAAATGAATTTTTTTTTATGTTAAAATTCCTTTATTATGTGCTATCAAAGATATTCCTATCTACACAAAAGTAATTAAGGAATTATGCATAAAAAAAAATGGTATGAGAAAGAAGGATCCACCTACAATCCATGTCATTGGGAAATTAGCCAGTCTAATGTCAAAAAATACAACAGTTGAGAAATATGTTGACCCTAGAATACCTATGGTAAAAATTTCAGTCAACAATTTCTAAATCTCAAAAAATTTAATTGACTTTGGACCTGCTATCAATGTCATGACAATTGAAACTATGAAGTGTTTAAACTTGCCCAATATCCTACTTACCACTAAAATTTTGGAACTAGCTGATAGATCCAAAGTAGTGCCAAAAGGAGTACTTGAGGACATTATTGTTTCTTTGGATTCATGGGAATATCATGTATACTTCCTAGTCCTAACAACAAATTCAAATTTAGGATTCCATCCTTTAATTCTTGGCAGACAATGGTTAGCCACAACAAATGCCTTCATTGGATGTAGATCATGAAGTATGATCATATCACATGGAAATTAAAGGAAGCACAAAACACTCTATCCTCCTGCTGAATCTCCATCTTTATTATAATGGATTGATGAACAAAAAGAAGAAACTCAACCTATCTTAAGCATAAATCAAGCCTTTGATTTTAGAGAAGAGGATAATGAGGACTTAATGGATCTTTTCATTTTAGAACCTCATATTTCTAAGCAGCTTAGAACCATCCAATATGAAGTTGCAAGTCAAATTTTGAATATTTTTTTTTAAATTGCACTATTAATTCATTACAAACATCATTTGAAGCCATTTTTCCTATTAACTCAATCACAATCTCTCAAATCAAAATAATTCAAATCAACCCCGGAAGGAATCTTAATATTGGGAACAATTTACAATCGTCACAAGAAGAAAAAGTAATTGCAATACTAAAGAAATACTCAAAAGATTTTTCTTGGGATTATACAAATATGTAGGGAATCCATCCTAAAACATCCATACATCACATTTACACATATGAAAATATCAAACCTGTAACAACCACAAATAATGATGAATCCAATGATGAAAGAGATAGTAAAAGAAGAGCTGCAAAAACTATTGCAGTTAGGTTTTATCTACCCTATCTCATACAGTCAATGGGTTTCTCCCTTAGTTTTAGTTCCCAAGAAAAATGGAAAATGGAGAATCTATGTAGACTATAGAGAATTAAACAAAGAAACACTAAAGGACCATTTTCCACTACAATTCATTGATCAAGTCCTAAATTTGTTAGTAGGGAAAAAGTAATTTTATTTTCTTGATGGATTTAACGGTTATAATCAAATTAAGATAGCATTAGAAGATCAGGATAAAACTACATTTACTTGTCCTTGGGGAACATATGCTTACAATGTGTTACCTTTTGGATTGTGTAATGCACCAACTACTTTCAAAGAGTTGTCCTGGTCATATTTGTTGATCTTATACATGAATGTGTAGAAGTTTACATGGATGATTTCACTGTTTATGGGAATACATTTTATGATTGTTTAAACAATTTGGAAACTTTTTTACAAATATGTATTGACACAAATCTATCTCTTAGCAACTAGAAATGTTCTATGATGTTAACTGAGGGGATAGTGTTGAGACACCATGTTTCAAATTATGGAATAAAGGTGGATCCAGCAAAAATACATATCATTGTACTTATTACCACCAAAAACTCAAAAATAAGTAAGAAGTGTTGGGAAAAATACTGAGAGGGGGGGGTGAATCAGTATTTAGGGCTGAACTATTTTTCTTTTCTTTTCTTAAAACCTTATGTTACAGTACTGCATTCAACATGTATGTCCAGATATCTTATTATGTCTATACTTAGAGCATTGCATCAGATAAGCATTAAGCATGAACATAAATAACAGAACAAACCATCAAATATACACAACACATATCAACACCAAGATTTAAGGTGGAAACCCAATTTGGGAGAAAACCACCGCTGCTGTAATCTCAGTCTTCAATATTTATTTATAGAGAAAACTTCGTACAATGTATGCTGGTGCAGACTTATACCAGCATGCAGGCACCCACCTGCAGAAGGCTACGACCTTCTCTCATTTACCATCTACCACTGGAAGGGAGCTACAACCCCCTCTCTAAAGGTTCGACCCTCAACCCTACTGTAGACCTCGTTTCATCAATTTTCATACTGGATTCACCAATTTTTATACGACATACCTTGCCGGTTACCAGATTTATTTATCTTCTGTATTCTCACACCAGTTCTTCATGATATCGTCTGTCATTCAAACCAGAGATTTATCGTCGTCAGATTGTATTCATGGGTGCATCGTGGTCTCAGATTTATCAGTTAAGAACAGAGCTCGCCCATACAGATATTCTTTTTAGAAAATTTGTTCACAACCCTTACAA
The DNA here is from genome assembly GCA_034641835.2 of Pinus albicaulis. Lineage (NCBI taxonomy): Eukaryota > Viridiplantae > Streptophyta > Pinopsida > Pinales > Pinaceae > Pinus > Pinus albicaulis. The sequence continues at coordinate 657,371,503 of CM076571.1, forward strand.
TGCACACCTCATTCTTTATTTTTCTTCTCCTTATATGGTTTTCCCTTTATTAAAACCATGAGTAAAAAACCACGAACCGCTAGTGCTAATCCTTTTAGTTTTTCCTACGGGGCTTTTGATCTCTTTTTAATTCATTTATCAATTTTAAAGAAATTGATAAATAATTATATTTACATCTTTTGAATTCCCAAGCCTTATATCTAAAGTTTAACCCTTCGGACTTTATTAGAGACATCCAACGCTTATAAATAAATCACACTTGCGATAAACCTTTGACCCCGGGCCCACGCCCATCGTACCATAGTAAACCTTGCGCAAGTCTAGCGTCCGATCACCGTTAGATTAGCAGGCATCTAGATCAACGGTGTATATGCATATCGCTCGACCTCCGATGCCAAACGTTAACGGGCGATGGCCCGCCGTACCTATGTTAATATTCGCGCATCTTCAACAAATAATGACCGTCTGATGACCTCTTCCCAGATCAACGACGCTCAACAATATCGTTGGGCGTCCTGGGTCGAACTATAACGCGCGATGGCGCGTAGTAAAAAAGAGGTTTTATAAAAACATATAGGGACGCGTGTCGAGTATTCTATAGAATCGCTCCTCATCCGGAAATACCGCTTACTCCGCATAGGTGGTGCGATGAAAACTGTAAACCACTTTTACTGTTCATATGGTCATGGTTCCGCTCATCCACGCAAGGTTCCGACGCCTTTTAACAGTATTATTATAATTAAATTTCTCTTTAATGATTTGCGTTCTTTCGTCACCAAGTGTTCTGCTACTCCATTAATCTGTGCCATCTCCCATCAACTCCCTCATCAGATACAGAGTATTATTCAACCCTTCCAATTACACAGGACATCATTCGAATTCATTACAAGGATTCCATAATACACATATCCTAATGAATTCATTCTTCTCTGTGCGCCATAGGTATCCTATGCCCATTATGAAATTAATTACACAGGTCATGTAAATTCCAGATTTACTCGAACATAATTCCACGGTTCTTCATCCATATACACAAATCTCGGCCAGATATTCAATTTGTCCTTCAATCTATTGCCTTGACTCTTCCTAGCAGCATCTCCTTTGAAAACTGTATTAAACCCCTAATTCCTTTGCCAATTCCTTTGCCATCAATGACAATATTTCCAACAATCTCCCCCTTTGGCATTGATGGAAATACTCTTCCTCTGATGGCCTTACAGAAGCCCATTGATGCTTTTCCTCCCCCTTTGACATCAATGGCAAAGATTTTGATCAAGATTTAAACGGATAATGCCATGCTCCCCCTGAGATCATGCTGCATCTTTAAACATAATATGACCAACAATTCATCCTTTTCATATGACCAATGCTTCACCAGATCCTGTGCATTCAGAGCACATCACAACCAAATCAATATTTTGTTTTTAAGTAGACTTAGTCCTCTGCATGGCAAAGACTACTCCCAGATTCTGTCTGAGATATTCGAACGCTTCCCTGGGTAGAGGTTTGGTAAATATATCAGCAACTTGTTCTTTGGAGGAAACATACTCCAATTTCACCTTTTGTTCAAGCACTTGTTCACGTAAGAAGTGATATTTGATGGGAATGTGCTTGGTCTTGGAATGCATAACATGATTATTTGAGATACCTATGGCACTTGTATTATCACACATAATGGAGATAGGAGGTGAACATTTGATTTGAAAATCTTGTAGGGTTTGCATCATCCAGAGAAGCTGAGTGCAACAGCCACATATTATACTTCTTCTGTAGATAAGGCAATAGAGCTTTGCTTCTTGCTGAAGCAAGATACTAACCGGGGCCCCATGTAGAATGCACCACCACTAGTGCTTTTCCAATCATCAACACTTCCAGCCCAATCTGCATCAGTGTATGCATGAAGAGTAAGATTAGCATTCTTTGGATACCATAGTCCAAAGTCTTGAGTTCCTTGTAGATATTTGAATATTCTTTTCACAGCCTGAAGATGAGACTCTTTTGGATTAGCTTGGAATCATCCAATAATCCCAACTGCATGCATGATGTCTGGTCTTGTCCTAGCGAGATAAAGTAGACTTCCTATCATAGATCTGTATTCAGGTTGATTCACCGTGGGGGAATCATCATTAGAACTGAGATTGCATCCGATTATCATTGGAGTACTTACAGGTTTGTAGTCTTCCATGCCATACTTCTTCAGGATTTGCTTGAGGTATTTTCCTTGTGATAAGAATATGCCATCCGTTGCTTGTTGCACTTGTAAGCCAAGAAAGAATGTTAGTTCCCCAAGCAAAGACATTTCAAATTCTTGCTGCATATCAGAAGCAAATTTCTGACTCATAGACTCTTTATTACTTCAAAAAATGATATCATCAACATATACAACCACAATCAATAGTTTGTCATTTTCAGTTTTTGTGTATAAGTTGCTATCAACAGACCCTTTTGAAAATCATTTTTGATGAAGATATTTGTCAAGACGATAGTACCATGCCCTTGGAGCTTGTTTGAGACCATATAGAGCCTTTTTATGTCTACAAACAAGTTTTTCATCATTTCCCAAAATGAATCCTTCTGGTTGTTCTATATAGACTTCTTCTTCTAGATCACCATTGAGAAAAGCAAATTTAACATCCATTTGATAAACTTTGATTTGTTGGAAGCTTGAAAAAGCAAGAAACATTCTTATGGCTTCAAGTCTGGCTACAGGAGCAAAATTTTCTTCAAAGTCTATACCTTATTGTTGAGCATACCCTTTGCACACAAGTCTAGCTTTATTTCTTATGACATCCCTATTTTCATTTAACTTGTTTTTGAAAATCCATTTAGTTCCAATGACATTTTTGTCATGAGACCTTGGTACTAACTCCCAAGTTTGATTCTTTTCAATTTGATCAAGCTCTTCATTCATGGCTTGAATCCAACATTCATCTTTGCTAGCTTGACTGACATTGTGAGGTTCAATAGTGGACAGAAATGCCAGATTGCTATAAGATCCTACAAGAGTCCTTCTTGTTTGTACACCTGATCGCTTTTCTCCCAAAATTTGAGATTCTGGATGATTCTTTTGAACATATCTAGATGGAGCCTTTTCAGACAAATCCTCTTCGGGTTCTTCACTGGGTTCACTGTTTATATCATTACTATTTGATGTAGAAGGATATGTGTCATCATCATCTTCATCTGTTGTTTGCTTTTCTTCTTTTGGAGTTGCAAGAGACTCATCAATAACGACATCAATACATTCAACAATCTTCCGAAGTCTTTCATTGTAACATTTATATGCCCTACTCCTAGAGGAGTAACCAAGAAATATTCCTTCATCTGCTCTGGGTTCAAACTTGCCAAGTTTTTCATCATTATTCTTGATAAAGCATTTGCTCCCAAAATTTCTAAAATGCTTTATAGTGGGAGGATTACCATACCAGAGTTCATATGGAGTTTTATCACTATTTATATGAACATGTGCTTTGTTAAGAATTTTTACTGCTGTATGTGCTGCTTCTCCCCAAAATGTGTCAGGTGTTCCAAAATCATCAAGCATAGCTCTAGCCATTTGTTGAACTTTTTTGTTCATTCTTTCTGCAATTCCATTCTGTTGTGGAGTGCTAGCTACAGAGAACTGTCTTTTTATGCCATGTTGTTCACAAAATTCAAGGAATTCATTGGATGTATATTCTCCTCCTTGATCAGATCTGAGACACTTGATTTTTAGATCTAATTCATTCTCAACTAGTGTTTTGAAGATCTGAAATTTCTCAAATGCTTCATCTTTGTGTTTAAGCAGCCCAATCCAACACATTCTAGAAAAATCATCAATGAATAAGATATAGTATTCTTCACCACGTGGTGAATTTTTCCTCATAGGTCCACATATGTCAATATGAATGAGTTCAAGAGGCTTACTTGATGATCCTTCCTTGGCATTAAATTGTACCCTGGTTTGCTTGCCGAATTGGCAGGATTTGCATATGATATTTTCAGGTGGGGTAATATTGGGAAGATCACGAATAGCTTTAAGTCTGCTTGATTTGCTAATTTGAGAAAAGCTCAGATGCCCCAACCTTCTATGCCATAGCCAATTTTCTAATGATTTACTCAAATAACATTGTTCTTTGGGGTTCTTCAATATATACAGGTTGTTTGGAGTTCTTTTTCCTTTTATAATTGCTTTACCTGTATCAAGATCACGTACCACACATTCTTTTGAACTAAAGACAACTTCAATTCCTTGATCACACATTTGACTTACACTTAAAAAGTTATGCTTTAATCCATCCACATACATGAATTCGTTAGCTTTCACCTTTTCTTTTAGAAAAACAGACCCTTTTCCCTTAATGACCGCAGGAGTGTCATTTCCAAATGTAACATTTTTTTCTTTTTCTAGAGCACTATATGCAAGAAGTTTGTCTTTATCACCTGTCATGTGTCTTGAGCATCCACTATCAATGTACCATTGGTTTTATTCATCTTCTACAAATAACGCTATGCCACAATTTTCAACTTGTAATTCCTTCTTTTTCCATACTTTGGAGCTTGAAGGAACATGTTCTTTTGGCTGAACTTTGCTCCTGCATTCAGATTCTTCATGGCCAAAGTTATTGCAATAAGCACATTCAACTTCATTTTGAAGAGGAGAAAAGTTGTTATAAGTATTCTTCTCTATTTCAATATCAATCCTTTTCTTTCTTGCTTCTCTTGTCATGATGGTTTTATATGCAACACATTGAATAGCTTTATGACCGAAATTGTGACATGAGAAACATTGTCCATTGAAGAAGAAATTTCTACGATCATAAAATATTCTATATGAATTTAATTTTTGATTGGAGTTTCTTTGAAAGACCTTCCTGTTTGTGTTCTTTGAATTGAGATGATCATGCTTTACCTGTGAACATTCTTTATTTCCTTGCTGAGTGGCAGCATGTTGTAAACCAGCTGTAACTGCTTTTAGATAATTTGATGTTGAAGCCTGAGAAGATTCTCCAATATACCCAAGAACTATCTTTATAAGAGGAGAACGTTGTACCTTGATAATCTCATCTAAGGTTTCAGATCCTTTAGCAAATCTAAGATTCAGAGTCTTTACTTTCTCAAGTTCTTTTCTTAGACTTACTACTTCACACTCTAATTTCTCATTGTGTTTCTCCTTTTCTTCAAGCTGATTTTTTAGAGTTTCTATGGTTATTTTACTCTCTTCTAAGCATTTTTGAGTTTATTGTTTTCATCAAGAAAATCACTATCTTCTAGAGCATCCACAAAAGTATCCTTTTCTTCTCTATATTCTTTTTCAAATGCCATAAGAAGTCTAAGATCTTGTTCATATTCTTCCTCACTATCAGATAACCCATCACTATCTTCATGAGTATAGTAACTCTTCTTAGTGCTAAAACGATTCTTATTCATTCTTGCTACTTCCTTCCCCTTTTATGTGTTTCTTTGTAAGGACACTTAGCAACATAATGACCAACTCTTCCACAATCAAAACATTTGAAAGGAAGCTTACCTCTGAACCGTCCTGTGCCAAGTTGAAATTTCTTTACAAATTTTATCTCATCCTCTTCTGAGATATATCCTGATCCTTCTGGTTTTTGTACTTCCTTCCCTTTTGTAGAAGTTCTAAAGACTACTTCTTTGACTTCAGATGGTCCTCCTCTTCTCATTTCATATGCAGTTAGTATGCCATGAAGTTGCACCACAGTGAGATTTTGAAGATCCTGCTTTTCTTCAAGAGCAGAGACTTTTGATTCAAATTTCGTCGTTAGTGATCTTAAGACTTTCTCAACCAAGGTAGATTCGGTTATTGTTTCTCCCAGATTTCTCATACGATTTACAATATCATCAAGACGTAAAAAGAAATTTGCAATGCTCTCTTCATTATCCATTTTTAGATTCTCATATTGAATTCTGAGAGTTTGAAGTTTAGCACTTTTTACCTTTGCATCGCCTTCATAACTCAGAATGATTTTGTCCCATATTGTCTTTACTGTATTCAGCTGCATGAATTTGAAAAATTCTGATTCAGTTAGACTTCCCAATAGAGAATTGACCGCCTTTGTATTTGTTTCATAATTCTTTCTTTCCGTCGGATCTGTTGGTACTGCAGCTGGATATTGATATCCTTGTTCAACAATTGCCCATACCTTTGCTCCCAGAGACTGAAGATAAGATCTCATCCCTGTCTTCCAGAAGATTAAATTATTTCCGTTAAAGAGTGGAGGCCTAATAGATGCTATTCCATCTTGCTTGATCTTCCTTCTAGCGGCTAAGCTTCTCAGAAGGACCTGCTCTGGAACCAATTGTTGGGAAAAATACTGAGAGGGGGGGGTGAATCAGTATTTAGGGCTGAACTATTTTTCTTTTCTTTTCTTAAAACCTTATGTTACAGTACTGCATTCAACATGTATGTCCAAATATCTTATTATGTCTTTACTTAGAGCATTGCATCAGATAAGCATTAATCATGAACAAAAATAACAGAACAAACCATCAAATATACACAACACATATAAACACCAGGATTTAAGGTGGAAACCCAATTTGGGAGAAAACCACCGCTGCTGTAATCTCAGTCTTCAATATTTATTTATAGAGAAAACTTCGTACAATGTATGCTGGTGCAGACTTATACCAGCACGCAGGCACCCACCTGCAGAAGGCTACGACCTTCTCTCGTTTACCAGCTACCACTGGAAGGGAGATACAACCCCCTCTCTGAAGGCTTCAACCCTCAGCCCTACTGCAGACCTCGTTTCATCAATTTTCATACTGGATTCACCAATTTCCATACGACATACCTTGCCGGTTACCAAATTTATTTATCTTCTGTATTCTCACACCAGTTCTTCATGATATCGTCCGTCATTCAAACCAGAGATTTATCATCATCAGATTGTATTCATGGGTGCATCGTGGTCTCAGATTTATCAGTTAAGAACAGAGCTCGCCCATACAGATATTCTTTTTAGAAAATTTATTCACAACCCTTACAATGCACACCTCATTCTTTATTTTTCTTCTCCTTATATAGTTTTCCCTTTATTAAAACCATGAGTCAAAAACCACGAACCGCTAGTGGTAATCCTTTTAGTTTGTCCTACGGGGCTTTTGATCTCTTTTTAATTTATTTATCAATTTTAAAGAAATTGATAAATAATTATATTTACATCTTTTGAATTACCAAGCCTTATATCTAAAGTTTAACCCTTCGGACTTTATTAGAGACATCCAACGCTTCTAAATAAATCACACTTGCGATAAACCTTTGACCCCGGGCCCACGCCCATCGTACCATAGTAAACCTTCCGCAAGTCCAGCGTCTGATCACCGTTAGATTAGCAGGCATCTAGATCAACGGTGTATATGCATATCGCTCGACCTCCGATGCCGAACGTTAACTGGCGATGGCCCGCCATACCTATGTTAATCTTCGCGCATCTTCAACAAATAATGACCGTCCGATGACCTCTTCCTAGATCAACGGTGCTCAACGATATCGCTGGGCGTCCTGGGTCGAACTATAACGTGCGATGGCGCGCAGTAAAAAAGCGGTTTTATAAAAATGTACAGGGACACGTGTCGAGTATTCTATGGACTCGCTCCTCATCCGGAAATACCGCTTACTCCACATAGGTGGTGCGATGAAAACAGTAAACCACTTTTACTGTTCATATGGTCATGGTTCTGCTCATCCACGCAAGGTTCTGATGCCTTTTAACAGTATTATTATAATTAAATTTCTCTTTAATGATTTGCGTTCTTTCGTCACCAAGTGTTCCGCTACTCCATTAATCTGCGCCATCTCCCATCAACTCCCTCATCAGATACAGAGTATTATTCAACCCTTCCAATTACACAGGACATCATTCGACTTCATTACAAGGATTCCATAATACACATATTCTAATGAATTCATTCTTCTCTGTGCGCCATAGGTATCCTCTGCCCATTATGAAATTAATTACACAGGTCATGTAAATTCCAGATTTACTCAAACATAATTCCACGGTTCTTCATCCATATACACAAATCTCGGCCAGATATTCAATTTGTCCTTCAATCTATTGCCTTGACTCTTCCTAGCAGCATCTCCTTTGCAAACTGTATTAAACCCCTAATTCCTTTGCCAATTCCTTTGCCATCAATGACAATATTTCCAACAAGAAGTTTTATGGGTTATGCAGGATGTTATCGAAAATTCATTGTAAATTTCAGAAATATGGCCTTGCCTTTATTTAAATTTCTTACAAAGGATGTAGAGTTTCAATGGAACACTAATTGCAAAAATGCATTTGAGAAACTAAAAAAAAATGGTCCACAACTCCAATTCTTATAGGACCAAATTCGTAATTAACATTTCACATATCCACAGATGCATCAGATACAACAGTAGGAGCATAATTAGGCCAAAAAGAGAACCAAATGCACTATGCAATCTACTTCGTCAGCAAAAAATTAAGTCCAGCTGAGTTGAATTATACTGTTACTGAAAATAAAATGCTTGTTGTAGTACATGCAGTAAATAAATTTAGGAATTACATAACAAGATACGAAGTGTTCGTTCATATTGATCATTCTGCCGTTAAATATTTAATGAATAAAACCATTACTAATGGCATGATTACTATATGGTTGTTATTGATGCATGAGTTTAACATTATTGTCCTAGACCGACCAGGAAGGGAAAATAAAGTGGCAGATTTTCTATCTCGACTTCATACATTTGGTGAGATTGTTCCTATCTCAGATAGCTTTTCTGATGAAAAATTATTTGCAATATCAGTTATAACTCTGTGGTATGCTGATATAGCCATTTTTTTATCAATAGGAAAACTACCTCCACACTTTACATCAAGATAAAAGAGAAAAGTGATTAGAGAAAGTGCTAGATATACATGGCTTAATGGAGGTCTCTTTTATATTGGTTCTGATCTAATCATAAGACGATGTGTAAGACAAGATGAAATAATAGATATTTTAAAATTTTGTCATGATGAGCCTTGTGGTGGACATTTTGCAGATAAGAGGACAACGTACAAAATACTCCATCTGGGGTACTATTGGCCATCCATATTTAAAGACTCCAAGAAATATGTCAAAAGTTGTGACAACTGCCAAAGAATGGGAAAACTAGTAGCATCTGATGAAATTCCGCTGAAGCCACAAGTCCTCATAGAACCATTTGAAAAGTGGGCACTTAATTTTATTGGGCCTATTAATCTACCTTCAAATGGAAAAAAGTACATCTTGATATGTACCGACTATGTGACTAAGTGGGTAGAAGCAAAAGCATTGCCTAGAGCAACATAATAGACAGTGGTTAATTTTCTCTCAGAGGAAATTTTTGTTAGGTTTGGAGTCCCTAGAGAAATTTTCACCGATAAAGGAGCACAATTTACTTCTAAATTGGTTCAAGACATATCAAAGAAGTAACAAATCAAGCATCACAAATCTACACCCTATCATCCACAAGTTAATGGCCAAGTGGATTCTACTAGTAAGACTCTTAAAGCAATAATTAATAAGACCGTGGGAATGAATAGAAAATATTGGTTAGACAAGCTTCTTGAAGCTCTATGGGCATACATAATCACTTGGAAGAACACAACAGGTTTCACTCCTTACCAATTGGTTTATGGTAAGCAAGTATCACTCCCTATTGAATTTAAAATTCACTTAAAAATGACTTAGGGATGGACTTGGATGAGGCACACAAGGAAATAATAATGTAGTTAAATTAGTTGGATGAAATTAGACAAAAAATAACTACAACATACTGAGATCATTCATCAACAAAGAGCAACATGGCATGACGAATTCATCAAGAAGAAGCAATTCAATGTGGGGGATTGGGAATTATTGTTTGATTCAAAGTTTAAATAATTTCAAGCCAAGTTCACAACACACTGGCTTGGTCCATATGAAATTGAAGACTTATATTATAATGGTTCATTCAAAATTAAAACAATTGACAAGGAGAAAATTACATTTTTGGTTAATGGGCATATGCTAATTTTATATGATAAGCCTATAAACAAAGAAGATTTCTTGCGGAAAATGGAAGAACAAAGTGAGATGGAGGGGTTGGGAACACCTACCAAAACTCATCGTTAAAAAAATAACAATAATAAATAAATTAAAAGATAATAATAATAAATAAATAATAATAAAATAAAATAAAAAAATGAATGAGAAAAAAGGGAGTTTAGTTGTGAAAACCATAGATCTGGCACAACATAAACTCAGAATTCTAATTAGAAAACCAATTCATATTGGCTGATTAGAATTCACAATAATAATACATCATTTCTTTACTGCAGTTATCAAGTTCAAAATAAAAATACTTGAGGACAAGTCTTACAATAGCAAGGGGGAAGGAAACAAAATCATTTGTGTTTTTTTGTTATCCTTTCCATCTCATAATGTGTATGTATTTATGTCATTGGAAAAGTTCTGTTTATCCACAGAGGGACCTGAATTTGAAAACAATCAACAGAGGGACCCGAAGTTGAATCCAATGCACAGAGGGACCTGAAATTGAATGCAATCCAATCAAAGGCTTAAGAGAATCAACAAAGGGACCTAAAGTTGAATCCAATGCATAAGGAGACCTGAAGTTGAATTCAATCCATACAGGGGACCTGACAAATTTTCACTTTTCAAGTGCAAATAAAAGAAGCTACTTCATCTCAAAGACAATGAAGAACCAATCAAAAGAGATACTTCTACAAATAAGCTACAATCAAAGAAATGGAAAGTTTTGTAAGTTAGAATTTATGTTTTAATGCTTTTAATTTTGAATAGACACTTGTAATTAAAAGACTAGTTAATCTTGATGTATCCCGCATAAAACTTCTTTCACATTTTCCATAACTTACACTTCTTTCACATCCTCGATAACCTTCATTACCTTCTGTACCTTCCATACCTTAAAACATTAAACCAGAATCGGAAAGAAAACCTTCTTTTCTTTCCTCCAAAAACAAGACAAAAGAGGAAAGTAGAAAATGATCTTTGCAAAAGAGATAAGATGGGGGTTAGTATCAAGCAAAATGAAAAAAGAAGAGTTTATTTTGAAAAATTTGTAAGGATTTCCTCTTCTTAAAAAAAACACAAGACATAGCATTGAAAAGAGAGAGAGAGAGAGAGATTTTGTTTGAAGGGGGTCATAAGCTTTTAAATGACCCTAAAGAGTTCATTTAAAAAGAACAGTCTTATAAGAGGCACATATGAAGAACAATATTTAAAGAAGACAAAGGAGTTTTCCAAAGTAAAAAAAAAAAAATCATGCATGAAATTATTAAGAGACAGAATGGAGTTATCATGGTATTCTTAGTTTTAGAGGGATTCCTTAAGAAAATGAAATCATTTTTTTTGTTTCATCATAATACAAATGAGAATCCCTGTTCTTATCATCAAAAGGTGAGAAATCAAATCATAATTTTCTATCATTAATGCACAATTTTTTGCCTATAGTTCAAAGAAATAAGAAGTCTGTACAATTTAGTGATGGATATGCCTACAACTGAATGATGAAATGATGGTTTTGCCTACAGTTTACAATGATGTTTAAGAATGGGTCATCCTACAGCTTTAAAATGAAAAGAGACAACTCAAAAGAAGGATATAAAAATCGATGATGAAATAAGAAGCTTATATAATAATAAAAAAAATTGATTTGACATTCATAAGCCATAATCATAAATTTGTCGGAAGTCATAAGAGTTTGATGTAAAAAGGGAATACAAAAGCTCGCCTCGTATAAGAATTTTAAATTTCCATAAGTGCAAGATTTGTGGAGTATTATGAAGTGTGAAGTGTTGTGAACCAAATTTTCGTAAGTGCGAGAGTAGTGGAGTATTATGAAGTGTGAAGTGTTGTGAAACAAATTATTGGTGCTGTAAAGTGTGAGTGCAAACAAATATTGAGCCAAGCAATCAAGACTTTGAAACAATAGTTTTATGTGAGAGAAGAAAAATGGGATTCACAGGCAGAACAACATAACAGAATCTGGAGTCAATTAAGGGAAGATATCCAAGTTTGTTTCGCACAAAAATATTCATATAAATTTGCATGGTTGTAACATCTCAAAAAAGAGGGTTGTTGTAAAAAAAATTCCGATTTTGAGGAATACTTGGTGGGAAAATCATGTAAATTGAGAGATAACAGTCATATGAGTCACAAAGGAACTCCTCTTGAAGGAGTGGAGTATATTTTTATAGAATCCCTTTTGAAATCGACTTTTGTTTCTTTTTATACATAGGAGTGCACATAGAAAGGTTTCAATTTTCAAATCGATTTTTATACACACGAGCAGAGATAGAAGGGTTTTCAACAAAGAGCAACACCAAATCGACTCGACAACAGGGAATCTGGTATGTATAGAGCAACGCTTCTGAGAAGGTTTTTTCTTAATTACGGTGATGCCATTTTACTCTCGCAGTGATTGAAAATTGCAGAAAACACTATTCCAATTTTTTTAAGAAAATGAAAACTTCGTTTAGAAACCCAGAAATCAAAATTCGAAGACAAAGAAGAGGGTAAAAACAATATTTTTTTTTTTACTTTGAAAATGAAGACTTCACTGAGATTTTTTTAACTTGGGCATATATCCATAGAAAAAACAAAGTCTTCCAAAAGGAACGACGAAGAATTAAACCAATTGAATTTTAACCAGAAAAGTGGACACATGAGAGTATCAAAGAACTCCACAAGGCTGATTTGTTAGAATTTCTAGGAAAATACAATGGGTTTAATAGAAAAGTGACAAAATCATTTATAACAAACTTTCTAAAGGGAAAAATAGTCATACGTGATTTAAGCATTCCAATAACAGAAGACTACATAGCCCAGGCCATAATATTGCCTCAAATAGGAGAGAGATTTCACCAAGGACAACACTTCAAAGGAAAAGATTGGAATTTATTTTTACAAAAATCTAGAAAAGGGACTGTTAATTGGAAGAAGGGAGTTATAAGAGAATGGTTTTGAGATCCTTGGAGGGAAATCATCCTCATTGTCATGAAATATCTTACATCTGATGGAAGATACAATGTGTTACATATGTACTGCTTCAAAATACTTCAGCATATCCAAGAAGAAGATAAGGTCAACCTTCCATATTTCTTCACAATGAATTTGTTGAGAATGATTGAAGGTGTCAGAGGGAAAAATGACAGAAAAGAGACAAGTTATTACCATCATGGAATGATAAAAATTCTAGTTGAACACCATTTGAAAAACACAATAGAGGAAACTTGGGCAAGTTTCCTTGAAATAAATAACTTCATAGAAAATCTTGAAAAAGAAGAATAGTTAGAAGAAATCTTCAACGCCGATACACAATCACATTCCTCTAAATAGATGGTATACACATCCTCATACCCCGTAACAAGATCAAAGAAGAAAATGGAACTAGAGAGACTTTAAAATGAGAAACCATTTATATCCTTCCCTAGAAAATATAGAAAAGGAATGATAGGAGAAGATCACACATTGGAGGAACCTCTTATTGAGATCCAGGACATAGAAGAACAAGAAAAATTTAAAGACTACCTATGGATGGAGCACAAAAGGAACACCATGATCTTCTTAAGGGATTGGAAAGGAAAGAAAATAAAAAACTTAAAGATGTGGAACAAGAAAAATGGGATGAGGAAAGTGAAAAAGAGGAATCATCCTCTTATTCGCCATATGATAAATTGAGAAAGAAGATCAAGAAGATTGTAGAAGACACTTATGGGGAGACTTCAAAACCATATAAGTAGGATGAGATAAATCAATTAGAGGAACTAAAAGCAAAATTTCAGATAACAGAAATAATGGAAAGCCATCTAAAGACAAAAAATTACATGTATAAAAATCAAAGGAAAAAACTTATGGAAGAAAACAAACAGCTTAAAGAGAAGGAAAGAAAACTTGAGAAGTAGAATATTATTATTTCGAACCAGGCCTACAGATGGCTAAAGGAGAAGAAGCGCTGGCAATACAAGTATGAAAGGCAGAAAGTAAAAACTGAAATCTATAATTTGGGGGTATAAAAAAGAGGGATAGAGGCTCTCCTACAGGCAGCTTAGATGGAGGAAACCACATAAGCATCCAGGGAAAGAAGGAGATCCAAGAGGATCAATCAAGCATGAGGACATGCTTCACGCACAACAAGGGGGAGTGTTGGCTTCTGATTTTGGCTTCTTTTACCCTATACATTTTCATTATTTATCACTTTTTCTCGTTATCTTATAATCATAGTCACTAAATTTTCACATAAAGGTAGCTAAATCATGTCTTCTAATTATTTTATTGTTTTAGTCAAAATTAAGCATTAAAGTTAAATTATGACAGAACTGGAAAAGCGTGTAATAGCTTGTTTGAAGTAATGGTTGCAGGACACCTGGGCTCAAACCAAATGCATAGTTGGAAACTATGGGAACCAAGGATGGGTGAAGACTTATTGGTTAACACAAAAACATCTAGATTAGGGCCGGTCAACGATGGTCAAACCAAACTAGCTGTTCAAAAATATCCCCTGATTTTAGCATGAAATATGGGCAGAATATGATTGTAATGGATTTTTCCCAAATTTTAGAGATAGGAGTATTGAATTAGACTTGTAGGACTTATTTAAGATATCATAAATGTATTTGAGCACTTTTAGCTAATTAGTTACAAAAGACATGTATAAATATGTGATATTTAGAGGAGGAAAACATCTCTTTTAACTATGAGAATTTGGAGAATTTTTGAAAATTATTGAAATCAGTTTGTTCAAAGTTATTTTTCTTCTATTATGTTTTATGGATGATTATTTATCTAGTTTACAAATATTCTTGAGCTGATATTCATCTAAGGTGTGCAGCGGAAGCGTGGAGGGCCCCCATTGTCGAGCTTGTGCACTAGTTTCTTCTTGTTTGCAATCATTTTGATTTGATGTAATTTCATTTCATTTTTCTATACCTTCATCTCAGTTTGTTGTATTGTCATTTTAGTTTCCTATACTTTCTTTCAATATTCAATTCTTGGCTAAATTCTTATTGACATGTTTGATAACGGGATATTATGAATTGACCTCTCGTAAGAGAGCCTGGTATTTATTTCACTGTTAGTAGGCTAGATTTATCCAAGGTTTCTCATCTTACTTATATTTTGATTAATTTGTTTTTGATATGTTTTCTTAAGAGATATTATGAATTAACTCCTTGTAAGAGGACTTGATATTTATTTCACAATCAATAACTGAACTTGTCAAAATTTTTCATTTCATGTTTGATTAGTTTGTTGTTATTCTATTCATTAAGGAAAATTGATAATCTGGAATTTTTAATCTTGCCACTGAAGGATTTTTGAATCCTTATCCTGTAAGGGAGAATGAAGCTTTCTTGGCAAAAAAAATCAAGGATTCCAAATAGTTAGATGTTAAAATTGTAGAAACTACCTCTAAACTATATATGTTGGAGTGCTTCTAAGATTACGAAAACCGGATTGATAAAAGAATTAATGATCTGATTTAAACTCGTAAATTGGACCAACAGTCACTACAGTAATAATTTATTGTTACAATTAACATTACCAAAGTATTTTCTACCTTCATTGTGTTGATCAGCGGTTGTCATTGATGTCAACCCAAGCAACACTAGGGGCTAACCCAATATTGAATGGGAATTTTTACCTACCAAATTAATATATTTTGGGTCAATAATGCTTTTGATGGTTTCTACTTGTCGAGATGTTTCCGTTGATATATGGTACGCCATGTAATTCTTCACGGTTTGAGAGATATTCATGTTTGAAGTTTGTACCCCCAGTTAGTGGGCTAAAACCCCATGGGGATGGGGCATGGGTCATTGAAAAGAAATAATTAATATTTTTTAAGCTCATAAAATACCTCCCACGTTCACTTGTTGAATCCCCTCTCAACTTAAGAATTTATATAAATTATCATCCTCATTTCCTCCTTATGCTAGGGATTCAGCCATCTGAAATAGGTCATCGTGGAATTTTCACTCTAAATTTTTTTCTACGAAGGTTTAGAAGCTTAAATGTTTATGAGGCAAAGCCGAAATCTTGAGGAAGCTTCTATAAAAATTTCAGATCAATGTGCGCAAAATTTTTTGAGATATAATCTGTGGAAGTCAAGGTTTTTGCAGGCTCCTGAAATTCATCTCAAAGAAGTGACCTTGGTAAAATATTCATAACTTTCTCTCTGAGTATCAAATTGTAATTCCATAAAAATTGGAAGATAATGCACAATCTGTAATTTTTGCACTATAAATTTCAGATCCAAATGAAGAAAAAGTGACACGTGGCACGTTGTACAAGTGCGCTCTCCTGAAACAATCCATTATTAGGGCATTGTGAGAGATTGGGTATAACTCTCTCTTGAAGAATCCAAATTGGGTCATACCTATGGAATTGGAAAGACGACTTATAGGAATACTACATGACTGAAAATTAGATATTGAGGATCGAAAATAACAGAGATACACCAGATTCAATATCGAGCTCATAGAAGGCAAGAAAAAGCTAGATCATGTGTTGTCAAGGGTTGCAAAGGACCAGACCTTCTATGGCAGAAAATCAAAGCAAGGTGCAGCAGAGGGTAGCATGACAAGGGCAGCAACCAAGGTGCATAACAACAACAATAATTTCATCATATGAAGTCTTCAAGGGGACAACACTGCATACAATCATTGTAAAGGTATCATTGTACTTAGTCATTGTAAATACATTATTGTACAAATTGTACTAGTGTTTATCTGCCAAGGGTGGAAGAGGCAGTGTTGGGAGGTCTAGGATCATCATTAGGTGGTTGTGTCAAAGTTGGGTTTATGATCTAGTATATCTTCTTCTTCTACATCATTTTTATATCATTGTAAAGTGGACCATTTTCCCTAGTACGGGACCATTTTATATCAGAGCTTGGTTCCTTCAATATCAGTTTAACAGCTAGAAGGAGGTCATGGAGCATACAAAGAATGGTGTACCTCTATTCAATGAAAATAATTATGCACTTTGGAAAGGAAGAATGGAGGTCTATCTCTTAGCGCAAGGTTACGAAGTATGGGACACTATTCAAAATGGATTTACATCAACTACGGATGAACAAGGTAAGAAGAATTTGGTAAATGATGCAAAAGCAAAGAATATTATTATCGGTGGACTTATTGAATTTGCTTATCATAAGGTGTTGGGTTGTAAAACTGCCAAAAATGTATGGGACAAGCTTGAGAATATATATGCAGGTGACTCAAATGTCAAAGAAGCAAAGCTTCAAATCTATAGAGAAAAATTTGAGCAACTCAGAATGAAAGAAGATTGCAACATTGCTCCATACTTCCAATACGTTGATGAAATAGCCAATTCTCTGGAAGGATTGGGAGAGCCAGTTGACGAGAAGACTATTATACGAAAGATTCTTAGAACGTTACCAGGGAGATTCAACCCAAAGGTATTGGTCTTAGAATATAGTGAAAATTTGGAAAAACTCGACAAAGAGTAATTACATGGAGTTCTCATAGCATATGAAATGAGACTTTATGAAGAAGAGGGTACTTTGCATCTAGAAATTGTGTTCGTTGCATCTAAGAAAACCAATAAGGATAAAAAACCTTCAATTGAAAATACATGCACCTGCAAGTGTGAAGAAAAGGGAGATGATGAAGAAGGTCTTTCAGATGAATAATATGCTTACTTCATGAGAAAACTAAAATTGGTAAGGGAAAATTCAAAGGTAAAATTTCATTGATATGTTTCAACTGTAATGAGGTTGGTAATTTTGCAGCAAAATGTCCAAACAGAAGTGATGAAACTCTAAAGGAAAGAAAGGCTTTAACAAATTCAACAAGCACGGATCCAAAAGGAAATTTTTCTCTAAAGAAGATATCTCATCATCCGATGAAGACAATGATGCTGAAGAAGAAGTCAATGAGAGATTATCGTTTATGGCCAAGCACAATAAACAAGAGGTATCAAACAATGAAGAAGAAGGACGGACCAATAGTAATGGGTGAGGAAGCAGTCAAGCTTATAAAAGAGCTCAAGGCAGAGAAGATCCGTTCCAATACTCTTGAAGAACAAGTTCAAGGTCTCAAAATTGAAGTTGAAGAACACAAATGCATTGAAAAGTCACTTAAAAAGAAGTTGGAAGAAAGAAACCAAGAAAGGGAAGAATTAGAAGCTGAAGTAGTCTCGCTGTGTAAGGAAGTGAAGAAAGGAAAAATTGCCCAAAACTATGCCAACAGCTCAAGGGCATTGGAAGAACTCATCAACAATCAACAATCTTACAACGACAAAACTGGCATCGGTTACAAAGAAGAAGAAACCGGATATTCTATAACAAAATACGATGAACCTATGAGATATGACATGCATGTAGACTTCATTGGACAAGATTCGCAAGAACAGCCTTGGAAGACAATTCCTCGATGAAGATTTCCATCCAGGTACCAACATATTTTTTATGGCTACTGTTACTCATGTGGAAAATTTGGTCATAAAGCTGTAGAATGTCGCATGTACCCTAGGAACGAATAAAATTCCAGAAGATCTGTCAAATATGAACCTCCGAGGGCTCAGCGAAACATCAATAGATTTGAACATTTAAGAAATAATATTGAATGTTACAAATGTCGAAACTTTGGACACATTGCCAAAGACTACAGTCTTGAAAATCCTCCAGAAGAATCTTCGAAGCCACAGAATGAACGAACATGGAAGAAGAAGAGGAATGATAATTGTGCTCTCACTTTCAAGGCTCAAAAGAACAAAGATGTGTGGTATGTTGATAGCGGTTGCTCAACACATATGACTGGAGATAGAAATAAATTTGTATCTCTGAAAAAGAAGAAGGACGAAACCGTGTCCTTTGGAAATGATGGATCTTCAAATGTTATAGGATCAGGTACTATCACTCTCGGAAGCAAAGATGCTCTAGCCAAGATTGTTCTATTGGTTGAAAACATGAATCACAATCTGCTCAGTGTTGGACAAATGTGTGATCAAGGACACACAATACTATTCAACTCCATGAAATGTGAAATCAGGAAAGGCATGTATGGTGAAATTGTGGCTATAGCAAGTTGAGCTCAACATGACATATATGTTCTGGATGAAGCAACTAAAGCATGTCTAATAGCTAAAGAGGATGATACAATAATTGGTAGCAATGATGATCGACTAAGTAAGAAGTTTTCTACAAAGGTGAAAAGTGATTTTGAGATGTCTTTACTTGGTGAGCTGACATACTTCTTATGGCTTCAAATATCTCAGCAAGAGAAAGGAATATTTATATGTCAAGCCAAGTA
This sequence comes from Pinus albicaulis, assembly GCA_034641835.2. Classification (NCBI taxonomy): domain Eukaryota; kingdom Viridiplantae; phylum Streptophyta; class Pinopsida; order Pinales; family Pinaceae; genus Pinus; species Pinus albicaulis. The sequence continues at coordinate 657,390,804 of CM076571.1, forward strand.
CATCAAGGAAATGCTCAAGAAATTTAAAATGGAATATTGCAAACCCATCCTTACTCCAATGGTAATAGGTTGAAAATTGAGCATAGACGACTCATCTAAGGATGTGGATCAAAGGTTGTACAGATCTATGATTCGTAGTCTTCTATATGTAATAGCCTCCCGACCAAATGTTATGCAAGCAATTGGACAAGTATCAAGATTCCAAGCAGCACCAAAAGAATAACATATTAAATATTCATCAACATTGGAATATCTTTGCCAGAAGATTGGGATTCTCCCAAGTTCTCATTATATTTTCCTTTTTCAGAATATAAAGGGGGAGTGGAAGTAGATTATAGGTCTGTAGGACGGTTATGTGTCAGGGGGAATGAAAGTGTGTACAGGTCCCCAAGATGGTTGTGTTTTAGGGGGAGTTACCCTTTGCCATTGATGTCAAAGGGGGAGAGAATGTTGTAGGAAGAGGTGTCATGATCGCAGGGGGAGTACTTGTGTTTCCATCAATGCCAAAGGGGGGGATTGTTGATTAGCGGTTGTCATTGATGTCAACCCAAGCAGCACCAAGGGCTAAACCAACATTGAATGGGAATTTTGACCTACCAAATTAATATATTCTGGGTCAATAATTATTTTGATGGTTTCTACTTGTCAATATGTTTCCGTTGATATATGGCACGCCATGTAATTCTTCACGGTTTGAGAGATATTCATGTTTGAAGTTTGTACCCCCAGTTAGTGGGCTAAAACCCCATGGGGTTGGGGCATGGGTCAATGAAAAGTCATAATTAATATTTTTTAAGCTCCTAAAATCCCTCCCACGTTGACTTGTTGAAGCCCCTCTCAACTTAAGCATTTATATAAATTGTGATCCTAATTTCCTCCTTATGCAAGGGATTTGGCCATCTGAAATAGGTCATCGTGGAATTTTCGCTCTAAGTTTTTTTTCTATGAAGGTTCAGAAGCTGAAATTTTTATGAGGCAAAGCCGAAATCCTGAGGAAGCTACTGTAAAAATTTCAAATCAAGGTACGCAATATTTTTGGAGATATGATCTGTGGAAGTCAGCGTTTTTGTAGGCTCCTAAAATTCATCTCAAAGAAGTGACCTTGGTAAAATCGTCATAACTCTCTCTCTGAGTATTGGATTGGAATTCCGTTAAAAAAGATAGTGCATATTCTATACTTTTTTCTCTATCAATTTCAGATCCAAATGAAGAAAAAGTGACATGTGGCACGCCGTACAAGTGCGCTCTGCTAAAACAATGCATAATTAGGGCATTGTGAGAGATTGGGTATAACTCTCTCTTGAAGAATCCAAATTGGGTCAGACCTATGGCATTGGAAAGATGACTTAGAGGACTACTACAGGACCAAAAATCAGATATTGAGGATCTGAAATAACAGAGATACACCAGATTAAATATCGAGCTCCTATAAGACAAGAAAAATCTAGATCATGTGTTGTCAAGGGTTGCAAAGGACCAGAATTTGTACAACAGAAAAGAAAATCAAGGTGCAACAGAGGGTAGCATGACAAGAGCAACAACCAAGGTGCATAACAGCAACAATAAGTTCATCATATGAAGTCTTCAAGTGGGCAGCACTGCATACAATCATTGTAAAGGTATCATTGTACTTAGTCATTGTAAATACATTATTGTACAAATTGTACTAGTATCTATCTGCCAAGGGTTGAAGAGGCAGTGTTGGGAGGTTTAGGATCATCATTAGGTGGTTGTGTAAAAGTTGGGGTTATGGTCTAGTATATCTTCTTCTTCTACATCATTCTATATCATTGTAAAGTGGACCATTTTCCTTGGTACGGGAGTCCATTCTTCTTTTATTCTTCTATAGGGTGGTAGGGTGGTGCTAGGGTGAGTTGTAGCTCATTGGGTGTTGGGGCATCTGTTCAGTTGACTACTGAAGAATCTCGGGTGTTGGAGCATCCATCCAGTGGGAGCTGGAGAAGAATGCTTTTCTAGATTCTAGGAAGTTGGAGCTTTATTTTCAATTGGAGTTGAATATTAAAGAATTATTAGAAAAGTATTAGGTGGTTTTTGTCCCGGAGTGGGTTTCCACCTTAAAAACTGTGTGCATTTGTGTTCCTCTTGTTTGCTGCTATCATTGTACAAACACTGATAATAATTGAAGATTAACTAATGCTCTAATTGAAAGGAATACTAATTCACCCCCCCTCTCAGTATTTCCAACAATTGGTATCAGAGCTTGGTTCCTTCAATAGCAGTTTAACAGCTGGAAGGAGGTCATGGAGCATACCAAGAATGGTGTACCTCTGTTCAATGAAAATAATTATGCACTCTGGAAAGGAAGAATGGAGGTCTATCTCTTGGAGCAAGGTTACGAAGTATGGGAGACTGTTCAAAATGGATTTACATCAACCACGGATGAACAAGGTAAGAAGAATTTGGTAAATGATGCAAAAGCAAAGAATATTATTATCAGTGGACTTATTGAATCTACTTATCATAAGGTGTTGGGTTGTAAAACTGCCAAAAATGTATGGGACAAGCTTGATAATATATATGCAAGTGACTCAAATGTCAAAGAATCAAAGCTTCAAATCTATAGAGCAAAATTTGAGCAACTCATAATGAAAGAATATTGCAAGATTGTTGCATACTTCCAATGCATTGATGAAATAACCAATACTCTGGAAGGATTGGGAGAGCCAGTTGACGAGAAGACTATTATACGAAAGATTCTTAGAACATTACCAGGGAGATTCAACCCAAAGGTATCGGTCTTAGAATACAGTGCAAACCTAGACAAACTCAACAAAGAGGAATTACATGGAGTTCTCATAGCATATGAAATGAGACTTGATGAAGAAGAGGGTACTTCGCATTTAGACATTGTGTTCATTGCATCTAAGAAAACCAATAAGGATAAACAACCTTCAATTGAAAAAACATGCACCTGCAAGTGTGAAGAAAAGGGAGATGAGGAAGAAGGTCTTTCAGATGAAGAATATGCCTACTTCACGAGAAAACTAAAAATTGGTTAGGGACAATTCAAAGGTAAACTTCCATTGATATGTTTCAGCTGTAATGAGGTTGGGCATTTTGCAGCAAATTGCCCAAACAAAAGTAATGGCAACTCAAAAGGAAAGAAAGGCTTTAAGAAATTCAACAAGCAAGGATCCAAAAGGAACTTTCTCTCTAAAGAAGATATCTCATCATCCGATGAAGACAATGACAGTGAAGAAGAAGCCAATGAGAGATTATTGTTTATGGCCAAGCACAATAAACAAGAGGTATCAAACAATGAAGAAGAAGGATGGACCATAGAAGAATTTTATGAGGAAGCAATCAAGCTTATAAAAGATCTCAAGGCGGAGAAGATCCGTTCAAAAACTCTTGAAGAACAAGTTCAAGGTCTCAAAATTGAAGTTGAAGAACACAAATGCATTGAAAAGTCACTTCAAAAGAAGTTGGAAGAAAGCAACCAAGAAAGGGAAGAATTAGTAGTTGAAGTAGTCTCGCTGCGTGAGGAAGTGAAGAAAGGAAAAACTATCCAAAACTATGCCAACAGCTCATGGGCATGGGAAGAACTCATCAACAATCAATGATCGTATGATGACAAAACTGGCATCGGTTACAAAGAAGAAGAAGCAGGACCTTCTACAACAAAATACAATGAACCTATGAGATATGACATGCATGTAGACTTCATTGGACAAGATTCGCAAGAACAACCTTGGAAGAGAATTCCTCGACGAAAATTTCCATCCAGGTACCAACATATGTTTTATGGCTATTGTTATTCATGTGGAAAATTTGGTCATAAAGCTGTAGAATGTCGCATGTACCCTAGGAACGAATAAAATTCCAGAAGATCTGTCAAATATGAACCTCCGAGGGCTCAGCGAAACATCAATAGATTTGAACATTTAAGAAATAATATTGAATGTTACAAATGTCGAAACTTTGGACACATAGCCAAAGACTGCAGACTTGAAAATCATCCAAAAGAATCTTCGAAGCCACAGAATGAATGAAAATGGAAGAAGAAGAAGAATAAAGATGTGTGGTATGTGGATAGCGGTTGCTCAACGCATATGACTGGAGATAGAAATAAATTTGTATCTCTGAAAGAGAAGAAGGACAGAACCGTGTCCTTTGGAAATGATGGATCTTCAAATGTTATAGGATCAGGTACTGTCACTCTTGGAAGCAAATATGCTCTAGCCAAGAATGTTCTATTGGTTGAAAACATGAATCACAATCTGCTCAGTGTTGGACAAATGTGTGATCAAGGACACACAATACTATTCAAATCCACAAAATGTGAAATCAGGAAAGGCGTGTATGGTGAAATTGTGGCTACAGCAAGTCGAGCTCCAAACGACATATATGTTCTGGATGAAGCAACTAAATCATGTCTAATAGCTAAAGAGGATGATACAATAATTGGTAGCAATGATGATCGACTAAGTAAGAAGTTTGCTACAAAGGTGAAAAGTGATTTCGAGATGTCTTTACTTGGTGAGTTGACATACTTCTTAGGGCTTCAAATATCTCAGCAAGAGAAAGGAATATTTATATGTCAAACCAAGTACATCAAGGAAATGCTCAAGAAATTTAAAATGGAAGATTGCAAACCCATCCTTACTCCAATGGTAACAAGTTGCAAATTGAGCATAGACGACTCATCTAAGGATGTGGATCAAAGGTTGTACAGATCTATGATTAGTATTCTTCTATATGTAACAGCCTCCCGACCAGATGTTATGCAAGCAGTTGGACAAGTAGCAAGATTCCAAGAAGCACCAAAAGAATCACATATTAAATATTCACCAGCATTGGAATATCTTCGCCAGAAGCTTGGGATTCTCCCAAGTTCTCATTAGATTTTCCTTTTTCAGAATATAAAGGGGGAGTGGAAGTGTGTACAGGTCTGCAGGACGGTTGTGTGTCAGCGCGAGTGGAAGTGTGTATAGGTCCGCAGGATGGTTGTGTTTCAGGGGGAGTTACCCTTTGCCATTGATGTCAAAGGGGGAGAGAATGTTGTAGGAAGAGGTGTCATGATCGCAGGGGGAGTACTTGTGTTGCCATCAATGCCAAAGGGGGAGATTGTTGATCAGCAGTTGTCATTGATGTCAACCCAAGCAGCACCAAGGGCTAACCCAATATTGAATGGGAATTTTGACCTACCAAATTAATATATTCTGGGTCAATAATGCTTTTGATGGTTTCTACTTGTCGAGATGTTTCCATTGATATATGGCACGCCATGTAATTCTTCACGGTTTGAGAGATATTCATGTTTGAAGTTTTTACCCCCAGTTAGTGGGCTAAAACCCCATGGGGTTGGGGCATGGGTCATTGAAAAGTCATAATTAATATTTTTTAAGCTCCTAAAATCCCTCCCACGTTCACTTGTTGAAGCCCCTCTCAACTTAAGCATTTATATAAATTGTGATCCTCATTTCCTCCTTATGCAAGGGATTCGACCATCTGAAGTAGGTCATCGTGGAATTTTCGCTCTAAATTTTTTTCTACGAAGGTTCAGAAGCTGAAATTTTTATGAGGCAAAGCCAAAATCTTGAGGAAGTGGCTGTAAAAATTTCAAATCAAGGTACGCAAAATTTTTGGAGATATGATCTGTGGAAGTCAAGGTTTTTGTAGGCTCCTGAAATTCATCTCAAAGAAGTGACCTTGGTAAAATCGTCATAACTCTCTCTTTGAGTATCGGATTTAAATTCCGTAAAAATTTGAAGATAGTGCACAATCTCTAATTTTCGTTCTATGAATTTCAGATCCAAATGAATAAAAAGTGACACGTGGCATGTCATACAAGTGCGCTCTGCTGAAATAGTCCATAATTAGGGCATTGTGAGAGATTGGGTATAAATCTCTCTTGAAGAATCCTAATTGGGTCAGATATGTGGCATTGGAAAGATGACTTAGAGGACTACTATAGGACCAAAAATTAGATATCGAGGATTTGAAATAATAGAGATACACCAGATTCAATATCGAGCTCCTAGAAGGCAAGAAAAAGCTAGATCATGTGTTGTCAAGGGTTGCAAAGGACCAGACTTTCTACAGAAGAAAAGCAAAGCAAGGTGCAGCAGAGGGTAGCATGACAAGAGAAACAACCAAGGTGCATAACAGCAGTAATAATTTCATCATATGAAGTCTTCAAGTGGGCAGCACTGCATACAATCATTGTAAAGGTATCATTGTACATAGTCATTGTAAATACATTATTGTACAAATTGTACTAGTGTTTATCTGCCAAGGGTTGAACAGGCAGTGTTGGGAGGTCTAGGATCATCATTAGGTGGTTGTGTCAAAGTTGAGTTTATGGTCTAGTATATCTTCTTCTTCTACATCCTTCTATATCATTGTAAAGTGGACCATTTTCCCTGGTACGGGAGTCCATTCTTCTTTTATTCTTCTATAGTGTGGTAGGGCGGTGCTAGGGTGAGTTGTAGCTCATTGGGTGTTGGGGCATCTGTTTAGTTGACTACTGAAGAATCTCTGGCGTTGGAGCATCCATCTAGTGGGAGCTAGAGAATAATACTTTTCTAGATTCTAGGAAGTTGGAGCTTTATTTTCAATTGGAGTTGAATATTAAAGAATTATTAGAAAAGCATTAGGTGGTTTTTGTCCCGGAGTGGGTTTCCACCTTAAAAACTGTGTGCATTTGTGTTCCTCTTGTTTTCTATTATCATTGTACAAACACTGATAATAATTGAATATTAACTAATGCTCTAATTGAAAGGAATATTGATTCACCCCCCCGCTCAGTATTTCCAACACATTGGAGGGTACTTGGAAAATGGAGCATGACCACATGCGCAAGCTCCAATGCTGGAATTCCAAAGGACCATATATCAGCCCTACAGGAAAATCCATTTTCAGGAATGTAGAAGATTTTCATACAACCTCAAATAGAAGTAGTTTCTACCATGAGGTACTTGTAGGTAAAACAAATGAAAAATAAAAGTATAAGCATCTCACTTGAAATCATAACCATAAAGTTGCTCCATAACCTCAGGTGCCATCCTATACAACATATACCCAATAATAAAATGGATATTATAGTTTTGAGGTAAAAATATGCATTATTGTTCATAAATTATAAGCAATGAATCTCAAAACCATATGCACCTAACACAACATTCACAATTACATTTTACTGAACAGGATAACAAATACACAAATACAATTGAGAGAAAAAAAGTTAAAGATCTTGAAACATGCACCAGCATGGGGTCCCCACTAAAGTAATCCTAGATATGTGTCTATCACCAGTATCAAACATGCAAGCAGAGACACCAAAATCTCCCAACTTAATTGCACCACTTTCATGAATTAAAATATTCCCAGTGTGTAGGAGTATGAATACACAGATTAAAATGTTAATAATATGAAAATTAATGTCTTTTAAAAAGAAAAGATAATAAAAAAAATTGGATAAGTTAGAACATAGACTATTCATAAATTATATCCTACAGTAAATCCGATTTAGGCATGGTTGGTAGCACTAAAAATTATAAATCATTACATGAATAAATTGAAGCTTGTATACTCTGCCTAATTGGTGATAGTTATTATTTTGTCATATTAAGTTCAAGATTATAGAGAACTGGAAATCATGATGTCAGCGCTAAGGGAAATAAACTTTCAAAACATTTCAAAACTCTAACAGTGTATATTGCAGAAGATTTACTACTACAATGATGAACTGTGAAAATATGCATTCTCAAATAATTTCATATGTCAATGTTTCAAAGAGATTTTTCAAAGGCCATCAGGAGTTTTGATTCTTTGTTGCGATGATGTTGAGGCAAATATGTGTCTCAAAGGCGAACCTTAATCAGAGTTACAAAGGATGAGCAGTGATAACAAGGGCCAACTAAGTTACCAGAAACATAAATCAGGGTCAAATTTCAAACTAGTCAATGAGGAATCTAAAGTTATGGGGTGAAGAAATGATTTAGGTTTCTGGTCCTACATATGCATGAATAATTAAATTTTAACTATCATCATATCAAAAAGTGACCAATCATTGGGCTACTAGTTGATTGGGTTCCTAATATATAGATTGTTTAATCCTTTTGTACTCCAAATTTTAAAATATAATTTTTTTAGCACAAAATGTTCCTTAGGCCATTTTCCAAGCCAAATTTAGCACTCATCCCTTACACAATATGGGAAAGATACCCCTAGCCATTTTTTCTTACAAGGGAATTGCCTCCATGGGCCACTCAAGGAACATGCAGTGTTGGTTTACAAAAACTTCTTCACTTACCAGTGCATCAACATCTATTGAGTACCTCCCTCCTTTAGGTATTCTCTAGATGCCCTTAGCCACATCCACCCTCCAAAACAAGAGATCAATAGGGCATTTAAAGGTTTCAATAGAATTTGGACTTGTTCTATGTCTCAGTTACGTTCAATATCATTAGTCACGTGGCTAATTCCACTTTTCCATTTAAGGGTTTGATCTCACCAGTGAAACATCAATTTTCATTGGCACATCTCATGGATGGAGAGGATTTGACAACTGTGAGGTTTGGAAGGGAGTACGATTGAGGGTAAGGATGAACTAATTGAGCTCTCAACTTCAAGATGCATATCAAACCCAAATTTTCAAGACGTATGGATGACAACGTTAGAGTTGAAACATGAGTTAAGTTTCACTTCTTTAACCACACAAAAGAACAAAAAATATCATAAAACGTTATGGAAGGAAATGAGCAAGGACCTTTGGTATGACCAGCATTGGTGACATGGTCAGTTTTTGGTGAAACCAACATTATAATATCCTTAGCATTATTATCAACTGCCAGTGTTCTTCCCAGGTCATCGAACTCAGCTCTGCCTTAGCATCAAAAGTGTAATTGCATAAAAGGAATGTCGGTCTCATGCCAATAGGTCACCTACAATGAATGCGAAGGAACCTGGTACATAGACTGTTTTTCTCTTCGCATAGCTACCCAAGGGTTTTTTACCTTTGCAAATATCAATAAGCATGTTCCAATAAAATCTATAATAAGAAAAATATTTGACTATATTCTGAAAGGTGAAGATGTTGAAATCATGCCACAAAGTGAAAGGAAATAAAATATATTTCCTCAAACCACCAAATATATAAATAAAACAATAATAATTATAATAGTAAAATGATGTCTATCGATCTATGCATGATATGAGAACCATAAGCATTCAAGGGAGTAGAAAAATCTTTGACCAAATAAAACCGTAAATTTCAAACTCAATAAAATCCTTTAAACACAGGCAACAAACAAACCACTAAAATTTTCTAAGATATAAAAGTTGGACACCAACACAATTTCATGTACTTGAATAAGCTCATTGTTGCTTAGCATTAAACTTCTTAAATTATTTTTTTATCATTTAATACTAGGACACTATCTATGTGAAAAAAAATAGGTCCCAACTTCATCAAATCCGACATCATTTCCAGTCAAAGATCAAATCCAACTTCATTTCCAGTACCAATATAAAATCACACCGTTTATAAATATCAACACATAACCACTTATACCCCTCATATAATCCTTTTCATAGCCCAACAAAAAGATATCGCTAACAAAATTTGAACATCTCAAAAATATAACATGATAATGTAAGATACTACATACTAAATATGAACACTAATAGATATGCAAAAATTCTATGTCAGTTCAATCAACCTTCATGCAACGAAGAAAAATCACTAACTCCTTTTGTGATATTGAATGCCACATTCTTGTAATCAATAATTATGTTGACACTTGAGTTGCTAGTGTTGTGTCAAAGTAACCATTGCTCACTACCTAAAATGTTGAAATACAGGATGGTGTTAAATTTAAAGACACAAAATAACAAAAAATAAAGATATGACCAAAAAATTGACCAGCAAGACTATATTGGTTGAGTGTGACGAGGACACCAATAACTAAGTGTTACACAATGTTTTTTCACCATCCCTGCAATCCCCATCCCGAACATTGGAGGACCATTTCAGTAACTTCTGTGTATTTTCATACCTTGCAAAAAGTGTCATTGCATCCGCGTTGGTAGGAAGTTATAGCCTCGTGCCCATAGAGAAATTAAAATTGGGTCGGGCGCCCATTGGCACTCTTTCTCAGTGGACTGCGTGTGCCAAGATGTTTTTGGAAATTTTTAAAAAAATAGAAACGAGTTTTCCATGCCCAACCACTTCGTGAGAAAATTCATCATAGTTTGTTTGACTGAATAATGTCAAAGTCCTTGCTTTGGCTTCTTGTTTCCTATAATTGAGAAACTCCCTAAAGGATAAGGCCTCCGTTCCACCTTATTAGGGATCCCAAACCACCTCCTCCTCTCCTATAAATACTTCCTTCTCATATTGTTTCAGCTAGCTAAACATTCCTTACTATAGCTGGTGAGAAGAATAAGGCAGAGAGGAATCCATTGTCGTGAGAGATTTTAGGCACATTGCCTCACCAAGTCCAATTCCCGACGAATGCTTGAGATGCATTTGAATGAACCCATTGAAGGAGGCTACAACGTCAAGGCTTTAAGGTTGTAAACTTCTTTTCTCTATCATTAATACAAGACTGGTTTTTTGGTTTCAATTTTGTGTTTAATAATATGAAAAATTAATTATCAAATATTTCGGTGAAAATCACAATGATGTTTGATTCTCATTGACCAATCGAATATCTATAAATGAAGATATGTTTTCGTATGTTTTCACCGTTTACTTGATCCTCATGTAGGTACACAAACATTATCACTGAAAGATCGCAATGTGTGAAGACAAAGATCAGCAGATCGCTACTGAAAATGATGACAAAAGCGTTATAGGAGAAGATCACCTCCTCCATTCTAGGACTAGAGGGATCACCTCTATCTGCAGAGGGGATTTACCTGCACAACAAGGAAGTATTTATAGGAGAGGAGGAGGTGGTATGGGATCCCTCATAAGGTGGAAGGGAGGCCTTATCCTTTGGGGAGTTTCTCAATTATAAGAGTTTCTCGTCTTACTAATATAATGAAAGGGAACCATATACCCACACACTGCGATACAAAGTATCCATTTTTTTTATCAAACTTCAAAAAAAATTAGTATTTTTTGTATTGATGATCTTAGTCCAACTTGTAAACTCTGGACCAGTAAAGTAGTCTGGCATCATATATAAATTATCTAATCCAAGGCATACTGACTTTCTTGCATTTGTGTATTCGGTAATAGACATTATGCAATTCTAAGAAATTTTCATGAGGACATTCATTTCATGTAGCATAGGAAGAATTCCATCCAATTTCAATAATGTCTCTATATTAGTTAGTTAAAAAAAAATATCTTGAGCTTTGTCTACATTGTAGTGATTTTCATACATCAACCCTACCAAATATTTGAACTCACTAAATATTCTTTGAGCTGGTCCATTTAATGAGATACATCCTGTATCAACATTTGGCAATAGTTTTTTTCTATCCATAACACCATTTGAAAATTGTTGAAACTCTAAATATCATTGGGACTACAAGAAAAGTATTCATGAGTCTCACATACAAGAGCTTCAACTTTTGAAACTAATGGAAACTTGCTTACTATTTTAAATGAAAGATTAATCCTATGAGCCATACAGTGAATATTATGCATATATGGTGAAGCTAATAGTTGTAGTCTAACACAAAGGCAATTCCTTTGTCCTTGCATTACCGATGCTCCATATGCTCCAACACATACCAACCTTTTTGCAATCATTAAATGATCCATACCACTTTCGTTCAAACTATTAAGAACAATTTCATAAATATTTCAAGTTGTAAAAGTCCCTCTCATCTTTTTAATCCTAAGTAGATAGGAATGCCTAATATGGTCATTAGCCATATATATTCTCATGCAAATCCATGAAGTATTATCTACAGTCGTAACCTCATCCAAAGATAATGCCAAAAGCCTAGCATTTGCAATCTCCTGTTTCAAATCATCATTTTCTACTTGAGTTAGATATATTTTCCATTCCTAACCACTAGTTACAGACCAATGAGAATATGGAAATTTTGGAACATGAAGAAAAGATAGAAATTTCATGTGATTTGGATAATCTGTCATAGGACGGCCTTTACATAAGATGTGAAATATAGTTCTCAATTGTATCATCTTGGATAACAAACGTATTTCCATTGTCTTTTCAAATAGAGATATGATGGTTTCTCCACTTGCCTCGAGTTTCCTCTTACTTATTAAATATTTTTTGTATTCTTCCACACATTGGATATGTTGACATTCCTCAAAATATTTCCATCTTATAATAGATTTCACTTTACCATTTACATTTTTCTTTTCATACACCTTTCTTGCATGATTTTGTATTGTATCTAGCTTCATTTGAAATTTCCCTACCTTGCAACTTTTCCAACTACACACAATACATCTAACTTCTCGTAAAATGACGTTCACATTTGTGGGTGGTATTTATTCAATAAATGGAAAACTTGAGACCCAATCATCTTGGAATTGTCTCCCTACAGTCCACTGGCCTTTTTTCCTTTTCCGTGAATGGTTTGTGTCACCTTCCAAGGAAAAATGTTTAACATTTTCATCACCAATTTATGTTGAAACTGAAATTATCTCACCTTGATCACTTGAGGAACCTATTTTTCCATCCATAATATGGACATCAGATGCATTTTCACAAGGGTTAACATCTCTCTCAATAACATATTGTTCAAAGGAGCTTGAAGCATGAAAAGAATGTGTATTCTTGGATTGAGGCTTTTCAAAGTATGATAATACATCCATTTTCCTTGATGGTTTCTTTCCAAGATTAGCTTTTTACATCTCACTGAATATTCCAGAATTAAAATTTCAAATCGATCTAGAAACCTGCATCAAAATTTTCCAAGAGTTGAGAATTACTAGATCTATAAGTAGCATTCAAAGTAAAATAAGTGTAATGTTTGCAAAAACCATTAAGAATTTTTTTATTAAAATGTTGTTCCAATCCCAAAAGAAAAAATAAATCATTATACAAAATACAATAACATCATGATTCATCATCTATAAAACAAATAACATCATTCAAATGTAAAATATATAAAAATTTCCATTAAATTAATTCATATCTCCAAATCACATAATGAACACTTGAAAGCTTTAAACAAAACAACAAAGTATTACAATAACTTTAATCATACTTTGCAAAACACCTCTCCATCCAAATATTATATATATATATATATATATATATATATATATATATAATGTTCTCCAAGATCAAAGATTAATTAAAATAGGTGTTGCTTGCACCTATATTTTTCCACTATATAGTTTTTAAGGTTGATGTATTTATAAACTAACTTATACATACTCAAGAATAAATAGATATTTACTTCATGTATCCCCACCATACAACGACTCAAAATATGCACATTTCATATATTCATACCTGTGGTTTTTGTTTTTGGTGCTAAAATACATGTGGCTTTTGTTTCATGCCTTGTGGGCCCTCTTTGGCTTGTGGTTATTATATATGATATGGCCATAAGAATAAGAATTCATTCCACTGTGGTAGCATATCTCCATACCACTACACAATATAGAGCAATTGGAAACAACGTGTCTTGTTAAGGCACTCCTTGTGTGAAGGTTGACGGATCAAAATCCCTTGGGTACATTCAGATATCCCTTAGGTACCTTACAATATTCCATGTCTAGCTTCAACTTTTAAAGGAAAAAAGGTTCAACGATACCCATAAGTCATTCATTTTCTTTGGATGTTCATATTGCCTCTGTAACTGAATGTTTTCACTTGAGCCTTTTTCACTTGAATTTGTAAGGTATATTCAGATGAATTTTTAGAATAATTCTAATTTTTAATAAATTTGAGTCTTGATGCATGGGCATATTGAACTACCACCAACGTTCCTTATTATTATCCTCACCTATAGACTATGAAGTACGTATGCCAATATACTATTATCTAAAATTCAAGTAGTATTGAAGTCTCTCTCCTTCATTTCCCGATAATTGAAAACTAGAAGGTCAAAAATTGAAGGATACTATGATTTAGTCCACACAGTTAATATTAATGCAATGAAATATTTATGCCATAAAAATTCAACCATATCAATGTAAATTCATATCAAATTAAGAGTTGTAAATATATTTTGAAATTTGTGCCATATTGACCTTGTTATAGTTATAACACTTTCAATTGAAGTGCTGAGATCAAAGCTTCAAATGAACACACAATTGGAGATTTACCAAGGTATAATGAAACCTTCACAACTGAAGAATACAGGAGATGACTTGTAGAACCTCAAATTTTCTTTAAAAGAGTTGATGAGATTGAACCAATGTCTCAAGAATTTTCACCCTACTGAGATGTGGTCATTGAATATATGAAGTTGTAGTCTCAGAACTGGGTGCCTTTTTCCATCAATGGGAGTTATGAAATCACTTTATTTTACCTTATAGTTCATTCAAGATACCTTTGATTGTATATAGGTTCAGGCCATCCAGATCATCTTGTTGGTGGATGACCCACAATGAGGGTATTAAAGAATGGCAAGAAGTAAAACCAGCGTTACAACATCGTTTTAACCCAATACCTGAGTACAAAGAGACTGATATTCCTAGAGTTGAGGGGTATCAAGTGGATTTTTCGTAGGCTTGTCAAGGAAAGAAATACCTCAAAGTGCATCCCAATGGCTACATCAAGAAGTGGAAAAGAGACAGATGCCCATAGCGGTACAGGGTATGCTGATTGATACACACTTTTGGGCTATCAGCAATCATCAATTGGGACCTCCTTTGTTCTTGGGAATGATAGCTTTCCTTTGGGATCATTTTATTTCGACTAGGATTGATCTTATAAACACTTGGATGATCCTTGGAAAGAAGTACCAGCATATAGTTGAATAAACATGCTTGGATAGATGACAACAAAGGTTGGGGAAATTTATTCATGTAGTCATTTTGTACCTCGAACAATCATAAAATGATGGATCAATAAATTTCAAGAACAAGTAAAGGGAGACCTAAGTTTTGTAATTTAAGAATGTTGGTGATTTAATGGTTGTGCTAAACTTGTGCTATTCACTTATTCAGAGGGTTACAATTACACAAAATATTATTTACTAAAAAACTTCCCATGACAAGGATTTGTTCAGGATACAAGCTATTTGTAAACTTCATCATTGTGAATTGGATCCAATGTCTTGTGCAACAAGAAATCCCTAGAAAAGGATAATTAAAAGTTAACAACATGATGAGTATGAGGCAATACTCTATATGTTAGTTGGTGGAGCTCAACATTTGAGGTCGCCTTCAGAAGAACTTCCAAATATTTAATTTGATTGCATGTCATTGCTTTTTTTTACAATATCCTTCTCTAAAAATCCAACCTTTGAAATGGATACCATTACTCTACAAAACTTATGAATTAGAAAAAACACCAAAGTTTGTTAAGTGAATGGTAGAGGCTGTACATTTTCAATAATATGTTAATGAATGGGGATGTTGATATATTGTTTATAAACAAGAAATTTTTATTGCAATGGATCCACTAGATAACTATGTCAGCTATCCAATAGAATGGATTTTATGTAGTAAATTTCCAAGATTTTGACTTTTAGAATTCATAGCATAAAATGGTTGTAAAATTTTTTGAGAATGATATTAATTAAAAGGTTTTGTGTGGGTGAAAGTGGATATTGATCAAATGGATCTGGTCATGAGGCGATAGAATGGCTATGCACCAAGTGTTGGAAATATGATGCAGAGTGTTGTCCCTGATGGCAACCCACTGAATGAAGATGAAGACATGCGACTGTTGACATGTGTTGTCCTTGATGGAAATCCACCTGATGAAGTTATTCTTGAATTGATGGACTTGGTAAATGATGTAAATCTGATGTGATATGATGTTTGTTGACAATATGATGCTGAGTGTTGTCCTTGAAAGGAAACCCACTTAATGAAGATGATGACAACTTACTTGGTGAAGTTGTGCTTGTTAGAATATGTTCTTGATGAGCTAAATATGATGTATCTACAGTGTGTATAGAAGGCAATGAAGAAAGGAATTCAGAATGTGCTCAATCTATGATAAAAAGAGTATGTCTCAAGGCATACGCGGATATGTCTAGGGGAAGTCGCGTATGCACGCGGGAAAGAACGTTCCAAGTCGCGTATGGGCAAAAAGCGCTCAAAAAGTGCAAAACCAGGGGTAACCATCATGGTATTGACCCATTGTATTGGGTAATGTTCCGCCTAATTGACCCCGTCCAGGAATACCATCGGATGTAATGTGGTTTTGGGCTCATGGTATTGAAAAAGGGGCTCATGGTATTGAAAAGGGTAAACCTATATAAGGAGAAGAAATTCATTATGCAAATCATGAGTGTGGGTGCAAGATGTCTGAGCTTGAATGAATACTTCTCTCTGAAGTAGATCTGAATGGAAAGGGTTACACTTGAAGATAAATCTGAATGTATGATGCACCAATGATGAAGAAGGGGATCTAGATCTGAAATGCACTTGTATTTGCTAGATCTGATTATGGAAGGCTTAGATCTGTGATGAGGCGAACATCTAGGCGAACATCTGTCTGAAGTAAAGGGTTGAATCTGAGCTGAATGTCTGATCTGATGAAGTATGCTGCTCTGTAATGATTGAAGATGTATACGCTACTTCGCCGTGGAGGAAGCGCGTATATACGCAGCTTCGCTGAAGAAAAAGCGCGTATGCGCAATGGAATTACATACGGAGGTATCTGTTGGTTTGTGTGGACGGAAGCGCGTATATACGCGACATCAGTGAAGTGAAAGCGCGTATGCAAACTAGGGTTTTCTGAAGCATGGGGTATGAAACATCTGATCTGTTCTGCTGTATTACTGCTATCTGATCTGTGTTGTCTGAATTGGTTAGTATCTGTTTGGTGAAGTATGTTTGAGCTTAAAAGTATGGAATAGGTCCGGTGTGAAAATTGATGAAACGTGGTCCAAGGTGGTGCTGAGGGTTGTAGCCTTCAGTCAGGGGGTTGTAGCTCCCTTCCAGGTGAGGCTGGTAAACGAGATCGGGGGGTCGTAGCTCCCTTCCAGGAGAGGCTGGTAAACGAGTCGGGGGGTTGGAGCTCCCTTCCAGGAGAGGCTGGTAAACGAGCGCAGGTGGGTGCCTGCGTGCTGGTAGGAGTCTGCACCAGCACATATGTTGTAAGATGTTTTCTCTATAATAAAATATTGAAGGCTGAGCAACTGCAGCGGTGGTTTTCTCCCGACTTGGGTTTCCAACTAAAAAT
This sequence comes from Pinus albicaulis, assembly GCA_034641835.2. Taxonomy (NCBI): domain Eukaryota; kingdom Viridiplantae; phylum Streptophyta; class Pinopsida; order Pinales; family Pinaceae; genus Pinus; species Pinus albicaulis. Next base: position 657,408,077 of record CM076571.1, read on the forward strand.
CCTGGTGTTCATGTGTGATGCTTTGTGTGATTGTTTATTCTGGTCTTACTGCACATGTTTAATGTTTATAGAAAATCTAATGAATGAATGATGGAATGATATAAGTGAAGAACTAATGGCATAATTAGATCTCTGTGTATACGCGAGTTTTATGAAGGATATCCGCGTGTATACGCTACTTGGCTTCAGCAAAGTAGCGTATGAGTTTTAAGGAATGAAAAAGTAAAAGTTTGAATATGCAGTAAATACTGATTCACCCCCCCCTCTCAGTATTTTTCCCAACAATTGGTATCAGAGCAGGTCCTTGTGCAGAAGCTTGATCGCTTAAAGGAGATCTGTCGCAATGGGAAAGAAGCAAAGAAGAAGGCTGCGAAAAGAAGATATCTCGGAAAACTTGTATGTGAGAAAATAAAGAAGATAAATCGGTATTGATCAAACGACTCGAGACTCAGTTTAAGTGCGTATGACCAATGAAGATAGTCGTGAAGTATTGGATGCGGAAGCTATCAAGAAAATTGAAGATCAACGAAGATCAATTTCTAAAAGCGAAGCTTTGTACAAAGGGATGAAAGAACAAATGGAAAGACTGAATGGACAGACAGACAAGTACCAAAGGTTTCATGCTTATGCATCTGCTCGAATTAAAAGACTAGAAGTAGAAGTCAACGATCTAAATGCAGATCTCGAAGAATCAAACAAGAAGAATGCAAGACTTGAAGCAGAAATCGTCTATCTCAAAGAAGATCTAGAAGACTCGATTAAGAAGAATGAAGAACTTGAGGCTGAAATCATTTCTCTCAAAAGGGATCCAGAAATATCAAATAAGAATAATGAAGGACTTGAAGCAGAAATCATCTCTCTGAAAGCAAATCTCGAAGCATCGAATAAGAAGAATGAAGAATTCTTACAAACTATTGAAGAACAAGAAGATAGAAGAAGGAAAGAAGAAAGCATGACAAAGCAATGTCAAGCCCTGGAAGTTGAGGTAAATATTCTCAAAAGGTAAATTAGAAGAAAAGGTTAAACTTTTGAGGTTTCAAGATAGTACTAATGTTTTGGACAATATTCTGAGTAATCAAAGGTCTCCTGCTATCAAACTTGGTCTTGGTTTTCATGAAACTGTTAAAGGAGAATCTAGCTCACATGGAAGTGTCAAAAATTCAGAGGATGTCAATGCAAAACCTGAAGTGTTGAAAGAAATAAAAGATCAACCAACAATCATGAATTCTCAAAAGAATTCATTCAAGAACGTTGAATGTTTTAAATGCCATAATTATGGGCATGTTGCAGCAAATTGCAGGAGCAGATCATTTCAGCCACAAACAAACAGGTTCTACTCAGAAAGGTACTCTAGTTTCTTCGGGGGATATTAATTTTTTCATCATAACAAGTATGGACATAAAGCGATTTGATTGTAAAGGAGGAAGAATAGAAATACTCATTATGATTCTTATATATTTTATTTCTGCGGCCACATGGGATGTTATGCTTGTAACAAGTATGGACATGTAGAAAAAGAATGCGGATGAACGGGCGGGAAAGTGGACAATTTTCAGCACACGGTTGGAAAGCTCAAGCAAATTTGGAGAAGAAGGAGGACCGGTCAGAAACGTAGGGAATTCAGACCCTACTACAGTAATCCGCTTCTGAAGCTTACTTCTCTGATTGACTGCAGGAATGATGTGGGATACATTATGAGATTTAGTAATGTATCGTCACAAGGGGAGCAATGTATGATGTCTCTCATAGTTGATTTGATTATTCTGGTTATATGTATTTCTAATAGAACATATGATATGAAGAAGACAGGTATATGAAGTACAAATTCAGGGGGAGATAAAGGAATGTGAAAAATTTCTATGTTTCACTTTCCATACGCGGGTTCTATTCACAAAAGTCGCGTATACACGCGAGTTTGAGCAGACACAGTCGCGTATGCATTTATGATAAGAGAATTGGTATGATAGCTGAAGATCTGGTGCAGAGGCTCAGGGGGAGCATCAGTCTGACTATTAATAACTGTATTATTGATGCAGTATCAGCCTAGCTTCTCAGTTCTAATGATGATATGATATGATATTTGGTTTCTTATGTAGAAGATTATGGATGAGTCCTGTTTTCTTTTTGATGAAGAGCATTCATTGTTGAGATGAAAGCCCTATAATTCGGAGATATAAGGACGAGATCATACGAGAGATTGTTGCGATGAAGGTTTCGGGTTGTACAAGTTAAGATGGAGCAGTGGGGAGCAGCGGGGTTGAGATACTAATGATTGCATTGTTGGCAATATGACAACTTATTCTTTGGTTTTTGTGATACTCATGCTCAAATGATGATAACTTGGTACATGGATTATTATGATGAGATTTTGAGCCCTGGTTGCTGATAAGTTTTTTTTTTTTTTTAATCACACATGGATGAGTTGGATGTCGGTTGATTTAGAAATAAGAAGAAATCATGCAGAGTATGCTACTATGGTTGAGATATTTTTCCTACATATGTTACCTCATGTTAAATCTTGAAGATCTTGATGATGTTGGACCACATGGATGATTGCTTGACACTTATGTGAAGATGTTGTTCTGGTATGGAAAGAATGTATTGATGCTACAAAGAATCTGAAGGCTTGGTTCCTAATGTGCTTATGCTGCAGCTATTGGATGACTCTAGAAGACACAACTACATTGTTCTATCTGTCTTCCCTCTCATGTTCCAGGGAAGCATTTGAATTTCACAAGCTAAAGTTGGAGTTGTCTCTGTCTGTCAGAAGAACAAATTTACTTATATTTTAGAAGATGTCTTGGGATACGCGGGTTTCCTGAAACACAGTCGCGTATGTACATGAGTTCCTGCACAGAAAACCACATATGTATGATTGCTGACAATTTTTGCTTGGAGTCAGCTCTTTTCAGCACAGCTGCAGTGCTATTTGGTATCTATGATACTGCATGCTATCTCTGGTGGTGTTCTAGTTCTCATAATTCTGTTTCTAATGTTTTGATAAAGATGCCTTGATGAAGTGTTGGTGAAAGTGATTCAGGATGCAAAAACTAAGGGGGAGCCTTAGTCTTATGAAAAGGATGCATGGATGCACAGATTCAGGGGGAGCTTTAGCATTGCTGAGTATAATGCATTGTTGGCATTATGATGGTTCTGAAATATGTTCTCATGGTTGAGGTCTTTCTGGTGTTGGTCTTAAATGGTCATACTTGTATTTTGATGAAAAGGTCTTGTTGAGACCCATGATGTAAAATTGTAATATTCAGTCATGTAAGGACTTGTCAAATTTGTAAACCCACTTGGTTGGGTAGCTAAGTCAAATTTTGTAAACCCACTTGGATGGGTAGCTGAGTTGAAATGTGTAAACCCACTTGGTTGGGTACTTGAGTCTCATATGTAAATCCACTTAGTTGGATGTTTGATGTAAGTATGAGTCATTGGTGATAGGAAAGTCATAGATTCATGTACTCCATTGGAAAATATGTTTGATGATTCAGCATGAACTCAGGGGGAGCTTGGTCACTTTAGTATACATCAGATCTGCAGAACGCTTTTTCTACATGAGGAGAAAAGGGGGTGAGTGTGTTGGTTTTGATCCGCCCGTTGCCCTTGATGTCAAAGGAGGAGTGTGTTGGTTTTGATCCGCTGGTTTTGATCCGCCCGTTGCCCTTGATGTCAAAGGGGGAGAGTGTGTTGGTTTTGATCCGCTGGTTTTGATCCGCCCTGTGCCCTTGATGTCAAAGGGGGAGAGTGACATGGTGTTTGAATGCAGATAATGGTGTCAAAGAATTGGGACAGTGACATGGTGTCAATATAATTATCTGTTGTGGTAACCAAACACCATCGTGGTTGCCATCAAGTCCAAAGGGGGAGATTGTTGGAAATATGATGCAGAGTGTTGTCCTTGATGGCAACCCACCAAATGAAGATGAAGACATGCGACTATTGACATGTGTTGTCCTTGATGGCAAACCACCTGATGAAGTTATTCTTGACTTGATGGACTTGGTAAATGATGTAAATCTGATGTGATATGATGTTTGTTGACAATATGATGCTAAGTGTTGTCCTTGAAAGGCAACCCTCTTAATGAAGATGATGACAACTTACTTGGTGAAGTTGTGCTTGATATAATATGTTCTTGATGAAGAATATATGATGTATCTACAGTGTGCACAGAAGGCAGTGAAGAAAAGAAGTCAGCATGTGCTAAATCTTGATGAAAAGAGTATGTCTCTAGGTATACGCGGATCTGTCTAAGGGAAGTCGCGTATGCACGCGGAAAAGAACGTGCCAAGTCGCGTATGGGCTAAAGCGCTCTAAAAGTGCAAAACCAGGGGTAATCACCATGGTATTGACCCATTGTATTGGGTAATGTTCCGCCTAATTGACCCCGTCCAGGAATACCATCGGATGTAATGTGGTTTTGGGCTCATGGTATTGAAAAAGGGGCTCATGGTATTGAAAAGGGTAAACCTATATAAGGAGAAGAAATTCATTGTGCAAATCATAAGTGTGGGGGCAAGATGTCTGAGCTTGAATGAATACTTCTCTCTGAAGTAGATCTGAATGGAAAGGGTTACACTTGAAGATTAATCTGAATGTATGATGCACCAATGATGAAGAAGGGGATCTAGATTTGAAATGCACTTGTATTTTCTAGATATGTTTATGGAAGGCTTAGATCTGAGATGAGGCGAACATCTGTCTGAAGTAAAAGGGTAAATCTGAACTGAATATCTGATCTGAAGAAGTATGATGCTCTATAATGATTGAAGATCTATACGCTACTTCGCCGCGTAAACATCCGATCCGTTCAACAGACATCGCTATCCGATCCGTGTTATCTGAATTGGTATGTATCCGTTGGTGATGTATGTTTGAGCTTAAAAGTATGGAATGGGTCCACAGAAATTGATGAAACGTGGTCCATGGTGGTGCTGAGGGTAGTAGCCTTCTGTCAGGGGGTTGTAGCTCCCTTCCAGGTGAGGCTGGTAAACGAGATCAGGGGGTCGTAGCTCCCTTCCAGGAGAGGCTGGTAAATGAGAGCAGGGGGTCGTAGCTCCCTTCCAGGAGAGGCTGGTAAACGAGCGCAGGTGGTGCCTGCGTGCTGGTAGGAGGCTGCGCCAGCACATTTGTTGTAAGATGTTTTCTCTATAATAAAATATTGAAGGTTGAGCAACTGCAGCGGGTTTTCTCCCGACTTGGGTTTCCACCTAAAATCTTGGTGTTCATGTGTGATGCTTATGTGTGATGGTTTATTCTGTTCTTACTGCACATGTTTACCGCTTATGAATATCCTGGCTTTAACAAATGATGGAATGGTTTAAGTGAAGAATTAATGACATATCTAGATCTCTGTGTATACGCAAGTTTCATAAAGGGGATCCGCGTATATACGCTAGTTTACTGAAGTAAAGTAGCGTATGGGTTTTTAAGGAATGAAAAGTAAAAGGATTTGATTATGCAGTAAATACTGATTCACCCCCCCCCTCTTAGTATTTTTCCCAACAATTGGTATTGGAGTAGGTCCTTCGTAGAAGCTCGATCGCTTGAAGGAGATCCGTCGCAATGGGAAAGAAGCAAAAGAAGAAGGCTACCGAAAAGGAGATATCTCGTAAAACATGGCCAGTTGGTAAAATGAAGAAGATAAATCATGTATTGATAGTTGTTCTTGTAACTCACTTTCTGGTGCATGTAATGATGAAGATAGTGTAAGTAAAGTTTTGGATCTAGAGGAAGCTATCAAGAAAATTGAAGATCAACGAAGATCAATTTCTAAAAGCGAAGCTTTGTACAAAGGGATGAAAGAAAAAATGGAAATACTAAATGGACAGACAGACAAGTACCAAAGGTTTCATACTTATGCATCTGCTCGAATTAAAAGATTAGAAGTAGAAGTCAACGATCTAAATGCAGATCTCGAAGAATCAAACAAGAAGAATGCAAGACTTGAAGCAGAAATCGTCTCTCTCAAAGAAGATCTAGAAGACTCGATTAAGAAGAATGAAGAAATTGAGGCTGAAATCATTTCTCTCAAAAGGGATCCAGAAATATCAAATAAGAAGAATGAAGGCCTTGAAGAAGAAATCATATCTCTCAAAGAAGATCTGGAAAAATCAAATAAGAAGAATGAAGAGCTAGAACAAACATGTGAAGAAAACGAAAATTGGTTGAAAGAAGAGATCCTAAATCTGAAGGATCAAGTAGAAGATGGAAGAAGGAAAGAAGAAAGCATGACAAAGCAATGTCAAGCCTTTGAGGTTGAGGTAAACATTCTCAAAGGTAAATTAGAAGAAAAGGTTAAACTTTTGAGGTTTCAAGATAGTACTAACACTTTGAACAATATTCTAAGTAATCAAAGGTCTCCTGCTATCAAACTTGGTCTTGGTTTCCATGAAACTGTTAAAGGTGAATCTATCTCACAAGGAAGTGCTAAAAATTCAGAGGATGTCAATGCAAAACCTGAAGTGTTGAAAGAAATAAAAGATCAACCAACAATCATGAATTCTCAAAAGAATTCATTCAAGAACGTTGAATGTTTTAAATGTCATAATTATGGGCATGTTGCAGCAAATTGCAGGAGCAGATCATTTCAGCCTCAAACAAACAGTTCCTACATAGAAAGGTACTCTAGTTTCTTCAAGGGATATTGTTTTTCATGTAACAAGTATGGACATAAAGCAGCTGAGTGCAAAAGGAGGAAGATTAGAAATACTCATTATAATTCTTATGCTTATTTCTCTGGACACATGAGATGTTATTCTTGTAACAAGTATGGACATGTAGAAAAAGAATGCAGGTTGAACAGATCTGAGAAAGTGGACAATTTTCAGCACACTGTTAGGAAGTTCAAGCAAATTTGGAAAAGGAAGGAGGACCAATCAGAAACGTAGGGAATTCTGACCCTACTGCAGTCATCCGCTTCTGAAGCTGACTTTTCTTATTGACTGCAGGAATGATGTGGGATACATTATGAGATTTAGTAATGTATCGTCACAGGGGGAGCAATGCATGATGACTCTCATGGCTGATTTGATTAATCTGGTTATGTTTACTTCTGACAGCGCATCTGATGTAGAAAAGACAGGTACAGGAGGTACAAGTTTAGGAGGAGATGAAGGAAGATGAAAAATTTCTATGCTTCACTTTCCATACGCGGGTTCGATGAACAAAAGTCGCGTATACACGCGAGTTCCAGCAGACACAGTCGCGTATGCATTGATGATAAGAGAATTTATATGATAGCTGAAGATCTGGAGCAGAGGTTCAGGGGGAGCATCAGTCTGACTGTTAATAACTGTATTATTGACTCAATATCAGCTTAGTTTCTCAGTTCTAAATAATGATGATATGATACTTGGTTACTTATGTTGAAGATTATGGATGAGTCCTGTTTACTTGTTGATGAAGAGTATTCATTGTTGAGATGAAAGCCCTATAATTCAGAGATAAGGACAGATCATACAGAGATTGTTGCTAATGAAGGTTTTCAGGTTGTATGGAGCACTGGTTCAGGAGGAGCAGCAGGTTGAATACTAATGATTGCATTGTTGGCAATATGACTACTTATTCTTTGGTTTTTGTGATACTCATGCTCAAATGATGATGACTTGGTACATGGTTTATTATGATGAGATTTTGAGCCCTGGATGCTGATAAGTATCTTTTGTGCTCACACATGGATGAGTTGGATGTCGTTTGATTCAGAAATAAGAATAGATCATGCAGAGTTTGTTACTATGGTTGAGATCTTTTGCCTACATATGTTACTTCATGTTAAATCTTGAAGATCTTGATGATGTTGGACCACATGGATGATTGCTTGACACATATTTGAAGATGTTGTTCTGGTATGATAATCTCTCTTGGAAAGATTGTATTGATGCTGCAAAGAATCTGAAGGCTTGGTTCCTAATGTGCTTATGCTACAACCGTTGGATGACGCTTGAAGACACAGCTACTCTGTTCTATCCGAAGTCCGTGGAAACATTCAAATATCTCGTAAAAGAAGCTGAACACCCATTTTTCCTGCTGTTGGATCAGATCCCCGGTCAAAGAAACAAAAATGGTAGTGGATACGCGGGTTTCCCCGAAACACGTCGCGCATATACGCGAGTTCCCGATGTGTAAACCGCGTATGTCCTGACACGGGACAAATTTTTTCTTGGAGTCAGCTCTCTTCAGCACAGCTGCAGTGCTGTTTGGTATCTCTGATACTGTTTGGTATCTCTGGTGGTGTTCCAGTTCTCATAATTCTATTTCTAATGTTTTGATAAAGATGCCTTGATGATTTGTCGGTGAAAGTGTTCAGGATGCACAAACTAAGGGGGAGCCTTAGTCATATGGAAAGGATGTTCGGAAGCACATTTTCAGGGGGAGCATTAGCATTGCTGAGTATAATGCATTGTTGGCATTATGTTGATTCTGAAAAATGTTCTCTTTCTTGAGGACTTTCTAGGTGTTGGTCTTAAATGGTCATATTTGTAATTTGATGAAAAGGTCTTGTTGAGACCCATGATGTAAAATTGTAATATTCAGTCATGTAAGGACTTGTCAAATTTGTAAACCCACTTGGTTGGGTAGCTGAGTCAAATTTTGTAAACCCACTTGGATGGGTAGCTGAGTTGAAATGTGTAAACCCACTTGGTTGGGTACTTGAGTCTCATATGTAAATCCACTTGGATGGATCTTTGATGTAAGTATGAGTCATTGGTGATAGGAAATTCATAGAGTCATGTACTCCATTGGAAAATATGTTTGAAGATTCAGCATGAACTCAGGGGGAGCTTGGTCACTTCAGTATACATCAGATCTGCAGAACGCTTCTTCTACATGAGGAGAAAAGGGGGTGAGTGTGTTGGTTTTGATCCGCCCGTTGCCCTTGATGTCAAAGGGGGAGAGTGTGTTGGTTTTGATCCGTTGGTTTTGATCCGCCCGTTGCCCTTGATGTCAAAGGGGGAGAGTGTGTTGGTTTTGATCCGTTGGTTTTGATCCGCCCTTTGCCCTTGATGTCAAAGGGGGAGAGTGACATGGTGTTTGAATGCATAAACGGTGTCAAAGAATTGGGAGAGTGACATGGTGTCAATGTATTTATCCGTTATGGTGATCATCAAACACCATCGTGGTTGCCATCAAGTCCAAAGGGGGAGATTGTTGGAAATATGATGCAGAGTGTTGTCCTTGATGGCAATCCACTGAATGAAGATGAAGACATGCGACCGTTGACATGTGTTGTCCTTGATGGCAATCCACCTGATGAAGTTATTCTTGACTTGATGGACTTGGTAAATGATGTAAATCTGATGTGATATGATGTTTGTTGACAATATGATGCTGAGTGTTGTCCTTGAAAGGCAACCCACTTAATGAAGATGATGACAACTTCTTGGTGAAGTTGTGCTTGTTAGAATATGTTCTTGATGAGCTAAATATGATGTATCTACAGTGTGTACAGAAGGCAATGAAGAAAGGAATTCAGAATGTGCTCAATCTATGATGAAAAGAGTATGTCTCTAGGTATACGCGGATCTGTCTAAGGGAAGTCGCGTATGCACGCGGAAAAGAACGTTTCAAGTCGCGTATGGGCAAAAGCGCTCTAAAAGTGCAAAACCAGGGGTAATCACCATGGTATTGACCCATTGTATTGGGTAATGTTCCGCCTAATTGACCCCGTCCAGGAATACCATCGGATGTAATGTGGTTTTGGGCTCATGGTATTGAAAAGGGTAAACCTATATAAGGAGAAGAAATTCATTGTGCAAATCATGAGTGTGGGTGCAAGATGTCTGAGCTTGAATGAATACTTCTCTCTGAAGTATATCTGAATGGAAAGGGTTACACTTGAATGATAAATCTTAATGTATGATGCACCAATGATGAAGAAGGGGATCTAGATCTGAATTGCACTTGTATTTGCTAGATCTGATTATGGAAGGCTTAGATCTGTGATGAGGCGAACATCTAGGCGAACATCTGTCTGAAGTGAAAGGGTAAATCTGAACTGAATATCTGATCTGAAGAAGTATGCTGCTCTATAATGATTGAAGATATATACGCTACTTCGCTGCAGTGGAAGCACGTATATACGCAGCTTCTCTGAAGAGAAAGCACGTATGCGCAATAAAATACATACAGAGGTATACACTAGTTCATGTGGACGGAAGCGCGTATATACGCGACATCAGTGAAGTGAAAGCGCGTATGCAAACTAGGGTTTGCTGATGGGGTATGAAACATCTGTTCTGTTCTGCTGTATTACTGCTATCTGATCTGTGTTATCTGAATTGGTATGTATCTGTTGGTGATGTATGTTTGAGCTTAAAAGTATGGAATGGGTCCAGTCTAAAAATATGATGAAATGTGGCCTGCAAGTTGTGTTCTATTGAAGTGGTTGGATCCAGTGTGAAAATTGATGAAACGTGGTCCATAGAGGTGCTGAGGGTTGTAGCCTTCAGTCAGGGGGTTGTAGCTCCCTTCCAGGAGAGGCTGGTAAACGAGATCAGGGGGTCGTAGCTCCCTTTCAGGAGAGGCTGGTAAACGAGTCAGGGGGTTGGAGCTCCCTTCCAGGAGAGGCTGGTAAACGAGCGCAGGTGGGTGCCTGCGTGCTGGTCAAGTCTGCGCCAGCACATAAGTTGTAAGATGTTTTCTCTATAATAAAATATTGAAGGTTGAGCAATTGCAGCGGTGGTTTTCTCCCGACTTGGGTTTCCACCTAAAAATCCTGGTGTTCATGTGTGATGCTTTGAGTGATGGTTTATTCTGTTCTTACTGCACATGTTTACTGCTTAGTGAATATCTGATGAATAAATGATGGAATGGTTTAAGTGAAGATTTAATGACATATCTAGATCTCTGTGTATACGCGAGTTTCATAAAGGGGATCTACGTATATACGCTAGTTTACTTAAGGAAAGTAGCGTATGGGTTTTAAGGAATGAAAAAGTAAAAAGATTTGATTATGCAGTAAATACTGATTCACCCCCCCCTCTCAGTATTTTTCCCAACACCAAGCCATTAAAGGATCATAATCAAATATTGTTTTGAAGCAAGGGTTTCAATATTGGTCTAAGCTTGAATTAGATCATTGAAAGTGAGGACACGATTTTGAGTCATTTCTTTGGATATAGTAATGTGATATGAGGAAAATGACGTTGTAGTGTGTAATAGGCTAAATGAAGTGTCAATATTAAATTTTTTGTGTCATCAAAATTGACATGGTAGTCTTTGTGTTATATTGACCTACTCTTAGTTGAAGGAACCCGGATTCATTGGGTTGCATTGGCATGGATTAATATTTCTATGCAAGGAGAAACATTATAAATTCAATGTGAAAGGGTATTTCTAGGTCAAGTGTTGACAACATATTCACCCAACAAATAAATCATGAACATTGTGGTCGTTGGTAGAAAATTCACGTTGTCCAAATTGTGGAATCATAAGTTGAGTTGGAAGGTATGTGGGTTTTTATTTCCACTTCATTGAAATTATACCTTGATCATTTTTTAAGTGTAGGTGTTGGCAAGGTAAATCAATTCCTTGGGAAATAAAATCATTTCCAGTCAAATTGTAATGCATAAAAACTTTAATATTAGAGTAATTGATTCTGTGGTTAATGGAATAATTACTCAAATTTATTAGTAATCTAGAGGGTTCCAAAAACGTTTTTGAAGATTTGAACTAGTATGAGTCCAAATCAAGTGTAGGAATTGAACTCTGGTTGGAAACTTGGTCAAAATTACGAAGGGAGATCACCATAGAGTTCATGATGCAGTTAACTCTAAGAATCAATTGATGAATGCATTACGATTAGGAATCGACCTCTTGGGAGAAATCATTCTAGTAATAATGTTGCCTTGGTAGATTGGTGTGTTGAATGGTAGATTGCAAGAGTCCATTGGTAAAATATATTGATGAGAGAATATGTCAAGTCTAGAATTGTTATGAATTGTGTAACTCTTATATGCATGAGTGAATTTTATGTAGAGTTACAGTTTTGTGGTAATGCAAGTGCATAAAACTGTGTCTATTTTCCTTTACAATTGGAAGCATCCCTCATCCTTATGCCTAAAAAGTCATTGTAATAAAGGAATATCAAGGAGAGTAAATGTTGATTTCATGGTCTTTGTGCAGATTTTTGCACACAAAATTATCCACGTTATTGGATAATCGAGAAAAGTTATGTCACATATCTCGCAAAATACTTAACACGTGATTCATAATTCCTTTGAATGCATAAGATTTGGATCGACTTCCAGAGTCCATCAAAGAAATGTAAGATGAAAACTTGTTGGAAGAGCTTAATTCAGAGAGTTAACCACCAATTTGCATTCGATGTCCTAGAAAAGATGAAGGACATGGGAGCCTAATAAGCATTGGGCTATGCTTGAATCCTAAAATTCATTAGGCCAACATAAAAAGGATTTATTACTTTTAAAATTAGTTGGATATAAATTTTGTTATTTTCTTACAAATTAAACGAAGAGAAAGAACTATAAATCATATGTATTTGTGTAGGGTTACATCTCCATGTTTTGATTTGGACCCTTTTAGAGAAAAACTGCAAGAAATCTAATTTTTGCATATGAGAGTCCAAGTAAGGAAATTGAAAAAGGCTTTGAGATCAAAGGCATACATTGGAGGATATTGGCATATTTTTTTAAAATGACTGGGGACTTCAAAATTGTCTCAAGCACACATGAGATTGTTGCTTATGGAGATTATGAGATTGAGACACTATATATATATATATATATATATTTTTCAGATTGAAGAGATTAGAATGAATATAAATAAAACTAATGGAAACATGGTAAGGATTTTTAAAGATGGATTCTTTTTTCATGAGGACATTCAAATGCATTATAATCAGGGAGATGTTGGGCTCCTGTTTTGTTGCGTTTTCCAATACCTCATTTAACCTTTTTATTGTTCATGTCTTAAACTCATAACTATATATTACCCTCTTATTGTGCATTATTAACCCTTTGCACCTGAAAACATTTTGACATGAGTAAAAATGTAAAATTTCTTATAATCATTAATTTATGTCTCTAACAGATTAAATCAGACAAGAATATTGGAATTGAACAACGTTTACAATTATTTCTTGAACAATATAGGAAGGTTTCTGGTTGGGAACATATTAAAAACAGAGATTTCCGAGCTGGGCTCATTGAGATCACTTATCTTTCTGGCTTGCATTATATGGCTGGGTCGAGCTTGCTAATAGTTGGTTGGTATTGATGGAAAAAATGGGGGGATGCATATACATAGCCTAGGGATGCACGGAGGGAGGGACTCTATGTGGGGGTCGTAGCATGGTATCTCACCACTTACATTAGAGATTAAAAAGATCAAACAGAGCCTTTTCTAAATATCTTATGAACAAATATTACAAAGATCTATGGGAACTACAAAGATTGGGTGACGAAAGCCTTGCTTGGAGCGATGGATTCAACCAAATCCGCTTGAGCAGCGCAATGCATTTGACAAGCATTCAACATTCACGCGCAGAGCACCAACACAATGAAATTTTAAGTATAGACTCACACACACCTACACTTTGAAGAATTCACCTATGAAATTTAGATACACATCTCTCACCCAAGGGGACTAGCGAATTTATACAACCCAAATTCAACCCTAGGGGGTGATTGCAACAAAAAATGACCGACAACCAATAAATTCATCGTTGCAATCACCGTTGTCCCACAATCCCTCCATAATTTCCTACATCTGGCCATTCTAAGGAGCCGATGGGGGGAAAACATCATAATAACCAGTGAATCCATGAATTCGCCCCTCAAATTCAACGTCCAGCTTTAATTAATGCTTACAGTTTTCTTTATGGCAACCATTGTGCATGTTGCCATCAATTATACGCTTACCTCGCCTCGCCTCGCTCCACCCCAACCGCACTAAGGGCTTTTGAGATATAATACTAGGAAACAGACACCCAAACAAAACTAGTGATGACTCTAGAAGACAGAAGTGGAGGCCCTCGAATTCGTGAATTCGTTCCTCAAATTCAGCGGGAAGCTTGAATAAATGCTTACAGTTTTCTTTGTGGCCGCCATTTTTCCTGTTACCTGCAATAATATGTTCACCTCTTATGCATAATGTTTAATAATTTTTATTAAAATTACTAGGCGTCGAGGCCCAATCTTTAAGTCTCCATTGTCTCCATTCTATGTTACATATGCATTCAAAGTTCAAGGATGAGCCAAAAGGAATTATTAAAATAACTGGGTCGAGACCCAATCTCTAAGTCTCCACTATCTCCATTCCATGTTACATATGCGATTGAAAGTCAAGGATGAGGGACAAGGAATCCCTGCAATAAGAAATTTCGACACAATTTTTGAGATACAAGATCAAACCGACACCCAAATAAAACTACCGATGACTCTAGAAGACTGAAGTTGAGGCCCTCATCATCAGCGTTGCCATCATTGACGTAAATCTGAAGACTGAATTTGAGGCCCTCATCATTTTTTTTTCCCTCATCGGCGTAAATCTGGGCGAATGACATTCTAATCACCCTCCAAGTGAGTAAATCGGGGTAAAATGCAACCAAAAACCCTCCAAACCAGTAAATCGGGAGGCGAATCCTTCCTTTCACATTTTATGGGTCCTTATTTATTTGGGCTAAAACATAACAATTAATTATTTTTAAAATAATTTTGGGTCTAGCTATAAAAAATGTGTTTTAAATAAAAAATTCGTAGCTCCAAAATCTAAAACCCCTTAAATTTTTCCCATGGGCTAAAATTCGCCCCTAAAATTTTCCCTGTTTATTTAATGACGTAGGTTGTCCAATGCTACTTCCTACACCACTAAAACAAGAATACTTAGGCATTGTCTTCCATTTCACTTTTATATTCTAAACAAGAGTACATATATCCCTTTCTCTTGCTCTTTCATTCATTTTCACATGGATAATGTTTACATCAGGAACCCACTATAATTTCTTCTCATCACCAACTATTGCTTTCAATGAAATTTAATATACTTTCTTTCACTTAAGATGTAAATATAGGATCATTTCACCATAACTCTGGTACGAACACTTATAATTTTGATAGTACTTGACATTTAGGCTTGAAAATATGTCTTACACCTAAGTTTTTGTTGAAAAAATATGGCGGTTTATTTCATTTAAAAGTTAAATGACATTTAATCTATGTGTTAACGACAATAAAGTTGATTGCCCTTAATTACTTGTGTTAACTCTTAAATTACATGGATTAATGATTTAATTGCAAGGAATAAAACTAATGGTGTGTCATGATGGGAAGTCGCTTTCATTATATAACGTAAGAACTTTAAATTTTTTATTAATCCTTGAATTTAGCGCTTTATGATGAGTTTCTTATTTTTTGACATGGACAGATAATATAGATAAGATGCAAAGGTGTAACCCTATGACAGTGAGACCCATCTCGCGGAAATTCATGCCAAGAAATGAATAATTGAGCCTGTCATGGCTAACATACACCACCTAGCACCTTAGGTTCTGTACTGCCACGTGTCACCTATGTTGGCTAGATCAACATGCATAAGTCACGTATTGCAACAACCACATTTCCTTGTTTTGGGGTGACATGTCATCACTCTGCACACTTTTCTTTCCAGAATCACTACTTCCAACTCAGATTTATTAAAAGATACAAAATGTCAATTTGCATGTTATTTGGCACATATTTTCCTATTCTTCGGCAACGTTGCGGAGAAAATATCAAATAAGCTCAATCAACCACCTATGGCACGAATTAACACATATTAATAAAATTAATTAAGACTTAGTCCTATGAGTAATAAAATATCCTTCATTTTTTCAACATTTATTGGGTGAATAAAAATGTAACTAAGACATCATTCAAGTGCTTAATATCATTTACATTGAAGCATTGTGTAAACTAAAGGTGTAAAGGGCTTCACAACTAGCATTCGTCCCAATAGTTTTTGGAAATGGAAGGTGCTACCACCTGCAAAAAAATAACATTTACTTTAAAGGATTGTGTAAACCATTGTGGGTAAAAAAATTAAGAAGGTGCATAGGGATCTGCAGCTAGGATCAGGTGTAGCAGATTTCAGAAACAACAGGTGTCGCCACATAAAAAAATCATCAGGTAGGGACTATGTTCAATATACATCTATCCCACATGTTTTAAATCAATATTTCTCACCTTGCCAAGATTATTTCCAAGATCATATATGTTACCTTGACAATATTATTTCCCACCTTTTTTTGTATTGAGAAGTAGAAATAAACCTTCCAAGATCATTGGCAAAACACAATACATGTCACAATATTGTATACATGTCACATCACAATACCTATAAAAAAATTCATAGTATAGACAAGATTGTTCAACAAACAAGAACCACATTATTAAAAATGTTTCCACACCATCTATCAAATATTATCAAAGAATTTTCCACGTCATCTATCGAATATTATTAACTATGTTTTATTTTGTTTTAAGCGGCATCTTTCAAGATGACCATCATCTATATTACGTCTTCGGTATTGTTATGATGTTTTGTTTTGTTTTCACAACTCCAAAAAAAAAAAACCTTTCAAAAGGCATAGTATCCAAAGAAAATTTATATATGTCATTATAATATGTGTAGTAAATTTTAGGACATTAGCAATATCGTGCAAACAATATCAATAAAAAAATTCTAAAAGAATTATTATCCACCAGCCTAAATCCATCTTGCCCTGGATTTATTAAGCATTGAGAAGATCAAATATCTCAAGGTGAAATAATCCAGGTGGATATCAGTGGCCACCCACCTATACCATTTGGACCCGCACCATCAATTCTTTCAGTTTTTTCACTTCCAACAGCTTACTATTTTTAGCAGGTTTTGGGTCCTGCACTCCCGGAGCCGTTTTGGGGCCTAATGGTCCAGGTGGATATTGGTGGATACCCACCTATTCCATTTGAACTCCCACCATTAGTTCTTTTAGTTTTTAAGTTGCAGTAAAACTTACTATTTTTAGCAGTTTTTCGGGTCTTGAACTTCCAGAGCCGTTTTAAGGCCCTAAACGACATTTTTTTGGGAAAGCTAGGAGCAACATGGGTCCATGGATTGATTTTGTTCACACCAAAAGTTGTAGTCCTCAGATATATATTTCTAACGAGCTATTGAGCGCTTCAAACGGAGATCAGATGCCAAAGTTACATCCTTGGGAAGTTGAAACACCAATTTACCCAAACAGGACCCATAGTTTGGCACTTCATCTCATAGGGTTAGGTTTTTAGACGTTTCGGGTTTTACATTGTTTCTCAACAATAAATAGGCATGTGAGCCTCATTATAGCACAGTGGAGGGTCCTGTAGCCGTCACATCTCTTCTCAGAGATACGCTACCGGTGCCTTTGTCCGCTCATATATTTCCATTATGTTTGTAATAGGCCTTCGAGCCTCAATGTAACACATTTTAGAGGCCTGTAGCCACCACATATCTTCTTAAAGATAAGCTACTAGTGCCCTATCTAGTTTCCATTATGTTTGTAAGCATATTTCAGTCATTTTATTTTAATAAAATGAAGTATTATTTCCGCTGCATCTCTGTGCTTATGGTTATATGTGTATTTTGTTGCATTCCTGCATAAATTTGGATCAGTGGTATCAGAGCGGTATGCTCTTTCTCTATTTTTCTTTGCATGTCCCCAACGCAGTCAAGGTATAAAAAGTTCGGGCTCGATCTAGTTGAACCATTGCAAGATCAGCCTTGCAAAGAAAGAAAGACGAGGGAGTAGGAGATCCTATAAAAATATTACTCAAGGAGGCCCTCGAGAAACAGAGGAACGTGATGATGGATAACTTTTCCCAGATCCTTCAAGGATTTCCCACCGATGATACATCTACATCTAGCATGTCTGCCAAAATGTCCGCAACATCCTGGACAAATCCAATACCAAGTTCAGCAGAATTTTCCCCTCATGGAAAAACTTAACGCAATGGGGATCATTTCTTCCTAAGGAGAGAGGAATGATCTAGGTGGATATCGATGGCCACCCACCTATTCCATTTGGACCCGCACCATCAATTCTTTCAATTTTTTCACTTTCAGAAGCTTACTATTTTTAGCAGTTTTTCAGGTTCCGCACTCTCAGAGCCGTTTTGGGGCCTAATGATCCAGGTGGATATTGGTGGCCACCCACCTATTCCATTTGAACCCCCACCATAAGTTCTTTTATTTTTTAAGTTGTAGTACAAATTACTATTTTTAGCAGTTTTTCGAGTCCTAAACTTCCAGAGCCATTTTGAGGCCCTAAAAAATGTTTTTTGGGAAAACTGGGAGCAACATGGGTCCATGGACCGATGTTACTCACACAAAAATTCATAGTCCTTGGATATATATTTCTAAAAAGCTATTGAGCACATCCAACGGAGATCAGATGCCAAAGTTACAACCTTGGGAAGTTGAAACACCAATTTACCCAAACGGGACCCACAGTTTGGCGCTTCATCTCCTAGGGTTAGGTTTTTTGGATTTTTCGGTTTTTACATTGTTTCTCAACAATAAATAGGCCTGCGAGCCTCATTGTAACACAGTGGAGGGGCCTGTAGCCGTCACATCTCTTCTCAAAGATACGCTACCAGTGCTTTCGCCCACTCATCTATTTCCATTATCTCTGTAATAGGCCTTCGAGCCTCAATGTAACACAGTTCAGAGGCTTGTAGCCGCCACATCTCTTCTCAGAGATAAGCTACCAGCACCCTAGCTAGTTTCCATTATGTTTGTAAGCCTATTTCAGTCATTTAATTTTAATAAATGAAGCATTATTTCCACTGCATCTCTGTGCTTATGGTTATATGTGTATTTGTTTGCGTTCCTGCATAAATCCAGATCATGCAAACCTATTATTTTAGTGCAAAACTTGAAGAAAGGTTTACACCTCGAGATATTTGATCCCTCTTGACACTTGATAGATCCAGGTTTAATATAGATCTAGGCTGGTTTAAAATAAATTAAAAACAAAGTATAATTGAAAGCATTAAAAATGTATTGAGATGATGTAATCACCCTTTTATATGTAACTAAGCGGGAGCTACTCACATTATATATATATATATATATATATATATATATATATATATATATATTTGATTTTTTCCTTTTGAAATTATATTTTATTTTTAAATTTATTTGATAGTTTTAAATTAAGTTTTTTTGTTTGTTTATTTTATTTTATTTTTAGTAATCTAGGTGAGTCCCAAGATCAAACCTAATGAATTTCATTACATATATACTTTACCATGGTGAATTGGTAATTCGTTGGAGTAATATAGGAAAGGCCCAAGATCAAACCTAGTGGTTGCCACTATAACACTATGAGTATATCCAACAACCCGTAAGCCAAATATACTATTAATTTATGATTTATCAAGAGTTGAGACTCCATGAGAGTGGGGGAGCCTACTCTTTGAGCCTTATCACAACAGGCCAAAGATGTCCCCAACTGTGGGATTTGAAATTGAGTGGAGGCGATAAAATCTCATTGTTCCGACCACTCAGTTGTCCATAAAAATGTAGATTTAAGGATTGGATTTAAAATTTTGTTCATAATAATATAGGTTTTTAAGGTTATGATTTTGAAGGTTTTTTAATTTTGTTCTTCCAAAAAAGGAATACTATCAATAACACCATTTTTTTTATTAATTCTATATTTTGATGTCACCTTTTTTAAGTTTGAAGCCTCAATTCAAAAATTGAAACCTTGCTCGGTAGGGTCATGGCAACAAAAATTCATCATTTTGAACAGGCACATTTACGGGTATCCAAGATGAAATCAGATCTTCTCCTTGATTTGATTTCTCATCTCATCCTAAAGATGAACCACACTGGTTGGTTCAAAACACGTCAACATTGTTCTAGATCCTGTGATTTTTACCATAAGATTTCTATCAAAATACTATGGATCACAAAAGCCTCAATTCAAAAATTGAAACCCTGCTCGATAGGGCCTTGGCAACAAAAATTCATCATTTTGAACAGGCACATTTATGGGCATCCAAGATGAAATCAGATATTCGCCTTGATCTGATTTCTCATCTCGTCCTAAAGATGAACCACACTAGCTGGTTCGAAATGCGTCGACATTGTTCTATCTCATGTGATTTTTATCGAAATTTTTCTATCAAATTACTATGGATCACAGAAGCCTCAATTCAAAAATTGAAACCCTGCTCGGTAGGGCCTTGGCAACAAAAATCAATCATTTTGAATGGGCACGTTTACAGGTATCCAAGATGAAATCATATCTTCGCCTTGATCTGATTTCTCATCTCATCCTGAATGAACCACATTGGTTGGTTCGAAATGCGTCGACATTGTTCTATCTCATGTGATTTCTACCAAAATATTTCTGTCAAATTACTATGGATCACAAAAGCCTCAATTCAAAAATTGAATGGATTGAGATGAAATGGCATTGGCTCCTAAAAGGAATACACAATCAAATCCAAATCCACATCCAACATCTCTTGTCGAAGATCCAGAAAGAATCAGAAGAAAACAAATACCTCAGCATTCAGAGATTTAGTCAAGTTCATCTACTTTGGTAAGGTCTACATCTTTACCTTTAGAATTGCTTTCACTTGAAGATATTCCTTTTGATCTGGAATTCAAGTTATCACTATTTAGATCTAAATCGGAGACATCTCTGTCTGAAATTGTATTTGATCCTTTAAGGTTATCTGAAGTCACATCTCTATCTGAAATTGTATTCGACCCTTTAAATCTTGAAACAAATGTCTCATCCGTAGAATCCAATTCAGAAGCAGATTTTGATAGGAAGGTTTGGAGTCAATTTGATAAGCTTCAAAACTAGAAAACCATCTTCAATATACCTCAGAGAAGGCTTTCATACAATATCAACAAGAGATCTTATTCGTTGATCCTCTTTCAACTTCATCTATTCACACTGTTGTATCTTCATCATCCACACTTCCTCCTACACAACCACCTCTTATACCAGTGCTTCCTGTTGTGACCAAAAGCTTACCTCCTAGAAAAAATTTGGCCAAATTTGCTCCATTAGTTCTGTCGAGACAACTCACTGATTTTCCTCAGAATTATGGACAAAGGCTATGTCTTTTTTATGCAACCACTGAGATTATAGCGAGGAAAAACATTGAAAAAATCACATATTTCATAGATTTAGAATAGGTACACAATGATGATGCAAAGATGAGAATTACTGCTTAGAGTTTCTTAGAAGAAGTGAAAAAATGGTTTAGAGCTTTGGCAGCTAGTTCAGTGCAGAATTCATAGCATTTAACATATCTTTTCCTTGCTAAGTGGGAGTGATCTGAAAATGGAATGTACTTTTTTAAGGGTGCAAGGTATCCATTTTCCATAATTTCTAATGTGAGCTATACACTCCAATTGACCTCTGAAAATGTGAAAACAAACTATTTCCTATACAGAGATGGACTGTAGGGGCATTCACCGGATGTTTCACCTCTCTAGGAAAGGATGAATCCGGAGGCTACCTGGCCCTCTACAGACTCTGCCTAAGGAAATAATATGTAAACACTTAGAAGTCTTTGACATTCACATACTTGAAATTTGATGTCTTGCGGAATAAGACAAATAACTTTCTGCAGCTGAGTAGGTGATTATGTGTATATGAAAGTTATGTATATTTTTTGTTTAACAATTTATATCAGTTTTTTTTAGCATATCATCTTCAGCAAATAAAGACATCAAAATGATAAGCAGTTCACCCCCTTCTCTGGGCTACATCTGCTGGACCAAGCCTCTCAAACTAGGCTTGTCCTCTTGTATTAAAAATGCTACAAAGGCTAATACAAGAATAAGAGTGTCTCGAAAGACATATCTGACTGTAAATACAGAATCAGAAGATAGGAATTAGCTGAACATGCTATTTCCCAAACACTAAACAGTGAAAATTGTACCTGATACAGTACTTTTCCCCAATTGTCCTTGGTGGCCCTTTAGACTTGCATGGAGAATTTCGAGGTGAAGATGACCTCAATTGGTTCTGAAACCTCTGCCATTAGACTCAGAATGTCGAAAATAGCAGAAACAGGCTTTCGAATCACCAAAAATGGATGAACATAGCCTCCAAACAGCTCCAACACTGAAATGGCCCTGGTGGCCCTGAAAGCTTCCCTGAAGCTAAACAGTGAGAAGTATTCCTCAAAAGGAAAAAAGAGCTATAGAAATGGATTCAGAATGCTGAAAAACTTCAGGAATGACCTTCGTTCCACATTCACTGGTTGCACAATTCCCAATGCAGCTCCCACTCTGATTTGGCCCTACTGGCTCCTGGAACTTCCACGGAGCAAAATCACCTGCAAACGTCCTCAGATGGCTGTGAAACCTATGCCAATGGCTTCAGAAGGTTGAAGAGACCCAAAATAAAAAAAAAATTCGTCTTCAAAGGCCTCTCCTAGCAGAAGTTATGCCCCATTTACTGAACTGCCAGTTTGGGCTAAAAAATCTCCACTAAATGTGGAAAGACTGAAGATAACGCCACCAAAATAGCAAAGGGCGCCAAAATAGAACAACCGCCGAACTTATCCGCACGGTTAATGGGTTGGAAATTAATATTATGGTTATAACATAATACGTGTTCACATGGTCGGCGGATGTTGAACGGTTATGACAAATGGTTTGTATTTAAAACACAACGTTTGTTAATTAAAACAACGTTTTTAATATAAAACAACCCACATAATAAAACATATCCAAAGTTTTAAATTGACCGAACTGCGCGCCAAGGTTTACATCTGGGTTCTGCGCCGGCGGTTCTATGGGAAGGGGGCTGGCCCTTAGCGGCTGGCCCCCTTTCGGGCCCCGCCCAAACTAACACCAGCTTCAAATATTAATCCGTCCGCACCATATAACAACGAACAAAGCATTGGTCCAACGGTTAAAGCGCTGTGTTATGATTCATGCGGTCGGGGGTTCGAAACCTGTCGAGCCCATACAAAATTTTAAAACGCCATTTCCAACCCGACCTTGGGGCCACGTGGCGGCCTCCGGGCTAGCCACGTGGCGCCCTTCCATTGGCTGCAAATGGAATATTCCCCAGAATATTCTGCGGAATATTCCACGGAATATTCCCAGAATATTCTGTGGAATATTCTTTTTTTAATAAAATTTTCCACAAAGTCAAATTTGGCATTTTTTAATGGAAATTGAGAAATCTTCAAACTTGAATAACTTCTGCATACGGCGACCGTTTTTCGAACCGTTCACGGCGCCGGAATCAGGAAGACGAGCTCTATCCGTTCGTTCAGGTTCAAACTAGTTCTGAGCACCTTCATTTTTGACCATTTTACGACACTTGGTCCTGAGCTCCTGATCACACCTCCCAAATGAGAAGCTTTTGGTCCCCAAAAGCTTACTGAAATGCTGAGCTGAACTGTAGTACAGAAAATGAGAGAATAACAACATCCTCTTCTCTTCAGCCTCCAAAAATTTCCTTGAATTGCCAACTGTTCACATGGCGAAATTTGCTGAATGAGCCATGTACTTGTGCCGAATCCCGACCAAGTTTTCTTGCCATACCAATCTGCCATACTGAAACTAGCAATGACACTTGCTGAACTTTGTGCCCTCTTTGCTTGCATGCCTTTCCAACTCATGGAATCTTGCATTGCTTTGCACTGACACTTCGTTCTCTGCACCAAACGACACCAAAAGCATCTTGTGCAACATATGACATCAACAACCAGTTGACAATGAGATGTGCTATACAAATGACACACAAACTCTGTAACAAGTGTGCACACAACCGACACAAGTCGATAAACAACAAGATACATCTTTACAAACACATGTATGTATCATGTATAATGAACTATATATAGTTCGCTAATTACACATACAACCTCTATGTACATGTGCAACTTCAACTCTTCTTTCCAAATACCCACAAGTACATCATCCCAAAAACATGTGGATAATCAAGAGCTGAACCAAAAGACATTGCTGCAACATAAGTGAGTATCATACTCATCTTTTACACCTCCATGGCGAAATTTTGCAACAACTAAGAAATTCCTTTAACTGAAACTTCCTAAACATGCAATCTTGCATCAACTTTTCAACTGAAATACATGCATACCAATCTGAAATTTGCATGTACAAAATGAGTAATGACTTACTGCAATAAGAAGTCCATCCACTTCTCACCAAGCCAATTCCATGGCGACTTTTGCTGCTGCAAATTTTCCTCATGTGAAACTTTCCTTTCCACATCAATAATGGACTCCATAGATCCAATTACGCCAAACTTTTTGTCTTCTTGCTGCATGTGCGTGGGACGATGAGTTGGATGCAAAGTCCAACAATGAGGGACAACATTTCCCTTCTAAATCAAGCAGCCATAAAACACACTATTGGAGTTTGTTTTCCAAAGTTAATCTTGAGGTAAATTGGATGAGGAAAATAGTCTTCAATCCTTTCCAAGACTCAGCTAACAACAGCTATCCTTCCAACTCAAGAAAACTCATACATGCAACCATTTTGCACCATAAGGAATGCTCAACCTGAGCTCTGATACCATCTGATCTGAAAATGGAATGTACTTGTTTAAGGGTGCAAGGTATCCATTTTCCATAATTTCTAATGTGAGCTATACACTCCAATTGACCTCTGAAAATGTGAAAACAAACTATTTCCTATACAGAGATGGACTGTAGGGGCATTCACCGGATGTTTCACCTCTCTAGGAAAGGATGAATCCGGAGGCTACCTGGCCCTCTACAGACTCTGCCTAAGGAAATAATATGTAAACACTTAGAAGTCTTTGACATTCACATACTTGAAATTTGATGTCTTGCGGAATAAGACAAATAAATTTCTTCAGCTGAGTAGGTGATTATGTGTATATGAAAGTTATGTATATTTGTTGTTTAACAATTTATATCAGTTTTATTTAGCATATCATCTTCAGCAAATAAAGACATCAAAATGATAAGAAGTTCACCCCCTCCTCTGGGCTACATCTGCTGGACCAAGCCTCTCAAACTAGGCTTGTCCTCTTGTATTAAAAATGATACAAAGGCTAATACAAGAATAAGAGTGTCTCGAAAGACAGATCTGACTGTAAATACAGAATCAGAAGATAGGAATTAGCTAAACATGCTCTTTCCCAAACACTAAACAGTGAAATTGTACCTGATACAGTACTTTTCCCCAATTGTCCCTGGTGGCCCTTTAGACTTGCATGGATAATTTCGAGGTGAAGATGACCTCAATTGGTTCTGAAAACTCTGCCATTAGACTCAGAATGTCGAAAATAGCAGAAACAGGCTTTTGAATCACCAAAAATGGATGAACATAGCCTCCAAACAGCTCCAACACTGAAATGGCCCTAGTGGCCCTGAAAGCTTCCCTGAAGCTAAACAGTGAGAAGAATTCCTCAAAAGGAAAAAAAGAGCTGTAGAAATGGATTCAGAATGCTGAAAAACTTCAGGAATGGCCTTCGTTCCACATTCACTGGCTGCACAATTCCCAATGCAACTCCCACTCTGATTTGGCCCTAGTGGCTCCTGGAACTTCCACGAAGAAAAATCACCTGCAAACGGCCTCAGATGGCTGTGAAACCTGTGCCAATGGCTTCAGAAGGTCGAAGAGACCCAAAATCAAAAAACAATTCGTCTTCAAAGACCTCTCCTAGCAGAAGTTATGCCCTCTTTACTAAACTGCCTGTTTGGGCTAAAAAATCTCCACTAAATGTGGAAAGACTGAAGATAACGCCACCAAATAAGCAACTGGCGCCAAAAAGGGCGGAGTCCGCCAACTAACTGAACGGTTAACTGTTGGGCATTAAATGTAATGGTTAACGCATTCACATATGGTTCGGCGGGGTTAACCGTTTGCATTGAAAACCAACGTTTATTAATTAAAACAACGTTGAATATATATTAAAAACCCACTTTATAATGCATATCCAAAGTTTTAAACCGTCAACCGAAAAACGCGCCGATTGCTTTGGGCTGTGGGTTCCCGCCGGAGGTCCCATGGGAAGGGGGCTGGCCCCCTTTCGGGTCCCGCCCACACAAATACACGCCTCAAATATTAATCCGTCCGCACATAAAACAAGGACCAAACGTGTGGCCTGTTGGTGAAAGCGCTGTGTTATGAACCTTGTGGTCGGGGGTTCGAAACCTGTCGAGCCCATTACAAATTTTTTGCAAATGCGCCATTTCAAATTCGGTCTTGGGGCCACGTGGCGGCCTCCGGGCTAGCCACGTGGCGGCCTCCGGGCTAGCCACGTGGCGCCCTTCCATTGGCTGCCAAATGGAATATTCCCCAGAATATTCTGTGGAATATTCCCAAAATATTCTGTGGAATATTCTTTTTTTTAATAAAATTTTTTCCACAAAGTCAATTTGGCATTTTTTAATGGAAATTGAGAAATCTTCAAACTTGAATAACTTCTGCATACGGCGACCGTTTTCCGAACCGTTCGCGGCGCCGGAATCAGGAAGACGAGCTCTATCCGGTCGTTCAGGTTCAAACCAGTTCTGAGCACCTTCATTTTTGACCATTTTACGACACTTGGTCCTGAGCTCCTGATCAGGGAGGAAAAGAAAATTCCACTTCATATATTTGTTGGGTATAACTCATTGAAAATGTAGCCTAATGAATCA
This sequence comes from Pinus albicaulis, assembly GCA_034641835.2. NCBI lineage: Eukaryota > Viridiplantae > Streptophyta > Pinopsida > Pinales > Pinaceae > Pinus > Pinus albicaulis. The sequence continues at coordinate 657,434,734 of CM076571.1, forward strand.
GTTCAAAACTATACTACCCACTTCAATAAGGTGTATAATTCCATTAGCGCCAATATCAAACCTTTGTAGAAAATTCTGTTTCCCACCCCGGTTTTCAGTTTTCACCTTATTACTCCAAAATAATTAAATGCCCTTTCCCATATCCATACATTTAATAACTGGAAAATAAATTTCGCTGAAAACACAAATTCTGGAAATTTTTCAGAATGCTGTAAATGCAGAAATAAAATAACAGCAGTAACAAACAGTCATTCAACACATCATAACTCAGTATTTTTGGTCAAGGTGACCCTGGAAAAACCCCTACAACTCTTGGGGAAAACCAGTTCGAAAGCTCCTCCTTATTTCTGGAAAAATGCTTTTTACAGTGAGAGAAATATTCAGCAAAAAATCAGCAAGTAAACTTTTACAACTTATCTCGTTTTCCGTGCTTAACCACCGCCTCGGAAAATGTGCAAACAGCAAAACAGGAACAGCAATAAATGCTGTACGGATTTTCTCGTTTTCCGTGCCCAAAAATTTGCAATAAATGCAGCAGTACAACCACCTCGAAATCTGTGCCAAAACAGCAATAAATGCTGCTGTACTGACCTCGAAATTTGTGCCAAAAGACAACAGAAACTTGCTGTACGGAATCTGCCTCGATTTCTGTGCAACAGTACAGCCACTTGCTGTACGGCCTGCCTCGAAATTCGTGCCAAATAAAACAGCCCCTTTGCTGCCTCGAAATCTGTGCTGAAACTGCTGTACGGCCTCTTGGAAATCGTGCCAAAAAGCTGCTGTACGGCCTTCTAGAAAATCGTACAAAAATCCGCCTCGCTTTTGAACTGTGTGCCAACTCTACTGTACGGACTTGCTGAAATACTGCCTTGGAATGTGTGCCAAGCTGCTGCCTCCTTCTCCTCACTGCTCAGAAATCTCCCTTGCTCTCTTGCTCTCCTTCTCCCAATCTGCTCATGAAAGAATGAATGACCTTTTCCTCCTTTTTCCTCCTTTAACCTAACCCTAAGTGACTTTTGGGGAATCCCTAAATCCAATGGCTGAGATAGATTGAGATCTAGGGCTGAGATTAAATGCTCATTTAAATCTCACTTTTCATTTTTTAATTCACCCCACTTTAATAAAGACCCACTTAGTCTTTTATCTCCAAAGTCACTTTTTCTTTTCTAATTTTATATTGACTTTATTTAAAGTCACTTTAACTTTAGTAACTTTATCACTTAAAGTCACTTTAAAATTAGATTTGACTTTATAACTTTATAAAGTCACTTAAGTAACTTTATCACTTAAAGTCACTTTTAAATTAGATTTGACTTTATAAAAATTATAAAGTCACTTTAGGAGAAAAATTAAATTATTTTGGACACTTTTCCCTAGGCCAAAGATCAAAGCCTTAGGAAACCACCTGTCCTCCGGTACCAAATTTCAACACTCCCTCTTACCGAGGAAGGTGTTCCTCACCACACCCATCTTGTCTCTAAAGTAGACATGCTTGCCACGTGGTAAGGCTTTGGTAAGAATATCTGCAACCTGCTCATCAGTGGGAATATACTCAAGCTTCACAGCTCCTTTCTGAACATAGTCTCTGATGAAATGATATTTGATCCCGATATGCTTTGACCTGTCATGAAATACTGGATTCTCTGTGAGTTTAATGCAACTTTGATTATCACAGTAAATCACTGAAGGTCTCAACGGCTGACCAAATAAGCCAAACAACATCTTGCGAAGCCAGATGGCCTCACAACTAGCTAGACTGGTTGCCATATACTCTGCTTCCGCTGAACTCAATGCTACTGACTGCTGCTTTCGGCTGAACCATGACACCACTGCCGAACCCAACCCAAAACAACACCCTGAAGTGCTCTTCCTATCAGAAGCACAACCTGCCCAATCAGAATCAGTGTAACCCGCCAATCTCACTCCATCCCCCTGCCTGTAGTCCAGACCATAATCCACTGTCCCCTGCAAGTACCGCAAAATGTGTTTTGCAGCCACCCAGTGAACCTTTCTAGGCTCACACATAAACTGACTCATCGTGTTGACTGCAAAACAAATATCTGGTCTAGTGTTGACCAAATATATCAAGGAACCAATCAGCTGCCTGTACAATGTGGGATCCACCAACTCAGAATCCGAAGCATGAAGCTTCTTCCAGTTGGTGATCATCGGTGTCGACATGGGTCTACAATCCTCCATGTGGAATCTGCCAAGGATGTCCACAATATACTTCCCCTGTCCCAGGAAGAAATGCCCCTCCTCCCGCCACACCTCCAAACCCAAAAAGTAATGCATCAAGCCGATGTCCTTCATCTCAAACTCCGCCGCAAGATCTCTCTTGCAGTGCTCTATGAGTCTCTCTCCACCTGTAATGACTAAGTCATCCACATACAGCACCAGAATGAGAGGCTCCTCACCTATCACAATATAGTAAAGGTTCGGATCTGCCTCACTCTTTGTGAAACCCATCTTCTGCAAGTAAGTATCTATCCCGGAGTACCAAGCTCTGGGAGCTTGCTTCAGGCCATAAAGGGCCTTCTTCAGTCTGCACACATGGGACTCCTTCCCATGCACCTCAAAGCCCTGTGGCTGCTCAATGTACACCTCCTCCTGTATGAAGCCATTGAGAAATGCGGTCTTCACATCCATCCGGTGGATCTTCCAACCCATCTCTGCTGCTATCGATATAATGGAGCGGATCAAAGTATATCGAGCCACGGGAGCGAAGGTCTCTTCATAATCAACTCCCTCTACCTGGGAGAACCCTCTAGCCACAAACCTCGCTTTGAATTTCTCAATGCTGCCATCTGCAACATGCTTTACCTTGTAAAGCCATCTGGAAGTAACCACAGATTTGCCCTCAGGCCTCGGCACCACCTCCCAAACATCATTCTTCATGATAGAAGAATACTCCTCCTGCATGGCCTCTCTCCAGACCTGCTGGCTAGCTGCCTCCTCATAGCTAGAAGGCTCAGAGTCAAGGATGCTGGTAGCTATTGCCATATAGCTACAAAACCTCTCAGGTGGTCTGCTCTCTCTGACCGGCCTCTTAGGCTCAGCAACAGATGTGGCATCTCTCAAGGTGTCCTGAAGCCACTTGGGCTTCCTCTTCCCCGAGTGCACTTCTCCCGCCGGAGAATAAAACTCCTCCTCCTCAACATCAGGAGCCTGAACTCCTGACTGTCTGTCTGCTGTCCTCCTGCCTGCACCTGAACCTGTAGATGCTGAGGTACCGTGTGAACTGTCCATGCATCAAGGACTCCCCAGAATCGGCCCGTGGACCGCTCCGCGTGCTACCCAGGCCCACCCCCTCCGACTCGCGAGCCACTCCCACCGACTCCGACATCGTCATGTACCTCCTGAGGATCCTCCTGATCCCTGCCCACTGGATCCCTGTGACTGACTCAACTGCTGCTGAGGGTCTGGCTGATCCAGATACTCTAACTCCCGTGACCTCCTGAAGGCCCTGTCCTCCTCGAACTTCACATCCCGCCCGACAACAACTTTCCTCTGTGCAGGAATGTAAATCCGAAAGGCCTTGGAGGTCTCACTGTAGCCCACAAAGATACCCTTCTCTGCGGTGGGCTCTAGTTTGGTCCTCTTCTCCTTGGGTATGTAGGAGTATGTGATGCACCCAAAGATACGAAGATGACCAATATCAGGCTTCTTCCCAGAAAAAGCCTCCTCCTGAGTCATGTGCCCCAAGGCACGATGCGGACTCCTGTTCTGCAAGTAAACAGCTGTGTTGCAGGCCTCTGCCCACAAAAACAATGGCAACCCCTGATCATGTAACATGGCTTTGGCAGCCCCTCCGATGGATCTGTTCTTTCTCTCCGCAACCCCGTTCTGCTGGGGGTTGTAAGGAACAGTGAACTCCCTCCTAATGCTTGCCTCCGCACAATAGTCAACAAACTCTCCAAGGGTGTACTCTCCCCCATTGTCCGACCTCAGGGGCTTGATCTTCCGACCTGTCTGTGTCTCCACAAGAGCTCTAAACTCCTGAAACCGCTTGAAGACCTCACTCTTGGTCTTCAAGAAATAAATCCAGGTCCTCCTGGAGTGATCATCAATGAATAACACATAGTACTCATATCCACTCAAGGAACATGAGACATCCGACCGCTCACATCGGAATGAATCAAATCAAGTATCCCAGTCGCTCTGCTGTCACTGCTGGGAAAAGGGGATTTGGCAAACTTGCCCATCGCACATCCTCTGCAAGTATCAAAGTGATCAGTACTGAACTCTGGCACACCTGTAGTGATCTCCCACAAAGTCCTCAAGGCTCCATGATGCATGTGCCCCATCCTGCGGTGCCAAATCTCACACTGCTCAGAACTGCTAGCTCTGCTATCGGTACTACTGCTCAATGCCAAAAGGGACTGAAATGCAAACTTGTACACCTTTGCATGGCGTACACCTATCACTCTAGCTGAATCAGCTGGAGTGCCCCTGGGATACATCAACACCTGTCCTCCCCCGAATAGTATCTCATATCCTCTGTCCTCCAAAGCTGAGACGGATATGAGGTTCTTCCTCATCCCTGGCACATAAAGAACATCTGACACCTTCAAGGGAGGTTTGGACTCCCTCTGAAATGTCAATGTTCCCACACCGACTGCTCTAACAACTCCGTCATCACCGAGTACTACCTCTACATCAGTGCCACTCTCTGAAAGCTCTGAGAAGTACTCACGGACTCCTGTCATGTGACGTGAAGCCCCACTGTCCACATACCAGATACTCGAAGATGCTCCGCTAATCGAGGGAAATGCATGCTCCCTCTGAACCTCTATGGCAGATAATCCCGCACTAGAGGACTCACACGCAGTGAACCCAAACTCCCGGTCAAAACGATCTGCAAAGTCCTCAACCTCTGCTGAAGCTGCCATGCTCTGGTTCTTCCACTTCTTCTTCTTCTTCTCCGGACACACAACTGCATAGTGTCCCATCTTCTGACAATTCCAACACTTCACTTTGGAATAGTCCTTCTGTGAGTTATCTTGTTTACCTTTACCTTTGCCTTTGCCCCCACCATTGCTTGTGGAAGCCTGCTTCTTCCCCTTGCCTTTCTTGCGTCCTGCCAACAGTGCTACATCCTCATCCTGCTCAACTGGCTTGGCTGCCCCAAGCTGACCTTTCCTGATCTCTGTCTGAATGCAATCATCCCAAAACCTCTCCCATGTGGGAAGGGTCTCACGTGCACAAACCCCATCAGCAAAGTTCATCCATGAACGGGGAGGCCATTCACTGCAATCCGCACCAACTCAGTGGGTGGAATGGCCTCTCCAATCGCTGCCAACTCATCTCTCACATTAGTAATCTTTGTGAGATATCCAGCTGCACTATCATTGCCCATCTTAATGGTCTTCATCTTCTCCTCCAGGACCATTTTCCGGTTCTCATTGGTACTCTGGTAGAGATTGGACAATGCTGCCCACATCTCATGAACATTTCTCTTTCCTCTCACATGAGGAATGCAATGGTCTTTGATTCCGTCTAGAATCAACCTCTTACCCTTGTTGTTCTTTTTATTATATGCTGCCAACTGAGTAGCATCAGTAGGCACATTCACAGGGTTTTGTGTGGTATGTACCATAATGTCCCAGACTTCTGCCTCCTCAAAGATACTCTGCATTCTCTCCTTCCAAATGCTGTAGTTGGAATGCCCATCCAACCCATCCTCCACCCTCAGTCCCAATGACATCCTGCTGTCCTAAAACTGAAAAATAACACTGCTGTAGTAAAGGTAAAAATCTGCTGTTTGTGAAAAATCAGCTTGCTGGAATTTTCTGAGTGAAAAATCAGCAAGCTGTAATTTTCTTCCTTGCTGTCCCAAACTGTTCTTTCAGCACTCAAGCTCTGATACCATGTAGAAAATTCTATTTCCCACCCCGGTTTTCAGTTTTCACCTTATTACTCCAAAATAATTAAATGCCCTTTCCCATATCCATACATTTAATAACTGGAAAATAAATTTTGCTGAAAACACAAATTCTGGAAATTTTTCAGAATGCTGTAAATGCAGAAATAAAATAACAGCAGTAACAAACAGTTATTCAACACATCATAACTCAGTATTTTTGGTCAAGGTGACCCTGGAAAAACCCCCTACAACTCTTGGGGAAAACCAGTTCGAAAGCTCCTTCTTATTTCTGGAAAAATGCTTTTTACAGTGAGAGAAATATTCAACAAAAAATCAGCAAGTAAACTTTTACAACTTATCTCGTTTTCCGTGCTTAACCACCGCCTCGGAAAATGTGCAAACAGCAAAACAGGAACAGCAATAAATGCTGTACGGATTTTCTCGTTTTTCGTGCCCAAAAATCTGCAATAAATGCAGCGGTACAGCCACCTCGAAATCTGTGCCAAAACAGCAATAAATGCTACTTACGGACCTCGAAATTTGTGCCAAAAGACAGCAGAAACTTGCTGTACGGAATCTGCCTCGATTTCCGTGCAACGGTACAGCCACTTGCTGTACGGCCTGCCTAGAAATTCGTGCCAAATAAAACAGCGCCTTTGCTGCCTCGAAATCTGTGCTGAAACTGCTGTATGGCCTCTTGGAAATCGTGCCAAAAAGCTGCTGTACGGCCTTCTAGAAAATCGTGCCAAAATCTGCCTTGGAATGTGTGCCAAACTCTGCTGTACGGACTTGCTGAACTGCTGCCTTGGAATGTGTGCCAAGCTGCTGTCTCCTTCTCCTCACTGCCAGAAATCTCCCTTGCTCTCTTGCTCTCCTTCTCCCAATCTGCTCATGAAAGAATGAATGACCTTTTCCTCCTTTTCCTCCTTTAACCTAACCCTAAGTGACTTTTGGGGAATCCCTAAATCCAATGGCTGAGATAGATTGAGATCTAGGGCCGAGATTAAATGCTCATTTAAATCTCACTTTTCATTTTTTAATTCACCCCACTTTAATAAAGACCCACTTAGTCTTTTATTTCCAAAGTCACTTTTTCCTTTCTAATTTTATATCGACTTTATTTAAAGTCACTTTAACTTTAGTAACTTTATCACTTAAAGTCACTTTAAAATTAGATTTGACTTTATAACTTTATAAAGTCACTTTAGTAACTTTATCACTTAAGTCACTTTTAAATTAGATTTAACTTTATAAAAAATTATAAAGTTACTTTAGGAGAAAAATTAAATTCTTTTGGACACTTTTCCCTAGGCCAAAGATCAAAGCCTTAGGGAACCACCTGTCCTCCGGTACCAAATTTCAACAACCTCCACCTGATTTGGCCTTGTTGCACTATCTAGATTCCTTTGACCCTGATATGGAATATCAACTTAAAGAAAGAAACCATACCTCATTGGAGGAAATGCAGAAAAATGAAGTCAGTGTTGAAGCCAATTTTTTGATCAATAAATCAAAACGCAAAGTTGAAAAAAGAGTCACAACTAAGGAAGAACCAGCATCCTCATCCAAAGCAAAGTTGGATAGTTTCATTAGAACTGTGGAGAAGATGCTAGACATAATTTCCATTTCAAAAAGGCAGCCTAGATAATCAAATCTAGAATCCCAATTTCCAAGGACAACATCAGCAACCACAGTTCAGGATTAAGTAGAGAGAATATAGAGCTCCAAATCAGCAAGCTCAACAACAAATCCGCACTCGATTACAACAAAACTATGCTCAAGGACTTGAAGATGAATATGACATTATTGAATAAAACCTTCTCTTTTCAAAATATAAGGGACCCATTTATCTTACAGAGGATGATGAGTATACCGAAGAAACATATGTGCTAGATGACCATGAATTTGTGCTTGCAAATGATGATGGGTTGGCAATCCAATTTGAAGGCTATCAAAGGGGATACCTAAATTCTCTTGGCTTAATGTAGAGACAGTACAGTTTTAGAAACCGAGATGTTCGTATTACTTCTACTCAAAATAGGACAATGCAGGAAAAAGATACTCAGCCAAAACAAACTTCCCAAGCTAGTCCAAACAAGGAGAAGAAGCCTACTACCATAAATCAGAGCAAGAACAGTGAGCCATCTACAAGTACATAAAGGAAGTGAAAAGGAAGGAATCTTCATCAAAATATTAGCCTGAAAAGCGGGATACCATTGTTAAAGAGATAGAGAAATAGCCTAACTTCTTTAGCTTAGAGAATGAAATTTATTTATATTATAGAAATGATGTCTTGATCTTTGGAACACGTGGCTGACATGTGTGTTCAGTTACAAGGTAATGTGATTGGCACAACAAGGTAAGATAAATGGGTATATTGTTATATCTATTTATAAACTAATAGATATGTGTTTATTGCAGTATGATACAGGGAATTACATGGCAAAGATACTGCCATGAAATCTTGGAGAAGGCATAGGTTGAGCTTTCCTTTGGAAGTATTGGGAAGCCATGGGGATTGAGTCATGGTGTTTGTTGCTAGTCTTGTGCTTTTGGTTTTTTTGTGATTTTTTGTGCTTGATTGTTGTTTTTTTTTTATGTTTAGTGTATGGCCATACCACTTTTTTTGTGGTGTGTTTGTGGTGTCTTATTTCTATTGGTTTTCATGGTTTTCTCTTGGTTGCTTTTGGTTCTTTTCTTTTTTGTTTTGAGGATCTTAGGGATTGGTTGGGAAAGAATAAATTTAGTGGAGATTAGGGAGAGTTGAATGAAACCTAATAGGTAATGTAAGACTTGGATGAAGCTCAGTACATGTATAATGGAAATTGAAGGCAAGAGTATGACAACTGGTTGGATTGGTGGGGTCCACTGGGGTAAATGGATGGTGGAAGGAAAATCATGAGAAAGGTAACAGGAAAGGTAATGAAAATGGACTTGAGGCATCAGATGCCTTGGATAAGTTGGGAACTATTGTTCTCAATGTTGTGCATGATGTGGACGGATAAAGGGAGTTCTCTTAACCTTGACCTTATTATATATGATAATTATGTTGCGATCATGATTATTCTAGTGTCCATATCTATATAAACGGATGTATGTATGTCATTTTCTGACAGGATCTTCATGGATCATGATCATTTTACGTTGATGTTTATATGTATATATGTATGTATGAATGGCGTTGTCTGACAGGGCCATCAAGAATCGTTCTGGTGGAGGAATGGTTGCTTATGCAGGTGAATGGCATGAGGAGGAGTAGTCTTGAAAAATATACGAGGTCAGTATCCTGTGGTTATGAATTTATATTATGTGATTATACAATGTATATGTTTATGTTATGGATAGGCTATGCTGACGGATACATCAATGGAGTGAAAGCATTATGTTTGCAGTATGTTGTGACAAGCATGGATAAGACACTAGAAGCAAGGTTGCTTGGTAAGGACAGTGTGGTCTTAGGATGTGCAATATCGGTGTTGTGTACATGTAGCATATGCAGTATTGTGTACGTATGATGTCGTCTGCATGTTTCATATATCAATTTGTGTGCATGTTGCATATATAGTGTTGTGTGCATGATTTCATATGCGGTGTTGGGTATCGATGGTGCTAGGTACATGTCGTATATGAAGTGTTATGTAAACATGGATCTATGTTGTGAATGTGGTGCTATGTATGTTGTACATTTGGTGCAATGTACAAATTCTACATGCGGTGTTGTGTACATATGGTGCTATGTGCATGACTTTAGATGTGGTGTTGTGTGCATGTGGTGCTATGTACATGTGGTACATGTGGTGTTGCATGCATGTGGTATTGTGTACATGTTGTGCAGATGGTGTTGTGTCCATGTGGTGCTATATACACATCGTACAGGTGGTTTTGTGTACATGTCGTACAACTGGTGTTGTATACACATGTTGATGTGTACGCGTTGTGCAAGTGGTGCAGTGTACATGTGGTGTTATGCAAACGTTGAGCAGGTGGTTTCGTGTAGGTGTGGTGTTGTGTACAAGTGGTACTGTGTACATGTTGTACATGTGGTATTGTGTACATGTTGTACATGTTGTGTTGTATATATTTGGTATGGTGTTACAGGTATTTTGTAGTCATTGTGTTGCGACATGCGTAGCATATTCGTGGTATTGTACGGTGTGTATGTATATTTATTATGTTTTACACCAGGTGTAGGTGTATGTCTTGTGTTGTAAATCGGGTTTTGGTTTATATATTGTGTTGTACACCGAGTGTAGGTGTATGTGGCGTGTTGTACATCGGGTGTAGGTGTATGTGTCGTGTTGTACACCGGGTGTATGTATATGTGTTGCATTATATACCACGTATGTATATATGTTGTATAATGTGATGGGACAGGCAGGTATGGGATTGTATGGGCCCTTTTTGTTGCTATTGAGGGTTGAGGAAGTTTAGTCTCTAGATGCCCTTGTTATTGATATTTGGGGTTAAGGCGGTTTAGTGTCGGGATACCCTTATTGTTGATATTGAGGGAGGAGGCAGTTTAGTCTCTGGATTCCCTTGTTGCTTAAAAATAAGGCATTAGGTGCTTGTCGATTTTGGAAATTGATTCAGTGTGTGTACGAAAAGGATAAAGAACAAAGGCAGAAGCAAAGAATAATTGAAGGATAAGTATAAGTATTTTACTTTCAGTTTTTAATTATGTATGTGATCTATGGTTTTTTTTATGATGGTTACATGTGATTTATGATTCTGATTTATGATGGTTGAATTTTAAGCTAACCGGATGTGACATGTTTATATATGATGATTTGGTCGAAGATCTAGTTTGACTTGTTGTGACAGGACGTAAACATAATTGCAAGTGTACCTTATTGAGGGGACACCAATGAGGTATGATGTGAATTTATTTCAATTTATTTTGAATCTAATGGAGATTATGTGGTTGGTACAAGAAATTATGGAAATTCCTGGTTGGGGTGGTTGAAACTAAATACAAGAATTAGTAACAACAGTGAAAGGAATTGGAACATGCAACAATATGTTGGTAAAGCACTTCAGGAGCAGGGACAATGTGAAACACTAGTACCCAGTAGTGTCCATTGAATGCCATCATCATGTTATGACTGGTATGATGGTTTTGAGGCATGTATATGCCTTGGTTTTTGTATTTTCGATGTGAGGAAGCTTTGCCAAGGGATGGATCACCTAGGATAGGGGATGTCAGGGAACTTGGAAGGTGAGTGACTGAATGGAAGGGAGTGATCAGATTTCCCGAGGGAATGTGTAGCGTAGAAGGGAAGTTCAGGGATGGATTTTTTTTTTTGTCATTAGCATTTCTAGATGGAATTATATGCACATTGGGAGTGTTCCTTGGAACAATGAGTCGATACTTGTTCACTGAGAGGACACGTGGCATAGGAATGTATAGCTAGACATTGGATGCATCTCTGGCTTTGTAAGTGGATTTTGGAATTCCTGGGAAGGAGGTGAATCCTGGTATTACTTTTAGGGAGGAGGTGTGAGCCTCTAGACTCCCTTGCTATAGATACAAACATCGTATCCTTTTATTTGTTGGTTAAAGAAAATGTGCATATGTATATATGTTTATGTTATTGTGAATATTGTATCGAGCTGGATTTATAAAGATCCATGAACAGTATGGTTATTTGTTGGTTGAATAAACTGTGCATAAGTATATGTGGTTGTTATTTTAAATATCGTAATGAGTTGTGTGATAAAGCTCCAGTACACAGTATGATTATCATTTTTTCAGTAGGTTTTTCATTGTAAATACTGCAACGAGTTGGGTTATAAATATCCATAGGCAATATTCTATTTTTTTTCAACGGTTTTTTTAGGTATAGGGGTGGTTTAACAACGAGGAAGGTGTTCCCCAAGGGGGAGGGTTTTGTAACAGACCCGGGTTAAAATTTCATCTAATAGAAGTTAATAAAGGCAAAAATAAAACCATGGGTAAGGGACACTTATTCCATGTTGAACGTTGGGAAAGATAGCCTAGTGGGAATCACTTGATGTGTTTATGGCTAAGGGGGAATCGGAAATGGAAATAGCTAAGGCTTTGAAAAGGAAAAAAAAATTGAAACATTTATTTATGAAAATAAAGGAAATTAGGAAAAAAGGAAGGTGAAAGTTCGCAGGTTACATGTGAAGAGGAGGACAATGAAGGAAAATAAGGGAAAATGAAGAAATTAGAGGCCTCATTGATAAAAAGGCTTTTGAGGATCAGTTGGTAACCTTTTTTTAGTTCATATTTTGTCATATCATTTTTAGAATTACACTTAGAGAGGAGAAGATAACCAAGAGGAGAAGGAAATCAAGTAAGCAAAGGAAAGGAAAAACAAGCAAAGGGAGGATAAGGAAAGGAAAGGAAAGAAAATATCAAGCAATGAAGAGCAGGATCAAGTAGCTTCGGCAGGAATACTTGTAGACAAGAGATTGCATGTATGATTTCCTAGTTGGTTTGGAAATGCATGGTATGTGCATGTTGGTATTTGGTTATTTTGTTGTCGGCGACATGGTTTTGTCGGGTTTTAACAGTGGTTTTCAGTCTTGCCTTGTCATTTCCAGATAGCCATGGTGTAATGGGATTGTTCTTAGTTTTGAGCTTTAGAATTTTCAGAAGGTTTCGGAATCCAGGGTGGAGGTGGTCTCAGGAAAATTCCCAAAAGTCTAGGAATCCCTTAATCAGTAATGGCGGGATACACGGTAAAGCTTGAGGGTGGATTCTTGGTTAGGGCCTAGAGATATGGTGTGGATTGCAGTAAATTCTAGTGACTTAGAGACAAAAAATTCCTCAAGGGTAGTGAAGGAATGCATAGGAATTCCAAGCTCGGTTTGGTTTAGTGATCTCGGTGCCAGTTTAGGTGAGATCACAGTATGGTGAGGGTGGAGGTGGTTTAACCTATGGATTCCTTTGGTTTTTTTAGATTTTTTTATCCATGATATCCCACATTCATGCTTGGAATATGGCACGTGGGTGAATAGCTGAAAGAAATATTTGGTTCAGCCATGTCTATCATGGTCAGGTGGTACGTGTAAGTCCCGAACTTGGTCGGTTCTTGCCTATGTTCTATGAAAGCTAAGTTCTCTTTCTTTTGTACTTGTTATTATGTGGCTTTAATGGTTGTTATCTTATGGTTATATGTTGGTTATAAGCATGGTTATATGACTAGTTTTAGTCATGGATATTTTCATGTTTTACTTGTAATTAAAAGAATAATGGATGCAAGACCTAATTGATGTTAAGACAGTTAATGAGAGAGGGTGGTGATCCTTCTTGTTAACCCTCATATGAGTTTTCAGTCCCTTATGTTTAGACTTGCATTCATGACCTGTAGGTTGCATATCTACCAAGTGTTTGATGAAATCTCAGTCATGGTTAGACTTGGTTAGGTCGAGCCCTTGGTCAAGCCTTGTGTTTGAGGATTTTTCTTGGCATAAATTACTGTTTTGGAAAATCTCATCAAGTTCTGGGCAATGGTATGGAGGTTATCCCTGAAAAAGTGGCTTAAATCTCATAGTGTTTGACACAACACTAGCAGAAAAATACTGCAATCACTCCCTTGCAGGCACTGTGGGAGCGACTGGAGGGTCTGAGTCGCATGCATGCCCATGTCATGGGAGCGAATTGGGGTTTAATTCATTGAATGGCTAGGTTCACTCAGGGGTTGGTCACCTAGAGTGGTGGATTATCTCTTGGGGGTCTTGTAGCACCAAAGGGAGGTCTGTAAAGTTTTGTTTTGTCGACTCCATTTCCTTAAGGTCATCTAGGAGGTTGATTCTTATCATAGTAGCCCCTCATCTCATGTTTACCTTCGGCAAGCAAGTGAAAGTGGGTAGATATGAGGGGAGGTATCGTTAAATATTTGGTTTAATATTATGGTTTAATATTGTGTTTATGTTAAGGTTTGTAATATTTGGCGTAGTATTAAGGTTTATTTTGTTTATGTTAAGGTTTATAACATTTGAGTTATCTTAAGGTTTGTAATATTTAGATTAAAATTGTGTTTATAATATTAAAGTTTATAATATTCGGTTTAATGTTGGGTTTAATACTGAGCTTGAATCTTAATTGAAACTTACTTAATTAAACACTTTATTTATCCTTACTTAAATTAAAACCATAATATTAAAACATAATACGAAAACCTATTGCTAATAATATATTAATTTATATTTCCCAGATGCGGGTGATTTATGATGGTACCATGGAGACGGGCTACTAGGTTGGCAAGTGGCATGGCCACATGGCCACCCACAGGCCCCAACGACACATTAAATTGCTCTAGCCGTCACCCCACTCACCATTTAATTCTCTGTAGACATCGAGGTTGCTTCCATCGTTTCAAAATGGAGACCCTTCCCCCTTCGCCTGGTTATATTTCTCATCTGCCTGGTTGCGTGCCTCCCCTATCTCAACCTCTGAGAAGCTATTGCCCCCCTGGAGTCACGGAGCCGAGCTCCCGCACGTCAACATGGAGACTTTATAGCCTTCTCTGTTGTATAGATCTACTCCTTGGCCACCACTATTCAGAGAGATTCCTCTGTCATTTAAATTTCTCCCCGGCGACTTGCTTCACCTCCACCACTATGCCTACGGCTTTGTGGCACCACCACCCTGCTTCTTCTTCGGTCCAAAGCACCCACCACCCCCACTGCGCCACCATGGCTCATATCTGGCATCGCATGCGCTGCAGGCGTGGTAGTAGCAGAGGGCGGGTTGTTCGTTCGTCACCCTCTTCCCATTCTGACAGCTCACCTTCCTCCCTGGAGCACTCCCATGGCAGGTATCCTACTACCCGTAGTGGGCGTGGCCGCTTCATTGGTTAGTCCCGTTCTTCTGCTCAGACCTCTGATGCCGCGACCATTCCACCACCTCTACCCCATCTAAACTCCATAGCCACCCCGCAGACCACCCACTCAGCTCAATTCCACTTCCACTGCTCCATGGACCGCCCCCGTGTCATCGCCTCCATTACAGTTTCCTTCAAGGAGGAGTTCGCCAAGGTTTCTAGCTCCCGCCCGCCCAAAATGAAAAAAATCCCCCACTGTGAAGCCTCCTCTGCAGATGTTAAGGGTGACGCTGTGTTACACAGTAATTTGTCACCGTCCCTGCAATCCCCCGTCCCGCACATTGGAGGGCCTATTCCGTGACCTGTAAGCAGTGACATGACTTGAAACCACTTTTATGGCATCCCCCTTGACAAGGACAATCATTCCCCTAAAGACAATTTCCTGTGAAAAGCCTTAAAAATAGCCTTTTTAGCCTTGGCGCGACTAGCCATTTCAGCCCTCGCGCCAATGGGGGAAATCCTCTAAAGAGGGCATGCCAACTGGCGCTCTGTCCCAGTGTATCACCTGTGCCAAGCTTAATAAGGATTGTTTTTAAAAAATAAATGGTGGAAGTTTGATTCCAACCAACTCCTGAACGAGTCTCTAAAATGAGTTGGGACGTTTGGCCCCGGATCTCCATGTAGGGGAAGTGGTTTTCCACCTATCATGGAAGCTTCCTTGAGGATAGGGCCAATCCCACCATTGTAGGGATCCCAACTCCCCTTCCACCATCTATATAAGCTTGTCATTTTCCCTTTGCAAGCTAGCCTGAATAGAGCTGAATCAATTGTAAGGAGATTATCGTCAGACAACCGAAGAGAGAGAGACTTGTCCTTTTCCTGACGAGCTTTACCGAGACGTACTCCTCTGTCGACCCGCCGAAGGAAGATCCAGCATCAGAGCTTAGGTTATATCTTTCTTTGTTCTGATTAATAATAAGGGACTTCGATTATGGTTCCACCCAGATGTTCATGTTTTATGTTATGAGTTGTATCTTCTCTGACTGATACATAATTGCATGTATTAGGTTTTACGCTTGTTTGTTTGTTGTTTCTTCTTGTACGTGCAGGTATTCGATCGCATCGAGCGGGAGGATTGTGATCTGCCAAAGAAAGGGACGGAAGCGCCATCTTCTCCACAAACGACGGCAGCATAGGACTTAAGGCAGGCCTCTTCTCGCATCTTGGTCTTTTGCAATTAGGAACTTGCATCTTAGCATGACTCGGTTGTTGCTAGACCTGATCTGGGCTAGTAGGGATTGTCTCTGTCCACAGAGGGGATTTACCTCTCCAACAAACTGGCGACTCCGCTAAGGAGACATTGATTGGAGTTTGTCTTGTCTTTTCGGTTGATTTTGTTCTTTGCCATCTTGATCAACTCTTGTGGTTCGCTCTTTTTTAGTGTTAAACTTTTGTTTAGCCTCACCATCCCTGATCTGATTCTTGATTGCTCTTTCTCATCTTTTCCATTAGCAAACTCAACTGGCGTGGTTTTTGCCTTGATAGTCGCGCCAGCTAGCGCATGTTGCCAGTTTATCACCCGTGCCAATCCTGTTCTGGCGCTAGTTGCAGCCTGACAGTCGCGCCAATCCTGTAAGGTGCTAGGGTTTGCTTCCTTTTGAGCTTTCTGAGCTTGGTCTGTGGTTTTGGTGTCACTTTTTCGATTGCTTGAGTGTTCTGAAGTCTTGTTTGACTGACTGTGATCTCCATCCTCTGGTTGTTTGCCCTCTTCTATCGATTTTACATTCTAGCCCTAGGGCATCTAGGTGCTATAGTGTGTCGAGCCTCCCGTGGGAGTTTTTGGTCCTCGTTTGATCAGTCAATTTTGTTATTGCTTATTTGCATTTGTTTGGTGGTTTTCCACTGTTGTATTGCATTATTTGAGTGATTGGCTTCTTCTTCATTCGAATTCCACTTTGTCTCGTTTTGGGCCTAGATTACACGGTTCATTTGAGTTTTTGGGATTTCTTTTCGATTTGAAGGACTTCTTTGTCAATTTGAGGTTTGATTGTGTGTTTGGCGTTGAGTGAAATTTATTGTCTTTGCTCTTTTTCTATCACTTCTCAAATTGTTCTTTTCATTAGTTTTCATTTTGTTTAGTGCACTTTGCTCTTAAACATTGAAAATACAAAAAATCTCTTTTTCTTTTGATTAGTTAATGCCAGTTGAATCTTTTCTGTGTTATTAGTGATTTGTAACTCTGAAGAAAAGCCTTTAGTTTTCATTAGTGTGCATTAGAGACACTAGTGGTTGTTTTGTGATCATTTTGTTATTGTGTGAAAGCTCTCAACCTTCCCGTAGTTAGCTATTCATCGAACGAAATGATACATTGTGGCATGTAGTGTGCATTTAGGAGATTTTGAGACATAACATTCGGTAGGGCCTGGAAATTGAAACATTATTGAAAATCAACATTAAATTTATTCAATTTACCTTAAGGCAGCATTGAAACATTAACGAAATATTTAGAGGTCCAAGCTAGTGACGTGTTTCGGCGTCGTTAAACCTAGTAGCTGTCGTTCACCTCTTGCCTTTAGACAGCACTAGTACGGACTTGTGCTCCCCGTACCGTCGCGTATATAAAGGGAGACCCCACTGGGTTGCTATCCTTTATCCATAGGAAGCCGAGTCTGCCGCCTTATACCCGTGATACACCGGACACAACATTCGGGGAGATTGCCTGCACGTACGTTAAGTCCTTGGTTGATTTCTCTTTCATTTTGAAACCAAGGTGTATATTGCAGTTCACGGTTATTTGGTACACCCTTTGCCTAGAATTCCTGAGTAGTCATTTCGATCTTTTCTGACTCTTTAAATTTGAAAAGGTCATCAAGAGCTTGTCCTTTCACGCTTGTTTCCAATCTGAAAGTGATAGAGTCACCTTTTTCCTGTTTCTCGACTCTTAAAAGATGAAACGATAGAGTTTTGTTTCAATGTTTTAAAAATTAACTGCCCACGAAATATTCCTGGTTAAAGTTAGTTTCCTTAGGGTGTTGTTCTGAAGATCGTTTCTAATGGAAACTTTTCCGGAGTTCACCAACCAAGGAATCCCCTCCGATGGGAATCCTGGTCCTTTTCCTCCTTTTGGAAATGTTGGTGCTCCTTATATGGCAACGTTGTCCCTTCCTGGGTTAACTGTTGGGTTGCCTGTTTGGTTGTTTTCAACCTTTGTGGTCCCGAATGTCTTGGCTTCTGTTCAATCAGTTCCTCCACATGAACAACGTCATGTTGATTCCAAGGTGGACCTCTCCCCTTCTTCGCCCGTTTCTATGTCCTCCTCTTCTACTTCGCCCGGTGAAAGTCTGGATTTGAGTAACCAGGTGGCTAAGAAGAAGAAGAAGAAGACAAAGAAGAAGAAGTCTGATAAAGGAGAGGCTAACTCTGTGGCTACTGCTTCTGAAACATCTCCTCTCGATAAACCTCCCAACCCTCCATGGAAAGTCAAGTTCCCTTGCATGTTGTGCACGGGAGACTGTCTTCTTCGAGATTGCCCTGGCATTCCCAAGGTGCTTGAAGTATGGTCCAATGGTCGTCCGCCGTTGCCTTTGGCTTCTGAGAGTTGGGACAGGGCACGTCTTCGCCTAGTGTCAAAGCTCTTGCTAGCTGGTGGTAAGCTTTCCCATCCCTGTAAGTTGTGTGAAGGGCACCATGCCATTCACCTTTGTCCATATATGGATGAAGCCAAGTGAGTTTTGGAAAAATTGGTTGTTTTTGCGTCGTGCCTTCTAGCTAGTTACCAACATCTTTCTTTGAGACCTCCACCATCTGATCCTACGATTGGTCAAGAGTCATCCTTGGTCAATCCCACCCCCCCGGAAATTCAAATTCAGGAATCTGTTCCCGACCAACCATTGGTCATGGGATCAGTTGAGTTGGCCCCATCTGCGGTGCACCAGGTCTTTTCTGTTGAGAGTGGATCTCCCACCCCTCATGTTCTTCTAGTTTCTTCAGATTCTTCAGACTTGGATAAAGATTCTCCTGTCCCTATACCTCAAGGAGTGGCTCCTCCGCCTCCCATGATGGAGTTTCTGAAGAATACCCTTCCCGACTCCATGATGGAGGTCATTGAGGATGATCCTTCTTCTATCGTAACACCAGGGGAAGAACATCTCGGTTCGATGGTAGCCCCTCTAAGTAGTTTGGTCGCTTCCTTTGACTAGAGTCGATTTGCATGATACCGCCTTCCGTCTTATGTGCCTTTCAAGATCACGGTACAAGCTTTTGGTCTGGTCATACCTAGCACCATTATATATGAAGGCACATTTGTTAGTGTTCTATCCTCAACTACTTGGCAAGCCTTCGGTTCGTCGCCGCTTGTGCCTGTTACGCAGAATTTGTTGGCATTCAACAGAAGAACTAGTCAACCGTTAGGGATCCTTCCAAGGTTACCTGTTACATTGGGAGGTAAAACCTTCCATATGGATGTGATGGTTGTTCCAGGCCCCTTGGATTTCAATCTGCTCTTGGGGCGCGATTACACATATGCCATGGGAGCGCTTGTCTCCTCCCTTTTTCGTGTGGTCTATTTTCCACATGAAGGATGGATCGTGACCATTGATCAACTTTCGTCCTTTTGGTCCCCGCCGTGCAATGCCCGCCATCATCCCTTCCTGTTTTTATCCATCCGTTGTATCCGCCCCACCGTTGTGTCAACTATGTGGCTACCTACCTCATGCCCGTACTCAGTGATGATGCCGTCATGCATAGTGTGCTAGGGGTGCATTGGGTCCCGTATGGGTAAGCTCTTCCATCATATGGGAAACTCTTGGAAGCTATGACTTCTTATTCATTATGATGAGGTCGTCGGAGAAGAGTTCGTTTTCTTGTGCCAAGCTCCTTAAAAAATGAAACAAGGTCATCTAAGGATAGTTCTTTTCATGTGTCAGCCTCGTTAAAACAATGAAACACTTTCCTGTTCAATTCGAGTCTTTGATAAGATCTCATAAAATCCCAATTTAGTCTTTCTCTTGATCTCGTAACTTGAACCTTCACTCCATCTTCCTTTCATATGGATTGAAGCTTGGGGGGCATAAAAATTTCGAATTGAGTCACCATGCTGGGGGCATGCTTACTTTTTCAAGCATAGTTTATCTTTGTTTCAAGCTTGTGTAAAAATGAAACCAACTTCAAGCAGAGTTTTCTGATTTCAAGCTTGTGTAAAAATGAAACCATTCCTGTTTTAACTCTTATGATTGCCATTTTATCAACCTGTTTTTTCCATATGAGCCTTGGTTTTCTCACTCCATCGTCACAATCTGCTTGGACGATCATATGCCTTCACTTGGTTGTTTTACCTGTTCCTGAGGAACCGCTGTGATGAGTGGTCTTGTTAGCTAGCCTCTTAACCTTTACTTGTTCTGAGAAGTTCCACCATTATTGGAACCAGTAGCTACCCTTTATACCACTCGTTCCTCTAAGAGGAGTCACCTTTCAGCTCTTTTCTAACTCTTAAAAATTGAAAAGATTTCCGAGATGCTTGTCGTTTTGATCTCATTAAACTGGCTGTGAAACGACATCTACCCAGTATACTTTTACCCCTTTTTCGGGCTAGGATATATTATTTACAAAAAAGGAATACCCTAGCCTATCGCGACTAGGAGGCTTTCTCAGACACAATTTTCTACCTTTTCAGATCTGAGGAACTATTTACGAAAAGGGATTGTTGGAGTTTACTTTTCTGCTGTCTTTTCAAACTCTCTAAACATGAAAAGAAGTCGAGTTCTTCCTTTTTCAGACTTGTTAAAACCTGATGACATCGGACTCCGTCGTGATGACGTTACTCGAGTTGCTCCTTCCTAGGGCTCGTTAAATGTACTAGGTTGGATTTGTCTGAAGGAAAAACTTATATGACAAGCATATGGTATCCTCTTCAAGCTTGTGTAAAAATAAAGAGGTACTCGCCAGAAATGGTAGGGAAAAATGGAACCAGTATCATTGTCGTGTCGGCAGTATGTTGCTCTTGAACATGGCACTTGTCTGCATTCGTGTCGGGTTGGGGACATCTCATCTCATTCTCTGCTTGCCTCCGTGGGTTTGGGTAATCCTTTTTGACCTCTCATCTGCTCTTTGCCTCATCGTCATGACCTCTGATCTTTTGATGTCAAATACTGCCAAATCCACTATCGTGCCGCCGGTATGTTCAAGAGAAGTTGACCTCTGCAGTTTCAACCTTCCTCTGATTCTCATCTGATCCTAATTCACAAACATTATATTCCTCTGTCTCGCGTCGATGATATAGGAAACACTATGGCCCACCTTCAATCAAGGTCACTTCCTCTCGACTCCAGCTCATTATCCAGGAAGTTGATCTAGAGACTCCCTTCCGGTACCTTGGAGCCTTCATGCCTCAATGGCAGGTTCTTCTCATTCGACACAAGGTTTTCATCATTGACCTTCGATCGGATGATTTTGCGGGTGTTCGACGCCAGCTCACTATTCACGTTCCATGGATTGTAGTGTAGAAATTTGCTCAATAATGATTAATTATCCACCGAGACTATCCTGATCACATATCAATTCGAATTCATATGCAACACATAATCTCTTCCACTCAGATCATCACACATGCGGAAATAAAACAAGCGATAGCACATCAAATCATCATACACATTAACACAGTATGTATGGGGAAATATTATAGCTGAAAACCCCGCAGCTATTGTGTATATTATAATGGAGAAATCAAGTAACAAACTCAGTACAATACTCCTCACAAGTACTCAGTACTTTCTCATACAGTTACCCACAATCTAGCTCAGTTTTGAACAGGGTACTGGTTCAAAACTCACCGCCAATTGCCTTGCCTCTATTGCGCAATCCAGGCCTGTCTATATAGAGATCCAAGGCTCGAATCTCCTTGGCTTGACTGCGCAATTGTCATGGACAAATCCTCCAAGTGTGGTGCAAAACTCATGCACAACTGATGTCGCCACTGATAGCTAACTCCACCCTTTCATCTACCTCTTTCACTGGTCTCCACTGAACTGATCATGCACTGTAGTGAACTGATGTGTTCTTGAGTTGAATAACGAGTTACTAATTAATGAATTAAATAATATTTAATTCACTCCACTCATTACTAGTTGATTAGCTAGTTAAACTAATCTCAACCAGTTCAACTAAATTAAACCGAACACAACTCTACTAGCTGTCTCATTAACTCCACCAAACTTCTGCCACTGAAGTCCTAATTGAAGTCAACAATGCATGAGCTCACCAAACCCCTAGGAATAGCGTAATTCCTCTGTCAGATGCATGAGCCACTTCCAAGGCTCGAACTGAAGTGCTCCAAGAGAGTAAACTGAAGTTTAGAGTCCAAATATTATTAAGGGTAAATAATATTTGACTTCCCTATTTTTAGGATAGGCAGTCTAAAAATAGACTTCGACCTATAGGTCCAAAAATATAGGTCCATCTATTTTTACCAACATGACCAATACTCCAAGAATAACATATTGCAACCCCTGGACCATGCTCCATATGTCTAAAAATAGACATAGTCTAAAAATAGACTTTGCGCCAGAATTTGCCTGCGGGCCCACTTAGTGAAGGCGACTTCATTTCACTAAGCTCCATCATCTTGCTGCATTTTCAACACTCCCTCTCAGCAAGATATGGATTATCCGCAACCCCTATCCTGCCTCTGTGGAATTCGAACTTGCTCCTGGTGAGCGCCTTCGTCAAGATGTCAGCATCCTGATCCTCCGTGGGAACATATGAAAGTAACATGATTCTCCGCTGAACACAATCTTTGATATGATGGTACCTGATGTCGATGTGTTTTGATCTATCATGAAATACTGGATTAACCGAGAGTTTAATGCAACTCTGGTTATCACAATAAATCACTGTAGGCTCCAAATGCAACCCGAACAATCCAACGAGGATCTTCCTCATCCAAATAGCCTCGCATGCAGCCAAGCTTGCTGCCATGTACTTGGCCTCTGCTGAACTGAGTGCCACGGATCTCTGCTTCCTGCTGTACCAGGAAACTGTTGTCGACCCAATGCTGAAAACTCCTCCAGAAGTGCTCTTCCGGTCCGTTGGACTCCCTGCCCAATCTGCATCAGTGAAGCCAGAAAGCTTCGCTCCATCCTCCTCTCTGTACCATAGACCATATCCCGATGTGCCTCTGATATAGCGCAATACATGCTTGCCTGCCTTCCAAAAGAGCTTGGTAGGCTTAACCATAGCTTGCGAAAGCTTGTTAACAGCATAGCATATATCGGGTCGTGTATTGACCAGATACATAAGCGACCCCACCAACTGTCGATAGACAGTGGCATCCACTACCTCCGCTAAAGTAGCATCCTCCTTCCTCCAACCACCAGAAAGAGGAGTGTCAACAGGCTTGCAGCCTTGCATGTTGAACCTCTCCAGAATCTCCCGGGCATACTTGCCCTGAGAAACAAACAGTCCTCCGCTGCGCTGCCAAATCTCCAATCCCAGGAAATAATGAAGGATGCCCAAGTCCTTTATCTCAAACTCTCGTGCAAGATCCTCCTTGCATGAAAGTATCAACTGCTCATCGCCAGTCAAAATCAGATCATCTACATACAGTACGATGATCAACAGCTTCCCCTCCACCACAATTTGGTACAGGTTAGGATCCGCCTCACTCTTGAAGAATCCAAGCCCGATGAAGTAGCTGTCTATGCGAGTGTACCAAGCACGCGGTGCTTGCTTCAGCCCGTATAGTGCTCTCTTGAGTCGGCACACATGCGACTCACTGTTGAAGATCTCAAAACCTTCAGGATGCTCTATGTACACCTCCTCCTCAATGACTCCATTGAGGAACACAGTCTTCACATCCATCTGATGGATGTGCCATCCCATCTGCGCTGAGAGAGCAAGGATCGTCCGTATGGAAGAGTACCTTGCGACAGGTGCAAAGGTCTCCTCATAATCGATCCCCTCGATCTGTGAGAAGCCATGGGCGACAAATCTCGCCTTGTACTTCTCCACACTCCCATCAGCCGCCTGCTTCACTTTGTAGATCCATCGCGAACCCACCACTGATTTCCCCTCCGGTCTTGGGACAATCTCCCATGCACTGTTTCTGACGATCGAATCATATTCTTCGATCATGGCATCTACCCATGCGGGTTCCTCCACAGCTTCCTCAAAAGAGGATGGCTCCATCACGACACATTGACTCACAAGAGCCATGTATCCAATGTACCGATCCGGTGACTGCCTCTGTCTGCGCTATGCTGTAGGTGGTCCTACAACCTTCTCTGCATCTTGAGCCAGTCGCTTAGCTTCTGTAGTGCGCTTGCGCCCTCTGATGGTTTGCACTGCATGGGTGGTTTCTTCCACCTCCTGAACTTCCTCTTGTGGCTTATCCACATCCGGAAGCTCCTCCTTAGGAACTAACAGCTCCTCATCTGCATGCAAGTGTGGCTCCCTCTCAAGCGAACACTGCATGGCTTTCTCCTCCTAAAATTTTATATCCCGTCGCACAACAGTCTTGCGACTGTCTGGCACATACACCCGATAGTTGTGAGGTGTATCAGTGTACCCCACAAATATTCCAACTTCAGCAGTTGGATCCAGCTTCCTTCTTGCATCCTTCGTCACATGCATGTAGACAGGAGATCCCAAAATCCGCAAATGGGAAATATCAGGCCTCTTGCCAGAATAAGCCTCCTCTGGTGTACTCATGCCAAGAACCTTGTGAGGACAACGGTTCTGCACATACACTGCTGTATTGCATGCCTCACCCCACAAGTGAAGGGGTAGGCCCTGATCATGCAACATCGCCCGTGCAGCACCCACGATCGTTCTGTTCTTCCGCTCAGCCACCCCGTTCTGCTGTGGGTTATGGGGTGCGATGAGCTCTCTCCGAATCCCTTCTGCGCTGCAGAACTCCTTGAATTCAGCCGAGATGAATTCATCACCGTTATCACTCCTTAGAGAAATCACCTTCTTCCCCGACTCCTTCTCGACCAGTGCTTTAAACTCACAGAACTTCGCGAATGTATCGCTCTTCTTCTGCATGAAGAAGATCCAGCACTTTCGAGAGAAATCATCAACAAAGATCACATAATACCTGTGCTTTGCTGTCGAAGCAACCGAGAAAGGACCACACACGTCTGTGTGAACTCTCTCAAGGATCGTCGTGGCGCGACTATCCTTCTCGTGAAAGGTGGCTTTCACATACTTCCCTAAAGTACACCCCTTGCACTGATCTGACTGCGCAAGGGTGCGCTTAGGAAGCCCAGTAGAAATCTGCTGCAGGATCTTCAAAGCTCCATGGTGAAGGTGGCCCAATCTCCTGTGCCACAGTTCGCCCTCATCATCCCGACTCACCACTTCTCCCGCCTTGCATGCCATAGCTGCGCAGCCATCTACCTGCAACTGATAAAGGTTCTTGGTTCGAACCCCTATCTTCCGGGTCTCTCCAGTAGTCTTACTGCGCAGGAAGGCTTTTTCTTCGCTGAAGACCACATCATACCCCTTATCCTCCAACATCGCCACAGAGATCAAGTTCTTCTTCAATCCAGGTACATGCATGACATCCTTCAACACAAAGGGTTTACCAAACTCCCTCTCAAAGGAAATGGTACCGATACCAGTCGCACTGTATCTACCATCATCGCCCATCTCGATGTGCACTCCAAGATCTTTTTCCTCCAGATCTGAAAACAGATCTCGATCTCCGGTCATGTGAAATGACGCACCGCTATCCAAGAACCACACCGATCCCATCACACTTGAAACCAAGCATGCGATCAGTGAAAAGTCAAGCTCGAACTGTGAAGCCAAAGCCTCTCCATCTACAGATCTTCCCGCTTGCTTGTTTTTCTTCTTCTTTGGACAATTGGTAGCATAATGTCCATGATCATGGCAGAAAACACTTCACTTTTGGTAAATCCTCGCTTTCTTGCCCTTGGGACCGGAATGAGAAGTTTTCACTTCTTCCCCTTCTTTGCTTTGGCAACCAAAGCGCAATTTTCTTCATCACCTCCCTCGATGAAGATCCATCCCGAGTAGTCCTCCTTATCTCCTCCTGCATGAGATCCGCCCAAAGGCGCTCCCATTCCGGCAGCTTCTCCCGACCATTGAAACTATCTTGATATGAGTGCCAAGCCTTCGGAAGACCAAGGAGAGCCAGGTCAACCATGTCCTCGTCTTCGACAGTCACCCCCACACTTCCCAGCTCATCTCTGCACTGAGTGAACTTCGTGAGGTATTTGGCGATACCGTCGCCTTTCTCCATCTTGATGTTCCTGAGCTTATCTTTGAGCGCCAGCTTCCTTTGGTCGCTCTTACTCTGGAATAGATCCGTCAAAGCTTTCCACATTAAATATGGAGAAGCCTTTCCATGCAGGCTGGATACAATATGATCCTTGACGCCCTCCAACAGAATCCTTCGACATTTCGCCATCTTCTTTTGCCAAGCTTCGACTTCAGCAGGATCAGTGGGCTTTTGGACATCCGTATCTACGAACTCCTTCAGTCCATTATCTTCTAATACTGCCTCCATGCGATCCTTCCATGCAACATAATTTGAACTGTCTTCAAGAGCATATTCGAGTCGCAAACCCTTGAAAGACATTTTCAACTCCGGCACCAAGAAAACAAAACTGCTGCAAAATTCGAATTCCAACTCAAAGCTCAACCGCCCTTTATCTGTGAGGACAAATTATTTCTAGCACAGAGATCGACTGCAGGGGCATTTACTGGATATATCACCTTTCAAAGAAAAGGATGGATCCAGAGGCTACCTAGCCCGCATGCAGACTCTGTCTACCGAAATAAGTTTGTAATCACTGTGATGATCAATCTCTGCTTCAATAGCTCCGACACCATGTAGAAATTTGCTGAATAATGATTAATTATCCACCGAGACTATCCTAATCACATATCAATTCGAATTCATATCCAACACATAATCTCTTCCACTCAGATCATCACACATGCGGAAATAAAACAAGCGATAGCACATCAAATCATCATACACATTAACACAGTATGTATGGGGAAAGCTTATAGCTGAAAACCCCGCAGCTATTGTGTATATTATAATGGAGAAATCATGTAACAAACTCAATACAATACTCCTCACAAGTACTCAGTACTTTCTCATACAGTTACCCACAATCTAGCTCAGTTTTGAACAGGTTACTGGTTCAAAACTCACCGCCAATTGCCTTGTCTCTATTGCGCAATCCAGGCCTGTCTATATAGAGATCCAAGGTTCGAATCTCCTTGGCTTGACAGTGCAATCATCATGGGAAATTCCTCCAAGTGTGGTGCAAATCTCATGCACAACTGATGTCGCCACCGATAGCTAACTCAACCCTTTCATCTACCTCTTTCACTGGTCTCCACTGAACTGATCATGCACTGTAGTGAACTGATGTGTTCTTGAGTTGAATAATGAGTTACTAATTAATGAATTAAATAATATTTAATTCACTCCACTCATTACTAGTTGATTAGCTAGTTAAACTAATCTCAACTAGTTCAACTAAATTAAACCAAACACAACTCCACTAGCTGTCTCATTAACTCCACCAAACTTCTGCCACTGAAGTCCTAACTGAAGTCAACCATGCATGAGCTCACCAAACCCCTAGGAATAGCGTAATTCCTCTGTCAGATGCATGAGCCACTTCCAAGGCTCGAACCGAAGTGCTCCAAGAGAGTAAACTGAAGTTTAGAGTCCAAATATTATTAAGGGTAAATAATATTTGACTTCCCTATTTTAAGGAATAGGAAGTCTAAAAATAGACTTTGACCTATAGGTCAAAAAATAGAGGTCCATCTATTTTTACCAACATGACCAATACTCCAAGAATAACATACTGCAATCCCCGGACCATGCTCCATATGTCTAAAAATAGACATAGTCTAAAAATAGACTTTGCGCCAGAATTTGCCTGCGGGCCCACTTAGTGAAGGCGACTTCATTTCACTAAGCTCCATCATCTTGCTGCATTTTCAACATGTAGCTATAGTACCTTGAGGGCCATTGTCATTATTGGTGGTTCCTCTCGCGTCTGTTAACAACTTTCATCATTGGCTGGTAATCGGACGATGTTCTTGCATGTTCGACTTCAGCTTACTTATTCACATGCTTGTACTTTTTTTGGGTCAAGATGGAGCGCAAGACCCTGGATTTTTTCTGTTGGAATCCAGGCTGCGGATTTTGTGGATTATTATGATTGGTCACATGACACATTGATTGGATGGCTGCGACCATACCTGAGTCTATTTATCGATCCTTCCTGGATGGCTGCGTCCATGCCTTGGATCTTGATTATTGTATACTCTATTATAGATGGCTGCGCCCATACCATATATATCATGTATTTGAGATATCAGTTGTACTTGTCTACGTAGGTTTTCCGACGGCAGTGTTTTCAGTTGGGCGCGTTATCGTAAAGAATTTCACCCCTCTCTCTCTCGGGCCTCATGCTTTAGGGGGTATCTGTTACGCAGTAATTTGTCACCGTCCCTGCAATCCCCCATCCCGCACATTGGAGGGCCTATTTCGTGACCTGTGAGCAGTGACATGACTTGAAACCACTTTCATGGAATCCCCCTTGACAAGGACAATCATTCCCCTAAAGACAATTTCCTGTGAGAAAGCCCTAAAAATAGCCTTTTTAGCCTTGGCGCGACTAGCCAGTTCAACCCTCGCACCAATGGGGGAAATCCACCAAAGAGGGCGTGCCAACTAGCGCTCTGTCCCAGTGTATCACCTGCGCTAGGCTTAATAAGGATTGTTTTTTAAAAATAAATGGTGGAAGTTTGATTCCAACCAACTCCTGAACGAGTCTCTAAAATGAGTTGGGAGGTTTGGATCTGGATCTCCATGTAAGGGCAGTGGTTTTCTACCTATCATGGAAGCTTCCTTGAGGATAGGGCCAATCCCACCATTGTAGGGATCCCAACTCCCCTTCCACCATCTATATAAGCTTGTCATTTTCCCTTTGCAAGCTAGCCTGAATAGAGCTGAATCAATTGTAAGGAGATTATCATCAGATAGCCGAAGAGAGAGAGACTTGTCCTTTTCCCGATGAGCTTTACCGAGACGTACTCCTCTGTCGACCCGCCGAAGGAAGATCCAGCGTCAGAGCTCAGGTTCTATCTTTCTTTTTTCTGATTAATAATAAGAGACTTCGATTATGGTTCCACTCAGATGTTCATGTTTTATGTTATGAGTTGTATCTTCTCTGACTGATGCATAATTGCATTTATTAGGTTTTACACTTGTTTGTTTGTTGTTTCTTTTTGTACGTGCAGGTGTTCGTTCACATCGAGCGGGAGAATTGTGATCTGCCAAAGCAAGGGATGGAAGCGCCATCTTCTCCACAAACGACGGCAGCGTAGGAATTAAGGTAGGCCTCTTGTCCCATCATGGTCTTTTGCAATTAGGAACTTGCGTCTTAGCGTGAATCGGTTGTTGCTAGACCCGATTTGGGCTAGTAGGGATCGCCTCTGTCCGCAGAGGGGATTTACCTCTCCAACACCCTAGTTCCGGCAGCCACAGTATGCGCTCGGACAATGGCAACAGCTCTGTAAGTAGTAGGGATGATAGGAAGCATGGCAAACAGGCTCCAGGCAAAGCTAGCGAGACCAAGGAGCCCCAGCGTGCAGCACTCGCCACCCAGGACATGCAGGCCAACGACACCAATGAATACAGGTGTCTCATTGTAGAAGAGACTCCTCCTACTCCTCATGGCACCTAGGCTCTCAAGTTATTTCTGGTTTATCGTTTTTAGTGTTAAGGTCTTTGGTCACAAGGTTTTGTTAATTTCTGGTATCTATGTCTGGCACAATATGCAAATAATTAATAGATTTATTTGTATAACGCTGGTTTCCTCTCGCGAGGCAGCGAAACATACTCTTATTAGACTGGTTTCCCCTGCGTGGGTAGTCCCATTTTTGCTATTTTTTGCAAATTATACCTTTGAATCAGGCTAGAGCTACAGAGGCATGTGCCTCCATGTACACTATGTTACACTAATAGAAATTAATCTTACTTAGAAAAAAAAAAAAATATATATATATATATATATATATATATATATATATATATATTTATATCATAATATTAATATTTTATAATACAATTATATTAATAATTAATAATTATATTTATAATATATTAATATATTATAATTATAATATAATAGTACTAAAATCCTTTTATTATAATTTTATATTAATTAATATTAATATTAAAACTTTATTATATATCTTATAATTATTAATGTGGTTGATATAAGTTTATCAACTTATATCAATCATATTTATTAATGTAGTTGATATAAATTTATTGACATATATCAATCATATTTACACCGGAGACGTTCTCTTTGCTGGCTTTGGGTGAGCAGACACTGTTCACCCCAGCCAATGAGAAAACTTCATCATGGCCCTTCCAACGAATTAAATTTCGCCATCTATTTTTCCTTTCAACTAATAAAAATCACCATGTGTCCAAATTTTCCACATTCTCCACATACCTGTGTGTATGTTTCTGCAACGTTGAATGCAACCTGCCTATTTCTGCGGAGTTTAAATGCATTCACCTATACTCCCACGCCTTCAATGCTTATACGCCATCCTCTGGCATATCTTGTACATGTTTCTGCAGTAGTAAAGTGTCACGTCATCACCATGGCGAGCTTTATTTCAGCTGCCATAGGCCCATTAATGCGCCCAGGCAGGAAATGCCTGCCGCACGATGATCTACAGCATTAATCCGATGGCGGGCATTTCCTGCCTGGGTGCATTAATGGGCCTAGGGCAGCTGAAATAAGGCTCACCCATCACCATGCCCAAATTGAAGACACTTGTTTCTGCAACAATGAACTTCGTTCATGCCATCACCATCACCATGCCACAAACTGGATTGACTGGATTGTGATGCACACAGACAATGTGAGGAATATCATTCACCAGGCCTAGTTAGCTCCTTTCACATCTGGAACCTCCCAAGCTCCCTCCGGGCACAATGACCTAATCTGATTTCGATCGTTGCAGTCTTCTGCTGCTCCAACCGTAGACTATTGAGCGATTTCGCCAGACAGATAAGCAAATGACCTTTGGATCTTTTTCCATGACGGCGAAGGACTCGGGAATTGCTGAAGGTCTAGTGGGGTTGAAAGTTTTCTGTATAAGGAGGGGAGCCTCCAAGGACTTTACCGTTGCTTGGACTACGCAAGACCGGAGTCATTTGCGGGATTTTTCTGCCATTCCAGGTTCCCGTCACAGCAGCCTTCGTGAGGCTTCTTTGAATTGAAAGTAGATTTTTGTGTTCGTTTGGTGAATATTTTCACTTACGCCAGGGGATTGTGCATGTTGAAGATGTGCAGGTTAGGCTTATGTGAGGCCGCTCTCACTTCAGTGGCTCTCTGTTTTGCTTTTGTTTGTTTTCACTTCTCATTCTTCAATCCCCTGCCTTTGCAATTTTCAATGCGCTTTTGCATTAAAAGATTGCAGATTTGTTAATTTGCCTTTGTTATTTTAAAGTTTTTGATGTTAGGCTGCTCTTGCTCCAGTGACTCTCTGTTTTGCTTTAATTTGTTTGCACTTCTCGTTCTTCAATCCCCTGCCTTTGCAATTTTCAATGCGCTTTTGCATTAAAAAATTGCGGATTTGTTGATTTGTCTTTGTTATTTCTAAGTTTTTGCTGTTTTTCTGCTGGGAAGTTTCTTGCAGAAGATGCCTTTAATCAAACCCCTCGTTCTTATAAAGATTTTAGGCTCGAATATTCTTGCTTTCAAGCATGACCCTTTTTGTTGCTTTCACTCGCTAAAATTGTCTTCTAGCGTGTATTTATGCTGAAATGGATTTGAAATAACTTTAACTGCACATTCCTTTTAGAGAATCCCTTTAAATGCAGTTCGCTGCATTTTGTCTGAGCTTGTTATGCGCAAAGAATGTTGTTGATTTGCATTCGATGCTATTGTTGCATTTGTAAGCTTTCGCTGTTCTTCCGCTTGAAGAGACATCCGAACAAATGCCTCCTTCCTAAAGTTTTTAGGTTTTATGTTGTCGCTTTCATGAAACGGCTGAAATTGTCTCTAGGCTTGTTTGTATGCTAAAATCGTTCAAGGCATTGGAATAATTTGTCTGGATAATTTCTGAAGAATATCCAGTTGTATACAGCTCTATGTTTTTTGTCTATACTTGCTATTCCGGGAATCAAATGTTAGAATCGCTTAATAAGACTCGTTATGTTTGAGGTTTGTTTCTACGAGGCTTGAAATTGAGCCAATGAAAGACTTTTGGAATGTTGATCTAAGTTTTGTTGCACTAAAGTCGTTTCCTATTGTTCCGCTATGTTGGACAACGGAAATAACCAAATAAAGCATTTTCCTTCCCAAACTGTGTCAGGTTTAGCAATACTTGCATTGCTGCCCCGATTTAGGTTATATCTATCTCATTTAAGGATTTTGTGTTTGCAACAATTGTGACAGGATTTGTCTGTTCAATAGAATTTCACAAAGCTTTGGAATTAAGGAGGTTTGTTTCTTTGAGCTTCTATATGTATATTTCTAAAAAATTTGTGCTATTTCTGAGCCTCTAGAATAATGATATGAATCTTTTGTGGCCCTTCTAAGAAAATCAATTTTCCCTCCCTTTTCTGTTGCATGTATAAGCTATAAAATGTTACTTCTTGTTTACCATATGTTTCATGTAAGCAGTGAAATATTGTCCACGTATTGCTGTCACTGGGTGAGAAACGTTATAGCCCTAAACCTACTGTTAAATTTGTAGATTTGTCTTATACTCGTTCAAAATAGAGACTGCATGTTTGATAATGAATTTCTCTGCAAAGACCAACTCCAATTTCTTTCTTTTCACATTGTACTAATGATCGTTGTGACTGCTTATATTCTTCATTGGCCAAAACCTTCATATACACAATACGGAAAATGCAAATTTAAAGATGACTTCTGATGCTTGAATTATAGTTATGAAGAAATGCGTTTTGCTGTGTGACCTGAGACCTGGCACGTGGAGATTCAACCTCCATGCTTTCAGGAATGGAAGAATAGCCACCCCCAAGGTTTTGAGTGATGTCCATAGCGCCTCCTAGCATTGCATCACAACACGTATCAGATACAGATCTATGTATGTATATTCCTACATTCATCTTTTGAAAAAGTAGTGTCTATGCGTTAAGGCTTTTATATGCAAAGTTTGCTGGCATCAATATTAAAACAAAGCAGATTTCTGCAAATCAGCTAGTCCCTGCATTGTTGAACAATTAACCAATTTGCAGTTTTTTCTGATCTTCTTGCAATTGTTCATGATCTATTGCTAGTCAAACCTGTCGACAAATTATCAATCTTAATTTCTTATAATGGTGAAAGGCACTTGAATCACCATGATGTTGAGATAGCCTCCTCCTCATGTACAGAGATGTGACATCATAAAACATTATTTATCCATCCCATAATTATATGTGGGCATGCTGGGAACAAGAACTCCATTCCAAACAACTGGAGACGTTCTGAACATTAAAAACAAAAAACAAAAAACTGCTTTTGCAGGTTTATGGAACAAAATAACATGCTATTGATTTCATCCAAATCATTGTTAAATTCATTTTTGTTTTTATCATAGGGAAATTGAATCAGTGACATTTTCATAATGAGTATCTTCATTTATTGTCAATCCAAAATTTAGTAGGCTTTTTCAAAATGAACTTAATCACACTGATTTTCCATTGTCAATCCTCTCTCGAGTTTGTTTAGATCAACTTTTCTTCATTTCCAAACAATAATTTCCCTCATATACTTTTTCTCTGTATGGAGTGGATTTTTCCAAGGACGTATAAAGGGAGTGAATACCACTGTAAATACTGGTGAAGGAGAGGAAGGCAGAGCTACCTAGCATGGGGGAGGATTATGTTTCTGAAGAATATGATAACATGCCAAACCACTCATGAGCATGTCAATTGGTTATTGAGATTTAGATATTTAACACATTCTCGTGAGAAGTTACATCACAGGTTTAAGTAGGGTTACTTTTGCTTTGCTATTTTGGCAATAACTCAGACCGATAGAAGTACAAATTCGCTTGTACGTGATCAAATAAATTTGTAGGGAAATAGTGATGTGTTTGATGGTTTTCTTTTCAACCAATTTAAAAGTTACTCTGTTTCAATACTTATATTGTATCTTCCCTATGTAGATTCACTTCTAGTAGTGAATACAAGGTGAAGGATGAAGTGGGTAGTGCCAAGGCATTCAGTTTTGGGTCTTTCAGTGGCTCGAGGAGGTCAGTGGATGGGATTCTTCAAGACTATTAGAATGAGTGGAGGAAGTCTTTAGAATGGAGGGATTTTACATACCGAGCTTCATATCGCCTAAGGAGTCCTAAATAAGCCTTATGTGCAGAGATTAGTATTGGTTTATCAAAATCGGGCATTTGGTTTTCTTTATATTAACAATAGTCCCCAATTTGATTTTGTAGCACTAATCTTGGGTATCTTGGTTTATCATGCCTCAAAATTGAGTGACGTTAAGCAGCACAAGCTTCAGTTTGTGGCAACCAATATCAATTCGATTTCTAGAGGTTTGAGAGGGATTAACAACCATTTCTGTATCCTTCTACTCAAATAGGCCAATGAGCCTCACTAATGCGAGCTCAAGTTATGTTTTCTCAACAAACTATCAAGGCCATTTTTCTCTTATTGATAGCACAACAGAATTCATGCCTCCTTTCGGTGTTCCCTTGCACCTCTCGGTGCAATTGCTAGTTATTAATGTGGTTGTGCATGTGATTGATATATGTCTATTAATATATATCAATCACATTTATTAATGTAGTTGTGCTATGTAATTGATATATACCTATTAACATATAGCAACTATATTTATTAATATAATTGTGCTAATTCTATGATTGTATATATAATTAATATATTTCAAAATACATTATAATTATACTAGTTATAAAATAATAATAATTTTTTTTTAACTCATCACTTTTTTTTCAAGAATAAATAAGATGTACAATAAAAATAAATATCATTCATATTACTACATAGTTTCCATTCAATTTATGTATTAAATAAAGTCATTAAGATGAAAAGATAAATGCCATTAAGCATGTTACTACATAGTTTCAATTCAATTTATGTATTTGATAAAGTCAAGGGGGTCATTAAAGCTCTTTCATGGCATACACAACCACTGACACATGACATTAGAGTTGCCTTTATACGTAAGGTGACAACATGTCTTTGTTACTTGAAAACTAAAAAAAATGTGAAACAAATATGATATGAGTGATAACAAATTATAACTATTACAAAATATGACATGTCTTTGTTACTAAAACAAAAAAATGTGAAACAAATATGATATGGGTAATAAAAAAGTTTGTATAACTACTTCATGTTAATTTTTTCATAATTTTAAAAAGTTTGTATATAGTTTCATAACTTAAAAAAAATCGATAAAATCATTTAATTTAATTTAATTTAGTTTAATTTTTTAATAAAATCATTTATTTTTTAAAGTTTTTTTCTTGTTAATTTTTTTAAGATTTTAGGGAGATTTTTAAAATTATAAATTTAAATTATTTCTAATTAATTTTTTTTATAAAAAATTAAAATTATTTAATTTATTTAATTTAAGTATTTTAAAAAAAAATAAAATGTTGAATTTATTTATATATTCAAAAGTGTATTTTAAATAATAAAAAATTACAATTTTATTTGAAATTATATTGTTAAATTTCAACTAAAAACATTATTTCATTTATTAATTAAAATATTTCATTTATATATGAGAAAACAATAACTACCATTTAAATTATATATATATATATATATATATATATATATATATATATATATATATATATATTATTTGAATTAAAGAAATAGAATAACTATAATAAAAATAACATAACTTGAAGAAATCATTGCAATGCATGAGATATCCACCAATAATTTGGAAACCCTTAATAACAATAATGCATTATGAAGCATTGTGTTTTAATGTGATTCTCTAATCTTGATCATCCAAAAGGACATGCCTCACTATTTTGTATAAGGAATATGTTGATGCTTAATT
The DNA here is from genome assembly GCA_034641835.2 of Pinus albicaulis. Taxonomy (NCBI): domain Eukaryota; kingdom Viridiplantae; phylum Streptophyta; class Pinopsida; order Pinales; family Pinaceae; genus Pinus; species Pinus albicaulis. The sequence continues at coordinate 657,470,487 of CM076571.1, forward strand.
GTTGTGCACATAATTATCATACTTAATGTTACGTACGTTAAATATAATAAAAGCAATGTGTTATATTTTCGTTAATTTAATTTATAACTCATAAGTACTTTTTCTAACTAAAAGTGACGTAGTGTGACGTAGTTTTACCATATACATATAAGAAGTTGTCTACCGAGCCCGTGAAATAGCCCGGACGACAGAAAATTGCCGGATTCCGGTCAACTAAAACTCGAAAAAATCAGGTGCTTGGAGTGTTTAGAATCCATTTTTGATGCTGGAAATGGATTCAGCACTATCAAAAACCCTTAGGGCACTTAAAATATTATAGTTTAACAACTGTAAACAAGATTCTGGGCAAATTTCTGCCAGATTTTCTGAAAATCATTGCCGAATTCTGGGTGAAAACGCGGCCTTTTTAGACTATGCGATTAATATTAAGTACTTTTTCTAACTAAAAGTGATGTTGTTTTGCCGTACACATATATAATATTGTGTTGGGAAATGTTAATTGAATTTACAACTAATAAGTATTTTTTTCTAACTAAAAGTGAGGCTGTTATTATATATATAATTGTGTCGGGAAAAGTTGTAAAATTTATTATTGAGAAAATTTTCTAATGAAGTATTAGATCAAAATAATAATACAAGTGTTAGAAAAAATATAATTGTGTCTAGATAAATATAAAATTTAATGTAGAAGAAATATAGTAAAGTTTTAAATAATAATAATAATAAAAGAGATAATAATAAAATGGCTCAATTAAAAAAGCAATAAAAAGTAATAAAAGTAATAATAAAAATAATAAGTCAATTTAATTCATTATGTTATATTGTAATTTTGTTTTTATTCATAAAATTATAAACAATTGTTTCTAGAAAAATTCAAAATATACAAATCACATCAAAATAAATTCAAATAATGATAATTCATATTTGTAATGTGATGCAAATATGATTTAGATTTGCTCTAAATCGACTCCCGTGAGTTGGTTCCTCCAAATAGGCACTTCCTCCAAACCCTTCGGGATTCAAATCTTGTTAAAAAATATCACTGTAGGCAGACTTATTAAAAGTGGAAGGAGTCGAAAGGGTGGCCAACTCCAAGTGAGTATAGCCGAAGATTTCTTGATTCCCTTCTTAAGTAGCAGGAGCTCTGCGACCTTTTTTATGGCTTAGGATCGGGCCTACCCAACATTGTTCGTAAATACTACAATAAACATAGGTGTTCTCAAACCTCCACTTAATATCTTTAGCTCGATTTATGTATCCCGCTTCAATAGAAAAGGGTGCTTACAAAGACCATCGGGGTAAGCCCTCTAGGTAGGACCCACAGTCCACCGTTGTTATGAAACCAGCTCCAAAAATAGAAGAAAAGAGAGGTCAATGCCTTATAAATAAGCCACTTCGAGGGGGCAACCTCCAATGCATTACATAAATGAACAATCATTGGATGATACATATGACAAAACCTCCTTTCTATATATAGGAGTCCATGGGGCCACAATGTAATCCTAGCTGACCTAACAATAATAATGTAAGGGCACAATAATAATAATATGGGGGTTACAAGGGTACACAAATAAAAATAAGGGGGTTACACTAACAACAATAAGGGACCATACTAGTAATATAGGGACCTAACATGCTCCTCTCCTTCAAAAAAGTGTTGTCCTCAACGCTTGAGTGGCTCCAGGTGCTACTATACAAAATTCTCATCCTCCCATGTAGAATCTTCAGTGGGTCAGTTCTTCCATTTTATGAGATACTTTGAAATTGATCGATTTCGTAGCTGTCGAGTTCTTGTTTTCGTGACTACTTCAAGTTCCAATATGGTTTTTCCTTCCTCATCAAGTTCTGGCAATATTGTTTGAACTGGAAGTTTGTCGCCTATAACCTTCTTGAAGCATGAAACATGGAAAACTGGATGCAATCGCGAAGAAGCAGGAAGCTCCAATTTGTATGCCATAGTACCAATCTTTTGCAACACCTTGTAAGGACCATAGTACTTTGGAAATAATTTATTATCCTTCTTAGCTTGCTTGAGGGACATTTGTTTGTATGGTTTTAGCCATAAAAATACCTAGTCTCCTACATCAAAACTTTTCTCGCTGTGATGTTGATATGCCTGTTGTTTCATTCGACTTCGTGTCAAATTTAGGTTATCCTTTAAGAGTTGGAGAACTTCTTGTTGATGCTCGATGTGATCTTCCACTACTTGAACCCTAGAATTTTCCCCTAAAGAAGATGTGATGGACGGTGGATGATATCCATAAAGTGCCATAAATGGGGTCATTTTTGCTGCAGTATGGAAGGAAGTGTTATACCACCATTCAGCGAGAGGTAACCACTTGACCCATTGTGCTTGCTTATCAGATACAAAACAACGAAGATATCCCTCCAAATATTTATTCACTATCTCAGTTTGACCATTGGATTGAGGATGATAAGATGAGCTATGAGCTAGTTGAGTACCCAAACAAGAAAATAATTCCATCCAAAAATTTTCTGTAAAAATGGGATCTCTGTCTCTTACAATAATCTTTGGGTTTCCATGTGGATTTTGAATTGTTTCCATCAATGCAGTAGCAACTGTACTTGCTTTAAATGGATGACATAATGCACAAAAGTGTGCATACTTGGTAAGTCTATCAACTACCACCATGATGATACTCTTTCCTTCGGAATTAGGTAAACCTGTGATAAAATCCATTGAAATCTCCTCCCAACGTTGACTTGGAATGGATAAATGTTGTAGAAGATCCGAGGACTTAATTGTCTCAACTTTATTTTGTTGGCAAACCAAACATTCGGCCACAAAATTTTTAATATCAGATTTAAGGCCATCCCAAAAAAATTATATCTTCACCCTGTGGTAAGTTTTTAAAATCCTGAGTGTCCTCCTAAAGGAGAAGTGTGCAATTCCAAAAGAATATTTTGTTTTATTTGGGAATTCTTGAAAATATATAAGCGATATTTGAACCATAAGGAATCATTTTTCCAACTAAATGTATCATATGTACTAGGATCTTGCTACAACTTTTGAATGAGTATCCACACTTCTCCATCCTTCAATTCATCCCTTGCTTCGGTTATCCAATCTGGTTGGATAATAGAAATGGCACAAAGCAATGCTTCCACCTCTTCATCCTTTCTTGAGAGTGCATCTGCAACAACATTTAAATTCCCTTTTTTGTAGATATTTTCAAAGTCATAACTGTTGTGGTGGATTAGTCGCACGGGTGTACGAAATCGCACCAGCTTAAAGAGTGTGGTCTACTCTTTAAACTACCGGTAACAGGCAGAAAGTGGTGGAGCTCAAAAGCACACAATTCAGTGGTAAAAGTATGCAAAAGTATGCTCAGGTTAAACTAAAACTAAAACACAAATATATAGAAACTACTAAAGAGACTCAAAATGATAATAATGCAAACGATGGCTCAAAGGCCTCTTCTTATTAAAATGTTTGAAATGGAGAATAAATTTTACCCACTTGCCAAAGGACCCCTAGGCAATGGCTCTAGGTCCCCATGCGAGGATGTTTCCTTCCAAGCTCTGCCTCTAATGCAGTCTCCCTCTCTCTTTGTGCCGTGGTGGACTAGGATTGTTGGGTGGCCAACGATCGAGTCCTCAACAACTCCAGCTCCAGATCACACACTACTGGTGTTGCTTGGGCAACTTTGGCCAGTATAACAATGTGATCACCATTTCTTCATCTCTTGGTGGCTTTATATATTGGAGTTTCAAATCCTCCTTCCCTCTCTTCGTACATGATGGATGGTGACCCAAGGGAGAGGTTTGATTCCATTGTGTGCTCCACATATTTCTTTGTGTGCTCACATGATGTCTAAGGAGGCGCTAGTGGCTGCCCTTAGGCGGCTTCATATAAGGAGTAACTGTCCTTTTCTTTGTGTGGTCCCAGAAAGTGACATTTTTCCATTTCCAGGAATGCTCGCTTATCGGGCAAAAAGGCGCGGAGAAGGAACTCTTCTCGAAGGATTAAGCGCGCAATTCAGCTTTTAAGACTAGTTCAAATCTGATTTTCTCAAAACCTTATAGATTTTAAATACTTCTTGATTCCATAATGTGTTCCTACCCTGTAAATCTTTAGGCTTGACATTAATTAATGCCATATTCTGCTGTACGATTTTCCAGTGTTAACAGTTTCCCCCTAATGTGTGAGGTCTAGGAAGGACTGTATAGCCGAAATACATTATAGTTTCTTTCTTGTACCGTGCGTACAGAGAGAGAGAGAGGCTTGTGTGAATCTTGGAATTTACAACGCCTTGCACCGTTTCCTAGATGACCATGGCCTAAGGGGCCCCTGCAAGCAAACAAAAAAATACAACATATATACAAAATTTCAACGAGGCGGGCATGTCCCATGCTCGTGATGCTGTGACTAGTTAAACAAAATTGACAGATACATGTGATGTCTATGTTACTACCGTAGTAGTGATGTTGGTGGTTGTTGACGACGACTGTTGACGCCCTCAAGGGCTTTTTTTCTTTGACGATAGGTGGAATGTGGTACCCATATGCGTAAACTTGGTATGGCATCTAGCTGCGCAATGTACGCATATGTACTGGCTAGGACCTTCCCGTGTAAGCATTGTTGATAGAGACGCTTATGGAGGCATGGGTCTTCGACGGATCTTAATCAAAGTGCAATGGTTGTAAGATACGATACCATCTTGACATGAAAGCTTTTGTCGTAGTCAAATGAAAGGAGGATCGATGACATCTGTGGATAATGATGTCTCCCATAGTGCCATCTAAAGATACCCCTTTGCATGGGGAGGGGTGATCCAAGGTACCGCTTTATTTTTGGAAAGGAGGTATCGAGGTCAACAAAAAAGAAGCCTTAACCGAACCATGGGTCGTCAACCTGCGGGAGCAAGGACCTAGATATGATGGGTTTAACATAGGCATGTTGGTGAGAGGTGACTGAATGATGGGGATTCAGTGGCCCGAGGTCAGAGTTTATTTTAGCAGCTTGGCAGAAGTCATAGTTATTTCTGAAGGGAAAATCCCTGGAGTCGGTAGGACTTCCAGGGCGAGTATGATTCGGCTATGAATGTCGTGATGGTGCATACGTGGGGGTGAAATACTCCGACCAAGGGGAATGAGGGACTGCTGCCATGGGGGAAAAGATGAATTATGAGGGCGAAGCAGCGAAGTGCATCGTTTGTGGTCTTTGTACACTTACCAAAAGAATAAAATAATGAGGTTTGGTTTGTACAAAACACAGAGACGGGTACCCCGAAACATGAAAGGGTTCGCTCACTGAGGGTGTGAGGATGGTCTTTTGCTGGGGTGGGGATCCCATTGGTTGGTCTCATGTGTGGGGTTGATGAAGCGGATGGAGGAGTGTCGCAGATGGGATAATGCTGATGGAGGTATGGTGGGCCAAATGCGATGTGCGGAGGTGCGCTCTCAATCTGATTGTACAACCTGGTCGTCCGGGAAGGGGGGTTTGAGTCTGGATGATAAAATTGACCTTATGCATGATGAATGGATGGGCATGAGGTGCTTCTTGGACTGCAATGGTATGGCCATGGCATCACTCTTGCTGTGATATATGGTCTACTTTGGGTGACGAGCACCATGGAGGGGAGGCTCTACCGACCAATGCGGACGTTTATCATGTGCAGGGTGAGGTGATGATAAACATGGTCGGGTATGAGGACCCTATTGTTTATTTTTGATGGAGAAATGAGGTCAGGATATGCAAAGTTTTCTGGGACTCTATCATGCTGAGGGTAGAATGATACTTGCTCCAGAACCTTTTGTAGATGGTGTTGTAAATGGTTTGCAAGTTCCTCTTGCAAAAACAACTACCTCACGTGAAAGCATCTTCTTTTCATCAAATATCATTGAAAGGCATGAGCTTTAAAAAAGAAGATGAGAGAGGGCATACCTGTCGGCGCTAAAAATTTATTTTTTCGGGAGTGCGAATGTGTGGCATCGCTTTTGGGCGTTATGGAGTGCTGATCACAGTGTTGCTTTCGGTCCGGTGATAAGATATTCTAAGCTCCATCTTTCCCTTGGGAGTTGTTACTTGGCTCCTAGTTTTGATTTCAGTTGGGATTGCCCCCAGACTGAGATCAGGGGGGGGGGGCGTTGCCGTTTACTTCCCCCTATCTAGGATCTCCCTTTTGTTTGTTCCTTGGCTTATTTTTGCAGCATTTGGAGGATTTTCATAATTCTCCTGGTTGTATGGTTGGTGATGAGCCTAGGACGAGTTGCACTGGATTGACTGGCACATTACATTGCGCCATTGGTCCATTCTATGCGGGGAATGGGGGACATCGGTTCCCTTATCCCTGGTTGGTATATGAGTGCCAGGGTGACTTTCATGATAGCTAGGTTGTGATATGTTCTAAGTAGAATCGTATGAGTATCTAGCGTATTGATTACTGCTGCCTAGGTGTCCTTGGGCCAAAGACCCGATCGAACCATCTGCAAAATCGACGTGCATGGTGCTACTGTTGCCTAGGTGATCTTGGGAAAAATACCCGATCAAACCGTCTGCAAAATCGATGTGCATGGTACTACTGTTGCCTAGGTGATCTTGGGTCAAAGACTTGATCAGGCCGTCTACAGAATCTACCTACCTGGTAACTCCCTGAGTACCATGGGTGTTACTGCTGCCTAGGAGATCTTGGGTCAAAGACCCGATCAAGCCGTCTGCAGAATCTACCTACCCTGTAGCTATAATGTTCCAAAATGGAAATTAACAACTTTTACACTGCTGAAGAACTCCTTTGTTAGAAATATGAACAAGGCTATGTCAGAGATGGACTGAGAGGGCTTGTACCAGTTATGTCACCTCTAAAGAGAGGATGAGAACTGGAGGCTATCTGGCCCTTTTCAGACTCTGCCTATAGCTATGCTAACATTTCTTCCTCGAGAAGATCTTGCTCAAGGGAATGAGCTACAGCAATATGAAAAACATAAGCGTGAAGATTAAATTGCTTAAACTTCAGAAAATGCCGAAGAACTCATATCCATCTTATTATAATAATAGCAGCTGCAAAGGTATACAAAATCTTGAGGGAAATGATGCTCAAGATGAACAATGCCAATCCTCAAGGCAGAAGTACAAGAATCATGAGATAAAAACTACTACACAAGTGAACCCTAGCTATGACTGCACTATCTAATGGAGACACTGCAACATGTAAAATGGTAATAAAATGATATTACAATAATAGCTCAATAAATGAGGGGGAGCAAGCTCTCAACCCCTAAAAATAACACTATAACAATCCTCTAAAGGATTGGCTACAACAGATGTACAAAATATGTAAATATAGTAATGCTGGAGTTGTTGGGTAGCAGCAACAACTCAAAATATAAAATAGAAGGAAGAGAATGAATATGACCTACAAACTGAAACAACCTCCTCCAATGGATTCCTTAAGTGCAAGGCTGATCCCGGCACAAGAAATATTTTCCTCCAAAATGATGGAGCAAACCCCCACTGCAGACAAACTCTGAGATAACGCAGTCTATGGAAGGTTTTGCACTGATTAAGGTGGGAGAAGCTTGGTTTACTGCCAAAATATGCAAATCATCTCTAGAAACCCTCCTTGTTGATCTCCCCGAAGAATAGGAACTCCTTCCTATGAGAGATGATACAAGGAATGGTGTTGTGGAATCTCCTCCACTGCAACACCTGCAACACAACCCAGTGACTATGCTGTAGATGAAGTAATGGATATGGCCAAATGCCTAGATATGGAGAAATGAAGAGAAATCCTCCTTGAGCTACTCAAGGGAGGAGAGGAACTCCTAAACATGAATCCCTCGTGCCAAAGGCACTGCAACTCAATTGAACAGCTGGAGACTGCAAATAGACTCAAATTCCAAATCTTCAATAATGCCCTCTATGGCTGCCTCATCCTCCTTATATGCAAAATGATGCCTCTATGCCATGGACCCCACCCAATTAGGGTTTCTCCCACAAGGAATCTTCCTCCCTCTCTAACTGTGTTGCATTCCCAAGCAAGCTACACCCTCTTGGGCTGCGTTGTTGACTTGGTCAACATGGACTCATCCTCATGTGTTTCCTCCTTTTCATACTAGGAGGTGCAAAAATGGCTACTCCATGGATCCCTTCTCACCTCATGCGGGATTTTATTTATGAAAATGGGTCTCCTTACCCATCTTATTTATCTCCTAGATAATATGAGCAAAAATTAATGTTCCAATTTATTTGCAAAAATTTTGGAACATTACCGTTCTCCCCTCCCAAAGATTGCTTGCCCTCAAGCAAGTGAAAGGATAGACTGTTTCTTCTTCTCCTCTGCCTGTAGCATCCCTGTATGATGATCTCCTCCAAGTGCAGTGATGCTATCTCATCAATCAAATCCTCCACAATGCTCCTCCTTAGCATGCAAGTAGTTGTCAAGCCATCATCATGTAAGGTATAATGCTCAAGAGGATAGCAAGTGGTGTCTAGAGGCCCCCCCCCCACCCCCTTTTGAGGAATGGAGTCTTGGATCTAATGGGAATTGTCTCCCCCATATGGTCCATCCATCCCCAAGCTATGTGCCATGCGAATTGAGTCACCTCTGAACTAGGAAACTCAGGAAAACTCTCATCCACCTTTGGCTCTGGCAAAGAAGGTGCGTTGAAAATCTGCACATGGTAGACCATATAGTTTACCCCACACTGTCCATATCTCCACTTAAGATAAGTGTAGAGTGTATGCTTATCCTGGGCTGCAATAAGGTTTCCATCAAGTGTCAAGAAGAAGGCTGGACCTCCCAAGGTCTTTTCCCCAACGCTGCAAGACATGCTGGCCCAAACATCTCCATATGTGATGAGTCGGGAATCATCCTCATATGGTCTCATACCCATCATATGGCTCACCCCATAATAAAACATTGTTTCTGCTGTAGTGGCCATACCATTTCTTATGTTCCCATCAGAACATGCAATGCAAAATATGTGAGGGACTCCTCCCTCAGTGGACACATCCATCCTATGTGTCTCCTCCTCAACCCTGCTCCTCATAAAGGCATGAACAATGGAGTCATAGGGAGAAAATAGGAGCATCATTCTTGCCGCCATGTGTAACAAATGGGAAGGACAGTGGTCCCTCAAGTGCAACCAACGCAACTTAGTGCTCCACTGCCATAAGTACTGATAAAAAATTTGGCTGCTCATCCACCGGTGTGTTGCATCAATCTCCTCACAAGCTTGGGGAAGGTAAATGATACCTGCTGAAAATTGAGCATGTCCTCCATGATCTATATCCTCCCCAAGTCCTCCAAGATAATGGCCATTATCCATGCTTATTTCCCCCACTAAACCATGAGGTCTAGAAAAATGTATGCTCCTCCTTGGAGCATTCTCCTGCATGTGTATGGTTAAGGGATGCATACATATATCATACAAATGGTCATGTGAAAAACAATGTACACCCTTACCATGTTCTCTGATCATATCAATTGAGGGACTCATACATGAATCTCCTCTCATCCATAAAGGGAAAAGGGTTGGCTGTGCTGATTCCCCCATCTCCATATGGTTGGTGCATCTCCTCCTATGCTGATCATCAGATGTCCTGCAGGTGAAAGAATCATTGGAATATCCCACCAATAGCCGGGAGTTCCAATGCAGATATGTCCTCCATAATGATAGCGCTGGTAGTTCCTCATGAATAACATCTGTCATATGGTTTTCCTCCTCCTTGACATATCCTATGCCCAAGTCACAAATTGGAAGGTTGCTATCCTTCCTAGGCTGCTTCTGCCAGAGCGCAGAATATGTAATGAGAGTAGGTGTAGATGTGGTTGAGGAAATGTATCCCTCCTTCATGAATCCATCCAAAACTCCCACTGTTGTCTCAAGCTCTCCCAAGGTTCCCACCTCTATAGAATAAATGAGTGGTGCCTCCAAGTGTGAAGCAACCATCCTCCTCTGCTGAACTAGAGACCCCCTAGGTGAAATGCCTCCATGTGGTGAGACATCTCCATCAAGAGAAGACTGAACATATGGATGAAAATTTATGTCCATGCCCTGAATACACAATCCAGCCTCCCTCCTTGGTGCAATAACCTCCAAAAATTGATATGGGTGAGTACTTCTCAATTCATGCTCTGGTTCTTCTCCCCATCTCCTCCTTGTGACTCCATGGTTTCACACCTCTCCAATAATGGCACATGAATTTTTCCTTGATCTTCACACATGAGATCTTGGGGATCTTCTTGAAAAGTTGCAAGGGTCCCTCTCTTTGGAGTATGAGCTCCTCTCCTCTCTGCCTGAGATTCTAGATATGCTCTAGAAATGACAGCGCTTCTACCGCCAACCTTCTCCACATGAATGGGCAGCCTCCCAACAATTGGATCCTCTTTAAACAAAGAGACCCCCATTCTTCCTTGCTCCAAGATGTGAGATGAAAGTTCCCTCTCCAGCAAGTTTTGGTTTAGAATTTGGCCTCCTCCATTGTTTTTTGAAGAGGCAATGCGTTTTCATGCAAGGGTTTTGTTTGGTTTTCTTTGTGCAGACCCATCATGTGTGTCTAAAGAATCCTCCCATCAAATCTCTTCACTAATGCCTTCGTGAAATTTGCATAAGATGTAATGTCATTATTCTTCAAAGAAAAGGATTCAAAGATCCACCAAGCATAGGCCTTACCTCTCATATGCAGCGCTGCAACTCTGGTAGCTTGACTTTCCAGAATTTGGTGCTGCTGCAAAAAGGTGTCTAATTCCTCCACCCAAGCTTTCGCTGAATCGGCAAGTGAACCATCAAAATGTGATAGATAGGATCTACCATGCTGCCTTTTCTCCTTGGTAACGTCTTCTTCTTCTTCCACCTCCCTTATGGGACTGCTGGGACTATGACTGCGCTGACCCTTATAGTGTGTGGCTAAATGCTCACACCCACTATGTACAATTCTAGAGTTTGCTTCAGGATCAAACCCTCTTGGGGATTCTTCATCTGTTTCCCTCCTAATCTCCTTGAGATCTTCATGAATGCTCTATGTAGATTTAGGAAGAAGAATTGTAAGCTTATCCCCTTTTCCTCCATCAGAAAATGGAGTCTTCTTCCTGCTCAAAATTCTATCTCCTTCTTGATGAGAATAGGAAGTGCAGGGTCCTTCCTCCTCTCTTTCTTCTTTATCCTCAACCCCCTTGGAGAGGTTCTTTCCGGATCTAAAAACTGATGAGAACAAGCTCATCCTCTTCATCATCTTGATTTCTTCTTTCTTGAGCTTGAAGGCCACAGGCTAAGCCAAGAAAGATGCTATGATACCATTGTAATGTTCCGAAATGGAAATCAACAACTTTTACACCGCTAAAGAACTCCTTTGTCGGAAATATGAACAAGGCTATGTCAGAGATGGACTGAGAGGGCTTTTACCAGTTATGTCACCTCTAAAGAGAGGATGAGAACCGGAGGCTATCTGGCCCTTTTTAGACTCTGCCTATAGCTATGCTAATATTTCTTCCTCGGGAAGAACTTTCTCAAGGGAATGAGCTACAGCGATATGAAAAACATAAGCATGAAGAGTAACTTGCTTAAACTTTAGAAAATTACGGAGAACTCATAGCCATATTATTATAATAATAACAGCTGCAAATGTATACAAAATCTTGAGGGAAATGATGCTCAAGATGAACAATGCCAATCCTCAAGGCAGAAGTACAAGAATCATGACATAAACACTACTACACAAGTGAACCCTAGCTATGACTACGCTATCTAATGGAGACACTGCAACATGTAAAATGATATTACAATAATAGCTCAAGAAATGAGGGGGAGCAAGCTCTCAACCCCTGAAAATAACACTACAACAATCATCTAAAGGATTGGCTACAATAGATGTACAAAATATGTAAATATAGTAATGCCGGAGTTGTTGGGTAGCAGCAGCAACTCAAAATATAAAATAGAAGGAGGAGAATGAAATAGGCCTGCAAACTGAAACAACCTCTTCCAATGGATTCCTTAAGTGCCAGGCTGATCCCTGCACAAGAAATATTTTCCTCCAAAATGATGGAGCAAACCCCCACTACAGAAAAACTATGAGATAACGCAATATATGGAAGGGACTGTGCTGATGAAGGTGGGAGAAGCTTGGCCTATTGAAAAAATATGCAAATCAGCTCTAGAAACCCTCCTTGCTGATCTTCCCGAAGAATAGGAACTCTTTCCTATGAGAGATGATACAAGGAATGGTGTTGTGGAATCTCCTCCACTGCAACACCTGCAACACAACCCAGTGACTGTGCTGTAGATGAAGTAATGGCTATGTCCAAATGCCTGGATATGGAGAAATGAAGAGCGATCCTCCTTGAGCTACTCAAGGGAGGAGAGGAACTCCTAAACAGGAATCCCTTGTGCCAAAGGCACTGCAACTCAGCTGAATAGCTGGAGACTGCAAATAGACTCAAATTCCAAATCTTCAATAATGCCCTCTATGGCTGCCTCATCCTCCTTATATGCAAAATTATGCCTCTATGCCATGGACCCCACCCAATTAGGGTTTCTCCCCCAAGGAATCTTCCTCCCTCTCTAACTGCGTTGTCTTCCCAAGCAAGTTACACCCTCTTGGGCTGCGCTATTGACTTGGTCAACATGGCCTCATCCTCATGTGTTTTCCTCCTTTTCATACTAGGAGGTGCAAAAATGGCTACTCCATGGATCCCTTCTCACCTCATGCGGGATTTTATTTATGAAAATGGGTCTCCTTACCCATCTTATTTATCTCCTAGATAATATGAGCAAAAATTAATGTTCCAATTTATTTGTAAAAATTTTGGAACATTACAGTAGCTCTCTGAGTATTATGGGTGTTACTGCTACCTAGGATATCCTGGGTCAAAGACTCGATCAAGCCGTCTGCAGAATTGATGTGCATGGTCACTCCCCGAATACAGATTACTGTTGCCTAGGTGACCTTGGGTCAAAGACTCGATCAAATCATCTACAGTAATCGATGCGCGTGATAACTCAAGAGGATGAGGCAATCACGTTCCCCTATCCCTGGTTGGTGTATGGTGGCTTGGGGGTAGGAGGGACAAATGGATGTATTTCTACTAACCTTCGTTCCTCCTGCAGGTATAGGATGGTATGAGCTTCATCGCCGATAGACTGGATGGAGATATCCTCTTGATAGGATCGCTCGATCAAATGTAAGGCGTCCCTATATCGCGATATCTCTGCACAATGGTGGGTATAGTGCCCATAGTTGCCACAGAGAGCACATGCGTGATTGGTACATAATGCTTTTCCTTTACCTTTGGTGATAGGTTCCTTTTTACAGGGACGCGGCGTCAAGATGTCTGCTTCGGAGCTGAGGAGTGGTTTTATCTCGTCCAACTCCAGACATATGTGGGTAGGGTGGCCTATAACATTGCATATGGCGTAGACTGGTGAATCCCTTTGAATGGCAAGGGTCACCATCTTCTTTCCTCTTCTTGTGGTTTTCTTGGTCGTGATAACCGGTTTCACAATGGGGACTTCCTTTGCAGGGGCGGTCTCGACCGTTTCTTGGGTTGGTTGAGGCTCCTCAGGGCTGAGGGGCTCTAATCCTGTGGTAGTAATGTTGGTGGTTCCTATTCTGGAATGGGGGATGAGGTACCAAACTGGGAATTCCAATGATATGTTGGGTAACACCAATGTTGCCAAAACCTGCTAGGAGACGAAGCCAGCTGGGGGTAGAGGAAAGGGGTTTGGGAGGCGAAGTAGGCTAGAGAGGTTGTCGTGGCTGATGCCTCCGTGTTGTTACTGCTTGAGTCCATGTCCTGAATGACCTTGGTGCTTGATGTGGACATCATGCACACCGAGGCCTTTGTGGCATTGGGCGATGCCTCAGGGGTAATGGGGGGATCTCCTAGGAATGACCCTAGGATGGATGAGGGTTTGAATTGGTCAAGGCCATATTCTTGGTACCGTGAAAGACCATTTGTGGCTGTATCTACATAGGGTAGAACTACATCCATGTTGGTAGGGGACACTTCTCGCTGTGTGTCAACTGGTCTACAGTAATGATGTGATCCTCGTGGGGGAACATCATAATGCGGAAGACGAAGGAGGCTATGGTAGACATGGCATACATATAACTCTGCCCGAGGAGTATATTGTAATCCAAGTGAGTGCCCAAGACTTCAATGTCTATGTGGACCGTCTTGCCGGCTAAAAAGACTGGGACATTTTGGTAGAGACCGATGGGGGTCGAGGGACGACCATTGTAGGCTCGAAGCGTTATGACCGAGGGTTTTAATTCGGGATAACCCAATTTCTGCCAATTTTTTTTTGACATGATGCATGTTGATACACCCTCGTTGATGACACATTGGTGAACAGTGATATTCTGGACTGATATCGGTATTTGGAAGGCGACCATGGAAGGAAGCCTAGGGGTGGCTTTGTCTAAGTCAAAATCCACCATGCACATATCGGCAGGGTCGATAGCGCCTAACGTGGAAAGTAGGGCTTTCCGTTACTTTGGGCACGACTGCAGTACTTCCAACGCAAACATAGCAGCGGGAGATTGAGCTAAATCATCCACGATGCTATAATTATGGGCCTCTTTGGAGTAGTTACCTGCTCGCCTATTAGGTCCCTTTGCCATATTTAGCAATGGTTCTATGGGCATCTTTGAAATGGTCAAAGGTGCAGTTGGTGCACTAGTACTAGCCCCTGACGTAGTGGAGTCTGGTGGGGTGTCATAATTGCTATTCTGTGTTTGGAAAAAAATTTCTTCCCCAGTCATGTAAATTTCATGATTGTTTTTCTCAGAATCGTCTGGGTTTTGTTGCTAAGTGCTGACCATCCCTTGGTGGGGGAAAGGTTCTTGCATAACAGCAGGTTGCTGGGAAGATCCTCCTTGTCCTAGGTTACTCTAAAGCTTTTTTAGCTCGGGGAGATTGGGACAGTGGTGAGTATAGTGCCCATACTCACCACATATTGAACAAGAATGGTTTGTTCGTAGAGGTGGACTTTTGCCTTGCCGTTGGGCATTGCTTGGCTCCTAGTTCTGATTCCTGCAGGAGTTGCCTCCAGCCTGGGATCACGGTGGGCATTGTGGGTTGCTGCCCCCTGTCCAGGGTTCCCTTTTGGCTTGTTTTTTGATTTCTTCTTAACCACGTTAGGAGGGTAGTTCTCCTGATTATATTGGTGTGGTTTATTTTGGGACGACTGCACAAAGTTCACCTATGCATTGGTTTGCTTAGGTGTGTCGTGTGCTTGGGACTGAGCATAAATCTGTCCCTTGTTTTCACCTAGCTGTTGGGGCGGAGATTTTCTATCAATGTTTCTTTTTGCATACTGGGCCCCCTCAGCTAGAGGATAGGGTCCTCCTTGGTGATACGCTTGTGCCCTACTAGTCAAACCTTGCTGAGGCATGTGATGACTTTGAAATCCGGGTTGAGACATGTTCCGGGTAGAATTATGTGTATAACCGGGATTGTGACTACTGCTGCCTAGGTAACCTTGGGTCATTGACCCAATTAATCCATCTACAGAACTAGACCAGCCTATAAATTCTTGATAAGTTTGCATGCGTAGGGCGTTAGGCGAGATATTGTAAATGTATCCTGACTGCATATAAATCAGTTTAAGCTTCTGGTCTTTACTAATTGTGTCATCTTCAGATGTGGGGTATTGCTACACCACATCCTTTGAAATCTCCGCCGTTAGAGTTTTCAAGAACAAATCTAAGAGGACTCGATCGTCGAGTTTAGCTTTTCATAAACTGTGACGTTGCCTCCATTCATGAAGGTGGTCAGAGATATGGACGGCGGGGGTTTGTCTAAAATGAGTTAGTAACTCCATTTCTAAATCATGGTGAAAGGGTAACTGAAAATAAGTGAGGAAAGCATTAGCGAGGGTGCTAAAGGTTCCATGTGAAGCAGGAGGTTTCTCCATGTACCACTTCGCGGCTACTCCCGTAAGAGTGCGTTGAAATACCCTCAATCGAATAGTTTCGTCGATGATACTTTTCGATGAGCACCACAAGTGAAATGTCATTACATGATTACCTGGGTCTTCTGCTTTCTTGCCTTCAAACTTTGGTATATCTGAAGGGAGCATTGTGGGCATGGGAGGCCATGAGGATCTTGTGCGATGGGGTCGTTTGTGAGCTTGGTTAAATCGAGTAGATTCAACGCAGCTAAGAAGGGTGACTGGGAGGTTGACACCATGGCAACATGTGAAGACACAATGTTCTGGTCAGAATGAGGGTTAGTCTGCGACGTACCCTGATGTGTTTTCAGCTGGCTTCCCATATGGGACGCGCTCCTCTGCCCCCTAGGGGTTGAGGGGGGAGTGGTGTGCAGTGTGCTGTTGGGAGACTAACTAGGGTTCCCAACTATGGTTTCTCTAATGAAGGATGAACCAATGACGATGGCAACGTTCCGTCTTTGACGCCTAAATGGCGGAAGACCTGGAACCCCTCCCTATAATGGGGGGAGGTCGAAAAGACGCCTAGATTGACGAGGTTCCGTTGGGACCGTTTTGGTGTCAACTAGGTTAGGTTTTGGAAAACTTTGAGGGGAAAGAGTCTAGGTCAAAGAAAAATTATGGCCACATACATAAAACAGAGCGAAAATAAAATTATTTTCCCTTTAACTTAATCTATGTGATCAATCAAGCAAAAATATGGTTTTTGTTTGTTTTTCACATGATACTCAAAATTCTAGAAGACCTATGTGTCCTCACACACTAAAAAGTAACTGGGCCTTGAGAATATTTCTTGCGAGTGCTGGCACAGTGTCTCGTAAGAGCTGGCGACACCCCCAGTCAGCCGAAGAGAATCCACCAAGTTAAGGGTAGAGGGTTTGGCGCTTGCCTACACCGTCACCTATAGGGTAAATGATGCCCTAGTTTTGGCCACTAAGAACCACCGTCCCACGTGAGAGTTCGAGTCTTGGGCTTCTTGGTAGTCAGCTAACAGTACTAAGTATCATACATGTCAGGTACCCCCAACTGATACTACACTCACTGCGCCTATGCCTAACCCCCTCTGAATAGGGTCTCTGCCGTGCTCGAGTTTTCTTTTCCGTCGACTGATAGGTGGATTTTAAGCTCCCTAAATACACAACTTCTATGTTTCAATAGGAAGTATGATCAAGGCGGCTTATTGGATGCCTACTGTTGGGGTCCTGTGTTTTGAAAGATTGGCTTACCAAAAGACAAGGCAACACACAAACCTAACTTTAGAGCTCTAGGATCTAGCCCTCCTAGTCTCAGAGAGGGATCTCTCAATATATTTATAAAGATGTGTCTTGAAAAGGTTTCAAAGTTGATTTTAGGCTAGTTATGTGGTGCAAGGTTGTTTTTTTTGTTTTGGTTGGACATATATGTTTCATGTGGTATAGATAGAGCATGGGAATCTACAAGCCATTGGACAATGGAGTCATGCGAAGATCCAAATAATTCTAACTGAGAAGGAAGGGAAACCAAAGGGCAAATCTAACTCGGTCTAGGATCTGTTGAATAATATAGGTGAAATGGGATGAACATTAAGGACTAAGAGTGGAAAACAAACTAAACCCTTTCACAATGACTTAAAGGATTCAGGGAACACCCTATTTCCTCCAGTAAGCTCACTGCTTTGGAATTAATCAATATATACAGTCGAAGAAAGGAGAAATGTAGACTAAACCTTCTAAATGAATTATAGGATTCGGGGAATGCCCTATTTCCTGCCACAAGTTCACCTTCGAGAGCTTAACCAACAAAGAAATATAATTGCATTCAAAGAAGAGGGAATGCCTTAGACATCTAGGACTACAATTATAGGGACCTTTAACACAATAGTTACAATAATGAACAGATGGTATGATTGAAACAAGCCTCCCTGTCAAACTGCAAATATTAATAATCAAAGGGAGATTTCAGATACATAATTTAGTGGCAAAGAAAGAGGGAATGCCTAGGCAGTCTTTAGCATAACTGAGTTAACCATTTCCGAAATAAAAATAAATTGAATATAAAGAGAGCTATTAGACTACCCTGTCACATTCAGTAGCAGAAAACATATAAACAGTAAAGGATAAACAAGTCAGAGGTACTTCTAAGATACATTTCTTTGCCTAAAATTTTTATCCTACTGTAAGAAAAGCATGATGGAACAAAGTGGAAAAACAAGAAATAACATCAACAATAAGAAGTACTTCACCAAAACTAGGCTCAGGGATCCAATGGTCCTGCCTCCTTCATCAACAGAAAAACACAGATCTTTACACTCTTTCAAAACACCAAAGCTTCTTCAAAGCAGCAATATGTATTACTTTAGAAAACACAAAATGCCAACCTTTTACAATGAGACTTCGAAGAGTCTTTATAGGGAAAATGAGAAAAGTAGGTGGGGATAGTTTTAATGAAACATCAGATAAAGGAGAAGGTATTTCAAATGCTCCATTCTGTGCCTTAAACATTTCATTGAATTCTAGACAGAATCAATAACTTTTTAGCTTGTTTGAGACCATTTTGATATGACAGAAATCACCCACAGGGTGTCCTTGAGAAGAAAATCATCTGGGGTGGTACTATTATCTTCTCGGTGTGAGTTAAGTGAAGAATGGGCTATGAGGACTCCCATACTTCTAAATAACTGCTTCTGACAGATTGTAGAGCTTTCCTAGTGTAATAACTGCTTGGCAGACTTGTGTGCATGGGTAACGATCATGTCTATTTCAGTCATCGTTCTAGATCACTAACTGCTTTGTCTCTTTGTACTTAAACCTGTATTAGCTCTGTTTATGCTTTTCTTTTGCTGATTGCTCGAAAGGCTTATGTACTAATGTTGGTCTTCTATGATGTGTATCCTGCCACTGGAAAATGTGATCATCATCTTTTCTGATTGATTTGTGTACAGGTGGAGGATTTCGTTGAGCTGGAGGGCCACTAATGGTTCATGGATATGATCTGTTGATTGAAATGTCCTCGCCTTCTGTTTCTGGTCCTTTTGACTTTGTTTCCTTGTCCCGAGACTGTTATCTGAGCCTGTGTGTCACCTCTGTGATTGTAACACATTAATTCCTTCATCGGCCATGAAAAAAATTGCAAACACACGAAAATATGTTATGAAATCCTGTGGGCTGGGTATAGACTGCTTGCAGAGGCTCTGGGTGGCAAAGGAGCAGTGAGGAAGAATGTGACTGCAGCGAAAAAATGGGAAGAAACACTGGTAGAGCAGCTAACCAGGTGCTTTGGAGGTTTGGGTGCGAGGATAAACTGGGACCGTTAGATCAGGATGATCTACGGTGGAGATTGTCCGATGAAGACATTGGAGAGGTTAGACGAATGGAGAATCAAATGAACATATGATATAATGTGGGCCGTTAGATTAGAGCAATCGTCAACGGGGATCTTTTGATGGGTTCATTTGAAAGATATGATGAGTGGAGAGTGGACGGGGCAATATTAAATTAGAACCGTTCGATTAGGACAATCGACAGCTGAGATTATCAATGGGGCAATGCTACGGAGGGCGGTAAGGCAGAAAACCGGAATGGTTTTCGCAAAGTGTTCAAGTGGTTTAATATTTTGGCCAAAAAAACGTGATATCATTCACTTGTTGACACCTGTCCCTCCCAATACTGCCCATTTCTCATTTTTTTGAAACGTTAACTCTTGGGCGTAGAAAAAACGCGAAACGTGGTTTAAGCCATCAGATATGGAGGGTTAGATCAAACGGTGCGGGTTGCACGTGATAGATGGTAAGATGCACAGATGGAACATATGGGTAGGGTCAACGACGGTTTAAATGCTTACTATCGGATCTTGGGAATGGACGGTCAAGATCAATCGACGGGAGAGAATGAGAAGGGCGGACTTTGAAGAGCAGGAGCAATGTGGACCATTGGATCAAACCTGATCAATGGTGGAGATCTAATTGAAGTTCGGGATGGTGAAGAGTTATGAGCGGAGCGCGATGAGATCCTGGCCGTTGGTTCTTGTGGATTCAACAGTCCAGATCAAATCGGTAGGATCGGGTGATGGGCTCTGCGAACAAGGCGCGATCGAATCCTGACCGTTGGTTCTTGTGGATTCAATAGCCAGGATTAAATCAGGGAGTCGACCATCGAGGGAAAATAAAAGAGGGAAGATTGGATTTGCGCGATGCGATTAAGCATTGGTCGTAGAATCGGAAGAGATCATCGGTCCAGATCGCATCGGTGACCGAGGGAGAAAAACTCATCGCATCAGAAAATCTTGAAGAACAAAGGAAAAGACCGAAATGAAAGCTCTGATTGCGATTAGTGATTGAGGGTTAGCGCCTGGTTACAGCTCCGGGTCACATGCGGGAAAGGGGCTAGGGCTAAGGCCGAAAGGGGTTTAAGGCCTTGGTGTAAAAATGAAGATTTTCAAGGGTTTTCAAGGGTTTTTTGAGGAAAATGGAGGTTCCGATAGGGGTAAATACGGGGTTTTAAACCTCATAAATGGATTTCACAAGGTTTGAATGGGATTTAAGGCCTTCAAAGGTTTAATGGAGGGTTAAAAGATGAAAATAAGGCTTCATGGAAATGAAGGGAAATAAGTGAAAACAGGCAGTTTCAGTGGCCTTTGGAACAACTTTCTTTGGTGAAACAACAGGGCTTTAAGATGGAAACAGCAGTGAAGATGAACCTCCAGGATGGGACAAACATAAGACTTCAAGGATGATAGATTTTTAAAAAAAATATATCTCTTGAAGGCTTGAAAACAAACTTAGCCACCATTTGGTATATCAGAATTTATAGGTGGCTAACAGTGGCTCCACTTGGGGAGGACAGCTTGCCCTTTAGGTGTCCAGAACCTTAGTAATATCTGTATGTAGCAAACCAGTGCCTTTCCATTGGGCAGTAGTTTTTCTTTCCTAGATTAGTCTTCTTTTGAACTGATAACCTTTGCAAAAACCTGAAAAAACTATTATTCTGCACAACACATTTGTACCTACCCATTCCTACTATCCTAGAATTTTTTCTTCCTTTGAGTGCACTTGGACTGGCAGAATATTTTCCAACATTTTATTTTGCAAACAGAAAAATAAACCTATCTAATGCTACCCTTATTTCTCCATGAGACCAGATTAAACAGTTGGCCTCATAGCTTTCTCTACCTAAACTAATATCTGCCAGGATTAGACTGTCTAGCAGATTTCATTCTCTACATTCTAAAACAGAAATTGAAAAACAGCCAAACTAGGATTAGACTGTTTGGTTTGCTGCGGGTCCATGGCATAAAGATATATTGCCCATGAACTGAACTTTGCAGAAATTTAAAACTACTGACTAAATTCTCACAGACTGAGCTTTATTGAGATTTCCTACCTATCCTACTCTAACTTGGAAATCTCTGTTGTTCTATATAATACAATAGTGCCAGTGCAGCCAGTTCAGTAGTAACAGAAATGAGGAAGAAATCTGACTGCTTGTCAGAGGTAACCATGGGGTACTTTGAATGTGGGTCTTCAAAACCAAGGCCACCACCAATGGTGACCACTCCTAATGTATCTGGCCCCTGCAAAGGATCAATGCTTGGGAACTTGAACCAATCAGGGCCTCCATATACTCTGCCATAGGATAAATGAACACATGATGTAACCTTTCTACTTTTCCATGACTGGTAGGCTATCTGCATCCTCGACAGCTTTGATCACTGCATCTTCAGTGTGGCTCTTGAAGGCCCAATCATCCTCTTCCTGCACATCAACAAGTAATGTGATTTCTTCTTGCTTAGGGGGAGGGAGATTCTCCAAAAATGCTCTGGGGTCCCTGAATTGATATGATTGTTCATGTGAGTTCAAAACCTCAATTTCAGCTTCATATCTTTCAATCACCAATTCTAGAAAAACTTCCTTAAGCTCAGGTTTACCATTGAATTGTGAGCTGAGAAGGGAAACATTTGGAAGGTCCTTACATTTAACCTTTACCAGTATATTTGATATTCCACAATGAAACTCTTCTATGGGACTTGGCTGCATTTTTGCAAATTTCTCAGAGTCTTCCATTGGTGGGGGGTTTGGTCTTCAGTATGGATGATGTTGTAATGAAACTGGTCTCCCAATGGAATCTTGTGAAAAAAAAGATAATCAGCAGGCCTACTGATCACCAGTGAAGTATTTTGGTCATTTAGGAACTGTGGAGTCGCCAAGTGGAAAATCTTTAGCTTTTGTGAAGGTAAAGTGTATTATGGTTCCACCACCATGTTTATTATGAAGCCAATCTGAAATTTTTTTGGGTTTTTCTGAGTTTATATGGTTATTTAAGGACTTACTGAGTCTACAAGAGTTTTCTAGGCTATCATATACTCAGTATGGTCCCACCATGATCGCTATTAAGTTGGGGTCTTGTGTTTTGATAGATTGGCTTACCAAAAGACAAGGCAACATAAAAACCTAACTTTAGAGCTCTAGGATCTAGCCCTCCTAGTCTCAGAGAGGGATCTCTCAATATATTTATAAAGATGTGTCTGGAAAAGGTTTAGAAGTTAATTTTAGGCTAGTTATGAGGTGCAAGGTTGTTTGTTTTGTTTTGGTTGGACATATATGTTTCATGTGGTATAGATAGAGCATGGGAATATACAAGCCATTGGGAAATCGAGTCATGCGAAGATCCAAATAGTTCTGACTGAGAAGGAAGGGAAACTAAAGGGAAAATATAACTTGGTCTAGGATCTGTTGAATAATATAGGTGAAATGGGATGAACATTAAGGACTAAGGTGGAAAAAAAACTAAACCCTTTCACAATGACTTAAAGGATTCGGGGAACACCTTATTTCCTCCAGTAAGCTCACTGCTTTGGACTTAATCAATATATACAGTCGAAGAAAGGAGAAATGCAGACTAAACCTTCTAAATGAATTATAGGATTCGGGGAATGCCCTATTTCCTCCTACAAGTTCACCTTTGAGAGCTTAGCCAACAAAGTCATACAATTGCATTCAAAGAAGAGGGAACGCCTTAGACATCTAGGATTGCAATTATAGGTACCTTTAACACAATAGTTACAATAATGAACAGATGGTATGATTGAAACATGCCTCCCTATCAAACTGCAAATATTAATAATCAAAGTGAGATTTCAGATATAGAATTCAGTGGCAAAGAAAAAGGGAACGCCTAGGCAGTCTTTAGCACAACTGAGTTAACCATTTCCAAAATAAAACAAACTGAATATAAAGAGAGCTATTAGACTACCCTGTCACATTCAGTAGCAGAAAACATATAAACAGTGAAGGATAAATAGGTCAGAGGTGCTTCTAAGATACATTTCTCCGCCTAAACTTTTTATCCTACTATAAGCAAAGCATGATGGAACAAAGTGGAAAAACAGGAAATAACATCAACAATAAGAAGTAATTCACCAAAACCAAGCTCAGGGATCCAATGGTCCTACCTCCTTCATCAACAGAAAAACACAGATCTTCACACTCTTTCAGAACACCAAAGCTTCTTCAAAGCAACAATATCTATTACTTTAGAAAACACAAAATGCCAACCTTTTACAATGAGACTTCGAAGAGTCTTTATAGGGAAAATGATAAAAGTAGGTGGGGATAGTTTTAATGAAACATCAGAGAAAGGAGAAGGTATTTCGAATGCTCCATTCTGTGCCTTAAATATTTCTTTGAATTCTAGACAGAATCAATAACTTTGTAGCTTGTTTGAGACCATTTTGATATGACAGAAATCACCCACAGGGTGTCCTTGAGAAGAAAATCATTTGGGGTGGTACCGTTATCTTCTCGGTGTGAGTAAAGTGAAGAATGGGCTATGAGGACTCCCATAATTCTAAATAACTGCTTTTGATAGATTGTAGTAGCTTCCCTGGTGTAATAACTGCTTGGCAGACTTGTGTGCATGGGTAACAATCATGTCTGTGTCATTCATCGTTCTGCATCACTAACTGCTTTGTCTCTTTGTACTTAAACTTGTATTAGCTCTGTTTATGCTTTTCTTTTTCTGATTGCTCGAAAGGCTTATGTACTGATGTTGGTCTTCTATGTTGTGTATCCTACAACTAGAAAATGTGATCATCATCTTTTCTGAGTGATTTGTGTACAGGTGGAGGATTTCGCTGAGCTGGAGGGTCACTGATGGTTCATGGATATGATCTATTGATTGACACACCCTCGCCTTCTGTTTCTGGTCCTTTTGACTTTGTTTCATGGTCCTGAGACTGTTATCTGAGCCTGCGTGTCACCTCTGTGACTATAACACATTAATTCCTTCATCAGCCATGAAAAAACCTGTAAACACACGAAAATATGTTATGAAATCCTATGGGCTGGGTTTAGAGTGCTTGCAGAGGCTCTGGGTGGCTGAGGAGCAGTGAGGAAGAATGTGACTGCAACGGAAAAATGGGAAAAAACACTCGCAGAGCAGCTAACCAGGGGCTTTGGAGGTTTGGGTGCGAGGATAAACTTGGACCGTTAGATCATGATGATCTATGGTGGAGATTTTCCGATGAAGTCGTTGGAGAGGTTAGACAGATGGAGAATGAAATGAACATGCCATATAATGTGGGCCATTAGATTAGAGCAATCTTCGGCGGGGATCTTTTGATGGGTTCATTTGATAGATCTGATGAGTGGAGAGTGGATGGGGAGAGATTAAATCAGAACCGTCTGATTAGGACAATCAACGGCTGAGATTATCAATGGGGCAACGCTGCGGAGGGCAGTAAGGCAGAAAATCAGAATGGTTTTCACGTAGTGTTCAAGTGGTTTAAGATTTTGGCCAAAAAAAAGTGATATCATTCACTTGCTGACACCTGTCCCTCCAAATACCGCCCATTTCGCATTTTTTTTAAACGTTAACTCTTGGGCGCAGAAAAAACGTGAAATGTGGTTTAAGCCGTCGGATCTAGAGGGTTAGATCGAATAGTGCGGGTTGCACACAATAGGTGGTAAGATGCACGAGCGGAACATATGGGTAGGGTCAACGGCGGTTTAAATGCTGACCGTCGGATCTTGGGAACGAACGATCGAGATCAGTCGACGGGAGAGAACGAGAAGGGCGGAGTTTGAAGAGCAGGAGCAATGTGGACCGTTGGATCGGACCTGATCAATGATGGAGATCTAATCGGAGGTCGGGATGGTGAAGAGTTATGAACAGAGCATGATGAGATCCTAGTTGTTGGTTCTTATGGATTCAACGGTGCAGATCAAATCGGCGGGATCAGGTGATGGGCTCTGCGAACAAGGTGTGATCGAATCCTGATCGTTGGTTCTTGTGGATTCAATGGCCATGATTAAATCGGGGAGTTGGCCATCAGGGGAAAAGAAAAGAGGGAAGACTAGATTTGCGTGATGCAATTAAGCACTGGCCATCGGATCGGAAGAGATCAATGGAAAAACTCATCGCATTGGAAAATATTAAAGAACAAAGGAAAAGGCCGAAAGGAAAGCTTCAATTACGATTAGCGATTGAGGGTTAGCACCTGGTTACAGCTCCGGGTCACATGCGGGAAAGGGGCTAGGGCTAAGGCCGAAAGGGGATTAAGGCCTTGGTGTAAAAATGAAGATTTTCAAGGATTTTCAAGGGTTTTTTTGAGGAAAATGGAGGTTCTGATAGGGGTAAAGATGGGGTTTTAAACCTCATAAAGGGATTTCACAAGGTTTGAAGGGGATTTAAGGCCTTCAGAGGTTTAATGGAGGGTTAAAAGACGAAAATAAGGCTTCATGAAAATGAAGGGAAATAAGTGAAAACAGGTAGTTTCAGTGGCCTTTGGAACAACTTTCTTTAGTGAAACAGCATGGCTTTAAGATGGAAACAGCAGTGAAGATGAACCTCCAAGATGGGACAAACATAATACTTCAAGGATGATAGATTTTCAAAGGAAATATATCTCTTGAAGGCTTGAAAACAAACTTAGCCACCATTTGGTATATCAGAATTTATAGGTGGCTAACACCTACCCCCTTGATCCTAACTTAAACTATAAATTCTTTTGTGGCCCTTGTGGGGAGAATTTAGTGAGTTTTGGTTAAGTTAGTTTTAGGTCGCTTTCTTTGCTTAGTGGGTGAGTGTGTGTGAGCACATGGTGAACAATCTCATAGTTTAAACATTTGGATATCGGTGATCCTTTACAAAAAACCCCTATTTAAACTATGTTATCTTGTTCCTGGCTCAAAATCGAAAACGTGTGCAGATAATGGGCCGCTTTCAAATCTTCCTAGTTAATCTATGTGACTAACTAAAGAGAGATGGTGAATCGCAAAAATTGAGCATTCATATGCTTGCCTAGGATCACTGAAGGGTGCAAAGGTAGCAAAGATTACTTGCTCTAATTGGTGATTCAATCCTAGTCCAACAATTTCCTAAATGCAAAAATTGAAGTAAGCTAAACAATTTCTACCCTAGCTTATGCATGTGTGGTCTTAGGCCACTTACTTGGACTAGTTAATCTAAGTGTGAATACCAAATTTTTTGCCAAACATATATTTTTCAGAATGCAATTGTTAATTTTCCCCCTACTTAAACTATGTGAAGATTTTTGCAAAAAATCAACTTAAAGAGAAACTAACTCTATGCCTATAGAAAGCAGCAAAAAGTGAGTTCTCAGAAGCTGTGGGGTATCTACACAAGTGCTAGTAGATACATTAGGGGTTTCCTAGCACACTACAAGTAGAAAAAATACAGAATATAGAGAGAGAAATCTCATTCTTCCATTTCCATGCAAAAATCCTTAACAGGTGCGCCTTCCTGCGCGCAGGTCAAAGCTAAACACGCAGCCTGCGCATCTGTGAGGAAGAACTGCATGCAAAAATCTTACAAGTAAAAAAAAAATTAGGAGCTTCCTTCTTCAGTCTGTCACTCCAGTGAATCTAGGGATTGTAATATGGGTCAAAGGACTGTCATCTCCACTCCAGCATAGTGTAATGTCCCTTTTTTAGGAACATGCTGCTCCATCAGGAACATCTTAGATGTTCCATTTTTCCTTCTTCAGAAACATTGTCAATCGACAAAGCAAATCTATTCCAGAGATAGACTGCAGGGACATTTACTGGATTTGTCACCTTTAAACAAAGGATGAGCTCCAGAGGATACCTAGCCCACTAACATACTCTGTCTATAGAGTGATTGTCCAAGGACAATATCTCCAATAGGGAAACACAGCAAGATTGGGAATCTCCCAATAATGCAGCTACAGCAATAAGAAAATGCACCAAATGGAAATATCAGTGAATCCATGAATACATAAAATGTCGGAGAATACAATGGCCATCATATTAAGACATAGTAGCATAAAATATACATCTTCTTGAGGAAATTATCACTCAAGAAAGGCACCATGAGCCTCAAGAAACCTGTACATGAAAATGTGAAATACATAGCTGCTTAAACAAAGCCCTAGGCCATGACTGCACAGTTATAGGAGGAACTGTTGCATAAATGATAGAAATACAAATGATATAGCAATATGGGCTCAAATAAGAAGGGGGAGCAAGATCTCAACCCCTGAAAATACATAATATCAATCCTCTAAAAGGATTGACTGAAATCTATACAAAATTGGCATTTTGCAGAAATGCCTGAGTAGTTGGGTAGCAGCTACTCAAGAACTGGAAATACATGGAGAAGGCTGAAATAGCTGTTGTAGATGAAGTGCCCTTCTCCAATAGAAATCTTAAGTGAAAGGCTGATCCTTTCACCCAAGACTTCTCCTCCAAGTGACTGTCAATCCTTCACAGCAAATCTCCTCTCTGAAAACGCTGTCTACTGAAGGGACTGTGCTGCCAATGATGGAATGTGGTTGGCCTAATGCCAAATATGGTGGGATATGCTCAAGAACCACCATTTCTGATCCTCCAATGAATAGAACCTCTCCCCACTAGAAAACAAGCTTCGGATGGTGTGTGGAAACCTCCCCAACAACACCCAGCAACACTGCACAATATCTGTTGTAGAAACTGTGCTGATGTAGATGGCTGAAGCTAATGGCCTGAATGTTGGAATATGGAGGATGAGTGCACTCCTTCATGAGCTACTCAAGAAGGAGAGGAAATCCTCAACAGGACTCCCTCGTGCCCGAAGGCACTGCAGCTCTGCTGAACAACAAGAGGCAGCAACAAGTCTCTAAGACTCAAATGTAAAATGATCAAAGATGTCCACAATGGTTGTCTTGCTCCTCTTTTATACAATGAGATTTCCCTCCATGGACCCTATTTCGAATTAGGGTTTCCTTCTCTCTAGAAACTTCCCTCCTACGTTGTCCCACATAATGCTTTCCAACTCATGCCAACGCAGTTTGACTTGGTCAACCTTGGCCAAGCATGTTTGCAAAAAACCTCCTTTCACACATGGAGGTGTGAAATCTAGCTCTAAAGTGATCCTATTTCATACTTAGAGGATTTTTATTCTTTAATAATGCAAATAATGGGTCCCCTACCCATTTTATTCATCTCTTTAACAAAATTTAATGTCCCATAAAATTTGGGACATTACAGTCCTCCCCTCTCAAAATATTGTTTTCCCTCAAGAAATTGCAAGGATGAACTGAGTTTATTTCTGCCCTTCCTCCTGTAGCATCCTTGTGTGATGATCTCCTCAAGGAAAATGATGCCATATCAGCAATCAAATCTCCAAACTATCCCTCCAACATATGCAATCTAGCCTTTAGGTGAACATTCCCAAACAGCTATCATGTAGAAGAAACTATCCATGAAGGAAAAAAGTGATATCTAAGGGCCTCCTTGAGGCATGAGATCTGATATATAATGGGACTTATCATCCCCCATAGGAATCTCTCATCCCCAAGCCATCAAAAAATAAGTTTCCTCCCAACAAGACTACTCATGAAAAATCTCCTTCCACCTTGAGCTCCAAAAATGGTGGGCTGAAATTTGATCATGGAAAGCACTATAACTTGCCCCATGCTGTCCTCTCCTCCACTTATGACAAGTGTGGAGTGTATGTTGATCCTGGGCTGCAACTATATTGCCCTCAAATGGCAAAGTGAAGAGTAATTTCCCAAGAATGTCCCCTCCATCAATGAAAAATCAGCTGGCCCAAGACATGTCATCTATGATGAATAGAACAATATCACCATAGAATTCCCCCATGACATGTTTGATGTAGGTTATAAAATGTGTAGAAAGTACAAAAAATGCCTCATAGGGTTATAATGCAACCTCATCCACTGCAACTGCAGAAAATAGCATGGCAAGTATTGTACAAGAATATAACCTCTACTACTGAACAGTAAAATAGATGAGTGAATCAGCAACATAATGTTAAAAACCTACCCATATACATACAGTGGATGGATAACATTACCAAGCCCATGGCTCTCCCCACAAATGAGCAAATATGTGGTTGTAGCCATGCCTCCTTTCATGTTCCCTTTAGAACATGCACTGCAGAAAATGTGAGAGTTTTTCTCACTCAAAGACACATCCAACTCATGTGCCTTTCTCATAATCATGCTTCTTATACAAATATGATCCATATTAGCAAGGAAGTCATGATCAGTAATAAAATGAGGAAATGGCTGAAGGTTTCATGTGTTGCAAGAGTGTACCAACAGTTTCCCCAAGAGTGTCAGCGCAGTTTTCCGAACCGCTACTTTAGAAAATGATATGGCAAGTTGTCTTCAGCTCATGAGTGACAATGTATGTTCTTACATCTGATAATGCATGGTGAATGGCTGAATATGAATGCTGAACATACATGGAAGGTAACACTTTCCCAAGGCCATATAAAGATGGATGTCTCCATCATACAAATTGGCCCAAATTTGACCCATGGAGCATTTTGAAAAGCTTGCCCTCTTGTAGAGCTATGCACCGCAAAATAATGGTAAGAGTATACAAATAAGCCAATGTAAGAACAGATTTCTTACCATATACCGGGAGTAAGATGATGTATGGATCCATGAATGAACCCTCCATATTTTTGTGGCATGCTCCCATGAAGAGGAATGAACTAGTTGCAGCAAGAAGACCCTTCTTCTCATGCTTGGAAATCCAAGTCAAGAAGAATGTATCATAGATGACTTCTTCCACTACCTCATCCATCTCACCTCCTCTTTTTCTATCAAGTGCAACAAATATGAAATGTTCCTGGGACTTTTGGGTTATGGATCCACCACACTTCTGTTGGGCACACTTCATCCATCAGTTACTGCTCCAAAGAGAGAACGTTGTTGGCCTATACATATAGGCTCTCATCAATATCCAACTCCATTATTTGACATGTTCCTTTGTCAAAGATATCTCTCATAATGCTTCCATATATAATAATTCCCTTCCAACGTGGAAGTACCTCTCTATCATCAAATGCCAAGGAGATAATGCCATCTCCTCCTCCTGCAACATCATGCAAAGTATGAGAGCAATTCTGCCCTTGCTCTCCCAAGCAAAGCAACAAAATATTTTACTGCTCTCTCATACTTCCATCATACAACCCATGTGATGAAGACACCATGAATTATATGAGAATCACATCGGCATCATGAATCCATACTCTATGCTTCTTAGTGATGCAAGTATCCTGCCATCTTTCCCATTATTTGGTTCTCCTCCCATGAGGGCTACCATCAATTCTTGCTCTTTGCATTTCATGAGAGTTTGAAATGCAGCTCTTTGGAGACCTCTTAGGAAAGGCCTCTCTCCCATGACTATGTTGGACCTATGAAGATCCAAATGTGATGGAGGTTATGTCTCCTCTCCACCCATGTTCAACAATGTTGTTGGTTCCTCCAATGATGTAGTAGTTGCCTCCTCCATCGGTTCACCAATTGTTTCATGATTCTCCATGGAGGTGTCATGGTTTTCCTTATCCTCCAAAAGTTTGCACTCCCACCTTGAAGGATGAATTCAAATCATCAAAGAAGTATGAGGATGAGGGTTCTTCTCCTCCTTGAACCCTTTTCACAGCGCAGTGAAAACATGAGGCCCTAAAGTGGCCATGTGATTTGATCCTTGGATCTCTCCATATGAAATTCCACCATCCTTAAGATTATTTGCTGAAATAGAAAGTGGAAACTTACTCATACCTTGGTGGATCTTGGGACCTCTTTGTGTGGCTACAATGGCTTTTCCTCCAATGGCTTCCCCATCCATAGATGTAGAAGGTTCTTCCTCCAAAGTTGTAGCAACGTTGGTGCAATTTTCCTCCCATGGTGGAATGGCTTTCTCTTCCTTTGTCCTCCCCTCATCAAAGGTTTGGATCAACCCTTGAGAAAAGACTCCAAAAGAGCTTGCCCTTGAATAGACCAAGGGTTTGAACCACAAAATAGAGGTTTTATCCTCCATGTGCAGCGCTACCATGCCCATTGCTTCTTTCTCTGCCACTGGATGCAACAATGAAAATGCCTCCAGCTTCTTCTCCCAAGCTCTACCTGAAGTAACCCCATAAAATGTAGACAATAGAAACCCATTGCCTCTGATTTATTCTTTTCCACAGGGCCTTCTCTCCTCCATATGCTGAATAGACTGTGGGAACGCTGTAGCTCCCTTGAATGCTACAGAATGGGGTTTATAATCACCCAGGTACTTGCTTAAGATCTAGAAATCCAAGCATCTGCCATGCTGGTCTTCAAGAGAATAGGAAGTGCATGGACCTCCCTCTTCTCCTCTTTTCTTCTCCTCCTCCTTAGGGAGGCTCTTATTTATTTCAAAATTAGATGAGCTTAGGCTCATCTTATTCATTATTCTCCTCTGAAATCGAACTCATAGGCTGTGCCAGTTCGATGCTCTGAAACCACTGTAATGTCCCTTTTTCAGGAACATGCTGCTACATCGGGAACATCTTAGACGTTCCATTTTTCCTTCTTTAGAAACATTGTCAATCGACAAAGAAAATCTATTCCAGAGATATACTGCAGGGGCATTTACTGGATTTGTCACCTTTAAACAAAGGATGAGCTCCAGAGGCTACCTGGCCCACTGGAATACTCTATCTATAGAGTGATTGTCCAAGGAAAATATCCCCAATAGGGAAACACAACAAGATTGGGAATCTCCCAATAATGCAGCTACAACAATAATAAAATGCACCAAATGGAAATAGCAGTGAATCCATGAATACATAAAATGTCGGAGAATACAATGGCCATCATATTAAGACATATTAGCATAAAATATACATCTTCTTGAGGAAATTATCACTCAATAAAGGCACCATGAGTCTCAAGAAACCTGTACATGAAAATGTGAAATACATAGCTGCTTAAACAAAGCCCTAGGCCATGACTGCGCAGTTATAGGAGGAATTGCTGCATAAATTATAGAAATACAAATGATATAGCAATATGGGCTCAAATAAGAAGGGGGAGCAAGATCTCAACCCCTGAAAATACATAATATCAATCCTCTAAAAGGATTGACTGAAATCTATACAAAATTGGAATTTTGCAGAAATGTCGGAGTAGCTGCAGCTACTCAAGAACTGGAAATACATGGAGAAGGCTGAAATAGCTGTTGTATATGAAGTTCCCTTCTCCAATAGAAATATGAAGTGAAAGGTTAATCCTTTCACCCAAGACTTCTCCTCCAAGTGACTGTCAATCCCTCACAGCAAATCTCCTCTCTGAAAACGCTATCTACTGAAGGGACTGCGCTGCCAATGATGGAATGTGGTTGGCCTGATGCAAAAGATGGTGGGATATGCTCAAGAACCACCATTGATGATCCTCCAATGAATAGAACCTCTCCCCACTGGAAAACAAGCTTCGGATGGTGTGTGGAAACCTCCACAGCAACACTGCACAATATCTGCTGCAGAAAATGCGCTGATGTAGATGGCTAAAGCTAATGGCCTGAATGCCAGAATATGGAGGATGAGTGCAATCCATCATGAGCTACTCAAGAAGGAGAGGAAATCCTCAACAGGTCTCCCTCGTACCCGAAGGCACTGCAGCTCTACTGACCAACAAGAGGCAGCAACAAGTCTCTAAGACTCAAATGTAAAATGATTAAAGATGTCCACAATGGCTGCCTTGCTCCTCTTTTATACAATGAGCTTTCCCTCCATGGACCCTATTTCGAATTATGGTTTCCTCACTAGTACAATTGGGGGAAATTCCGACACTTGGTTCCGATGCTTTTGACCAAATGTCGGAAATTTCCCCAAATTTTTTCAATCCCGCCCGAAACCGTCGCTATATCGATGTTTAGAGAAAAGTGTCGCAATACCGACACTTAGACAAAGTGTCGCAATTGCGACGTTTGGAGGAAGACATCGCAATTGCGACACTATGCCCCAAAGCATCACTATTGCGACGACTGCCTTCAAACGTCTCAACTGCGACACGATGTCTAAGTGTCACAATTGCGACGTTTGGAGGCATCCGTCGCAATAGCAACGCTTTGTCCGTCGTCGGTATAACGACACTTATATGCACGCTACATAAAAATGATTTTATTAAAAACTACATTAACGTCTGCTATCACGCGCGCATTCGCCCTCCGCTCTTGTAGAACAGCATTCACCCTCAGCTCTTGCAGAACAACATTTTCCCTCAGCATTCGCCCTTAGCATTCGCCCTTAGCTCTCGCAGAACAACATTTTCCCTCAGCATTCACCCTCAGCTCTTGCAGAACAGCATCCGCCCTCGGCATTCGCCCTCAACTCTTGCAGAACATCATTCGCCCTGAGCTCTTGCAGAACAACATTCGCCCTCAGCATTCACCCTGAGCTCTTGCAGAACAGCATTCGCCCTCAGCGTTCGCCCTCAGCTCTTGCAGAATAGCATTCGCCCTCAGCTCTTGCAGAACAACATTCACCCTCAGCTCTTGCAAAATGGTAAGTTCTTACTGCAGGCCCTTCCTCCTATAGTAGGGTTGACTCTATTTGGGTTTTTTTGGTCAATTCCATTGGATTGTGTTAGGATGTAGGGTTCTCTCTAGATGTCTTCCAATGTTCTTTCGGATGAGTTTCAAAGAGGATGTGTAAGATGTGCTTGTGCTTGCATGAATTTTACTCCACCAGTTTCATGAAGTTTAAGCTATGGATTTTAGTTCAACAAACTCATCCATCTCAACACCCAGTAAAAAATTTCCCTTGGTCTGATCTATATTGAAGGTGAAGTGCAAAGTGGTAGCTATGGATTTTAGTTCAACAAACTCATCCATCTCAACACCCAGTAACAAATTTCCCTTGGTCTGATCTATATTGAAGGTGAAGTGCAAAGTGGTAGAGAATGGGAGATCGAAAGTCATCAAATTTATCACAAGGGTAGTACTCCAGATCGAAAGTGATGAGCTTTAGTTATCCATATTTGGGGATTTTCTGATGACATACCAAAGGCCACATCCATACAACCATATCAAGGTCAATGTTGAGATCATTCTCATATAGATATAGGTCACTGATATATAGGGTTAATATCATCATCACTATCCATGGAAACCGAATGGTTACAAAATCTGTGAGTGTGGTTGGCTCATTTATAATTATTACGCATTTACAGTAGAGCACAGAAACACTAAATATGGCCTGAGCAGAGCCTTTACAACAGGCAATGGAATTGCAGCTACTTTATCAATAACCAATAGCTCCACTTGAGAAAAATTTTCATAATCTTGGGGCTGGATATACTGCAGAGCAAACAATTGTAGTTATCATTCGTGCTCCAATATATTAATATACTTTTTACATTGAACTAAAGAAAGGGAAACAAGCAAATGCTAGCCATCATACAATGCTTTGACATAAGAGTTTTGAGTGACATACTTGAAAAAAAGAACTCATCCACTTATATTTATAATCATTTGAGTTATTCAAGTTAAACACAATGTCAAGAATCAAGATTCAATACCCTCTATTATCTTCATCACCCAATACAAGATTTAAATTTTTCCCAAAGAAATGCTTATTAATTTGGCAGCCATTATTTCTCCCTGCTTTAAAAACCCCACATTTAAATGAAAACAAGCATTGCATTTCAACTACAAAAATCTATTAGTGTTCAAATGTACATGTGTGCATCACTTGTGTAGGGTATTCCTTTTCCACTTTCACATTATCCAAGAATGTGTGCAGTATAGTTCACATTTTTTGTGATTTAGATTATCTTGAAAAAGGAAAGGTAAATTATTTCCCATGGAAAAAGAAGGTTTTCCCTTTTTACTACTGGAAATGGTACAACAAAGTTCCATTTCTACTCGAAACTCCTATGAAACAGGAACCAAATAAAGGCCATGTCCCCAATGGACATCATTTGGCTTTGAAAATGGCCATTGCACCGTGTTGTTTCTTATATTACATCACGATAGTTTCTTAGGTCATTTCTTGTTTCTTGAGATGAAAAACAACCAAAGAAATTGTGAAGATCCTTTCAAGAAATAAATGACCATTTCTCAATCATATCTCAACTATTTTTTATTTCATTCAGTGGTTGCTTACTTTGAGAGAAATTTGACACTTTTATAAGGAATATAACATAAAAACACAAAATGGGAAGGAATTGATGAGGTAGATGACCTTAGTTGTTGTCAATTAAGAATTGATAATACACGATGCATGTTCTGTACTACAAACTAGATTCCTTCCTGGAGTTAGGACACAGAGTATTGAATCAAAGTTGTAATTTCTAACTTCTTGTATTGGTTCATCAATCTTGAAATTCAGACATTGCATGTCTTCATTGCTTCATGTTTGAATAATTTGCATCATATCGTACAATAGGAAATTATGAATTATGATTATTATTACTTTATGGATATGTTAAGTTACTTTTAAGTTTGCATGGTTTAGTGTGAAATTATTCTAGTGTGCCCCTAGGCCCAGGTGAAGGAATGCCAAGGACTGAGAACCCTAGTTTTTAAATGGTATTGTTTCTTATACCCAAAAAACCCTCAACATCACTTATTAGTTCTTAACAATAGTGTTGTAAACAATTTGAGAATTGATATAGCAAAATCTCGCACTTCTCAAGATAAAGTCCTAAAGCTAAAGTGTGATACCATGTGTAATTCAATAGCCCCATTGTCACCTCACCAACCTCTTTTCACTTCGGGCTAGCTCTCCTCCATCTCAAGGGGGGTTCTCCTTAGTAGATGTTAGGGATATAATGGCCCAACCAAACCAAGTCAAGAGCCCCCTAACTCTCTATGTTTACTACTATCAATCAAAATATTGAACAATAGGGTTAGACATGCATCCTGAAGATAAAATTGCCAGGGTATTTTTGGGTAATTTCAAAGGGAAAGTCCCCAAACACATATAATTAAGGAATTATAACGTGATTTCAAACATTAAATATCAACAAAATCGTTTAAAGGATATTGAAAGGAAAAAGGTGATGGAAGATAGAAAGTGCCTTACTTAAATGCTCTATGGATTTTTCAATAGTTGCTCCAAAAGCTTCACTTCAAGGCCCTTCAAGATCGTCTCCAACAATGCTATACCATCAGCTTCAACAATGTTGCTCCAAAATTGTCCTCAAGGTCTTCACAACAAGTTTACTAGAAGTTGCTCCAACAATATATTCAATAAGGTCTTCATTGTCAACTCGTCTCTTGTTTGGGTGCCTTAATGTGCAATGACATGTTTCCAGGAATGAATTCAATGCAAGGCATATTTGAAACTCTAACTCTGTCTTCCAGTGTCTTATTAGAAATTATTTCAGTTTTCATTTTGTGTTTTCAAGTTATATATTTTTTTCAAGTTTTTACATTTATAATTTTATTGCAATGTGGCAGACTGATCAGGGCAGTACAAGAACAACCCCGAGACGGGATGATCGCGGAAAGAGGCCAGCGGAAGAACATGTAAAGTGCCAGCATTGCTCTATCTTCAGGTATTTTAGTTATTTACATAATTGAAATAATATTAATTTCGTTCAAATATGCAGACACCTAGCCATGGTACGCCTGATGATTCCCTCTTTGAGGAAGAGCTTTCTTCATCCCTATCTCCAGTGTTCTTGTTGCGAAAAAAGGCACGAGATTCAAGGTCAGAATTTAATACTTTGATATACGCGCCTAAAACAGCTGAAACATAAGAGAGGATAAAACAACTTATGAGCCAGCTAGAAAGATATCAGGTAATAATAAAAAGTCAAAAGGATATTTTTTTTGTTCTACATGAGATGAATTGTGATAGTTTGATTTTTAATTTTTACATTGACTAAACTAACAAAAAGTTCTTTTGTATGTAGCGTTTTCTGGCATTTGCTGAACCCGGTGTTGGTGGTAGTGGGACACAAGGGCAAGAGATTGCCTAACAACCCTCTCATACACCTTCTACTCCTTTAGGTGCTAGCCAAGAAACACACCCTGCCCAAGCTGACACCCAGCCAACTGCTGAACGTGTTGGCAATGATGAGGCTGATATGGCCAGCTACATTATTGCGTTTCCTGGAGCTACAAGTGTCAGCTCCACAGGGACCATTAATGGCACGTTGTTGGTGAACGATGAGGGTGTCCCTATAAAGCATGTACAACTCACAGGTAAATTTTAATATTTTAACTATTTCATGTACTTTATCTAAAACATATTTATCATGATTTTTATTTTTAAATTAATGATAACATTTTTATAAACAATGAGTCTCTACAAGCTGAGAGCCATGCGTTAGTAATTTTTGCCCTCTAACCACACGATGGTGTGAATTTTATATCTAACTCTGAAAAAGAACTTCTAGATTATCTAGAAGCCCTTTTTGGGGTCGGCACATTTGACAGAACAGCGGTGGCTCGGGTAGCCAGCAAATATTTGAAATATACCAGGGACACCTATAGGACGCAATTGCAATTTAACCCTAGATACGAGTGTCCTCTCACAGTTCCAGAGAGTGAGTGGAGAGCACTCATCCATGACGGAAAAGAGAAAAGGGAAAAGAAAGAAGGAAAAATGCCAACTGGACCCGCAAGGTAAATTACAACTTTAATTCAACAGCTTTAATTTTCTTTATGTCTAAAATAAAAGTGTGCTACGTCATATCTGACTTCAATCTTTTGATGCTAGGTTGCCTGACACCTCAAAGGCAACCAAAGCTAGGATTGAAAAAAAGGGCCATCACAAGCTAAGCCAGGGCGGCTACTTGAAATTAGCTGCAAGAATTGTAATTAAGTAGCTAAACATCTTATAATTAATTGTATCGCCTTCCAACGTTTTTGTAATCCTATCAAATATGATTAAAAATACATAATCATATGTAATGTAGGGTGATGACTTCGGAACAGAAACTACAGAGGAAGATAAAAATATCACTTTCCATTTCGGCTATCAAGCCGTAGTTGAACGTCGCAGAAGCTTGGGGCAGGTCCCAAGATCCAGAATGCCTGATAAGGTAAAACATTAACCTTTCAATATGTTTGTTTTCTTCCATAAATTTAATGTCTAACAACTTTGTTTAAATCAGGGGAGCAGCACTACCGACGAGGCAAATAACCCAGTTTTAGAGCCAGATGTAGATGATCCTCTCGTGCAACCTGATCATTGTAGTGGGGACCAAGCCGACAATGCTGCTATCAGTGAGGGCCGTGACGGTAATTAATTTCCACTTATAATTTTTTCTAATTATACCTTGATGGTTGTCCTTATAACGTTTTTTGTTTAAATGACAGAGAATGTTTCTCTTGAGGATCTTACCACCAGAGAGGAAGACAGGGCAACAGTCCCAACGGCGACAACTGGTGCACCAGGTAAATAATCTCATTGCAATTTTTTTTATTAATATTACCGAACTAGTTCAATGATATTTAAAAACTGACAATTAAAATTTAATATTATCTGCTTTTGTAGGCGATGCCCCGTCACTGGATGAGCCCAGACATCGTGAATACGCAACTAGGTCAGCAGTGCGGGTTGAAAGGCACGAAACAGGAGCAGAGCACGATGATATTGATGATGTAATTAGAAGCTTTAAAAATAGGAAGAAGAAAAAGAAAATTTGACAATGTAAAATATTGTATTATTATAAGACAAACGTTACCATACTTGGAACGTTTTTGTGCGTTATATAAAAAACTCATTTATCATACTATTTTTATGTCAAGCATTAATTGCAATGTTTCCTTGCGTACTTTTTGTTGAATTGTTTTTTATTAGTTATTGAATATTTTTTTTTATGCTCATGAAAGTAAAAAATGAAATATAGATTGGGTATTGGGGAATTGAGAGTGATGTGAGGGGGGTGGGGGGAGGGGCCATAAGAGCTTCCACCTTCACGTGGTTGGCCCTGTTTAGTAGAGAATAATTTATTGGAGCGATTTAATCTTGGAGCAAACCTCCCTCGATCCAGCGTAGCAACAAAAAAGTCAGTGTTGACTTAGTTGCTACTCTTTCAGATCGTGGGATGCTCGTTCCAAGTTCATGCGACTCCAATAAATTGTTCTTGAAACGAAGAGGAGCTTATTCAGGTATGTTTTGACATTTTCAAAATATGTTCTAACATTATCATAAGAATGCATCTTAGAGTAAAAAATACTACATCAATTACTTGTATTTATTGTATAGATAATGATGGATTTTGATTAACTTGGCAGTGCAGGTACAAATCCTCTTGCATCATGAGCAATACAACTTGTCAACCAGGGTCATGTCCAGGATATTTTTGCTTGTGCGCTTGACCAGGTTCGTAATGTCACATTTTGTAAGTTCCTTTACAATTCATAATTCAATATTAAGCTTATTCATGATTATTATCTAGGTTTTTTGTATGTGTTTTTTCATCTATTTGATTGTAAGCAACTCTGCATGTTTCCTGTTGTTCACTATGATTTCTCCCATTACCACTCCCAGGATGAATCTGAATTTATTGTTACATAGGTTACTTTATTGTTACTATGATTTCTCCATTTACAATTTCATAGGTTACATCATGTAAAGTTGTCAATCTCAGGTTGGTGATGAGCTTTAGTTCTCCAGATTTGGGGCTTTTCTGATATTTTCTCCCTCATGTCATTCCTGCATCACCTCGTTGTTTGAGCATGCCAATTTTCCACCACTTGTACCAATTGGCACATGTCAATCTCTGAGTGGTGCCACATTTCACCTATTTTCGGCCCACTTGACCACCTGAAAAACTCAAATCCACACACCATGTGTCTTTATCATGGAGTGCCACATGTCCTAGATATTTAGGCTGATAGGCCTTCTGTTATGAAAGAGATCAATTTTTTTTCGTCAACACTTCTTATCTAGGCACGACACCTGTTACTTGTTTAATCTGACGGTCACAGTCTCTCGGGTTACCTTCTAGGTTTGAATAGGATCATGAATTCAACATCCAAAATAGTATCAAATTCCACTGCAATAGTATTCCCCGGCGAGGGAAACATTTCATTGAGACCTATTGGACTCATCACCCCCAAATAGCCTCTAGGGCTACCCAGAGTGTGATCATCTTTGTTGCTGAGTATATTTTTATTTTTTTAGTGAGAGTTTAGTGTTTCTCTAACATAGCTTCAGAAATCCGATTCAGTGCCTGCTTGAATATCGTCACATAATACTCATGGTTTGGATTGATGAGCATGCTCTAAATGGTTGGTTGATTCATAAGAACCACCCACATAGTCATCTTGAGATATTTCAGAAGTTTTCTCGGGTTTCATTTTTCACCGTTTCTAGTGGGTGGGATGGTGTGGGGTGATCCATCAATACTAGTGCTCTTGTAGTAGGGAATTTGTTTTTGGGGATATAAAGGAGCATTTGATGTAGATATCCCATTGGATGCATTCATAGATGGGCACGAGAGGTCAAAAATTTAAATTAAAAATATGCAACCTCTAGCATGGCAACCTGAAGGCCGCGAGAGACACTGGTTAAAGATTGTTTTGTGCTGGCCTTAATATAGTCGTGATTTCTTTCTATTATCTTAATGCAAATATATATTCCGGTCTCATTAAAATGAGGATTGTGGTTGTATTTCTCTTTGGTTGTTTCTCTCTTAATGCTCCAGAAGTTGCCAAAAGTTACGATAGTTGTTTAGTTTGCCTGTTACAACTTAAAAGTGGTTTTTAGCAATGGGAGTCATGTTTTTTAAGGTTCATACTAATATGAAGATCTTGTAATTCTATATTCAAGATAAGAGAAGATGGCCTCTGCTTTGGGCAGTATGACAACAATTGCCACATCTACCTCATTGGGTAACAATGGAAAGGGGAATAAGTTGGGTGCAATGTTTGATAATTATGGCAGACAATTGTCTTCTCTTTCAGTTTTTTCACCCATTTCCTTTAATCGCTCAAGCAGAAGAGGGACTCTGAGATTACGTGACAGAGAGAATGTAGTTAATACAAGAGCTATGGAAAAGGAGTTGTACTTCAACAAGGATGGCTCAGTGACAAAAAAATTGCAGGTCAGAGAAAAAATTATGTTTAAAGGAAGGTCACCTGCACGTAAAACTTCACTGCGGTGGATCTTTCCTTGTCCACTTATATTCGATTTTAATGTGTTATTTTAATTTTTCATGGAGGGTTGTTTTGGCATATGGTCTGGCATTCAATTGCACACTTACTGAAAGCATTGTCAATTTGTTTTGCAGGCGGTGTGAACAAACTTGCTGATCTTGTTGGAGTCACCCTTGGGGCGAAGGGAAAAATGTTGTCTTGGAGAGCAAGCATGGTTCTCCGAAAATAGTTAATGATGGTGTGACAGTAGCCAAGGAGGTAATTTGTAGATGTGTGCTCTGGTTTTCTTTTTAACGTTGTATTAGTTCCCCCTCTTAAATGTCTTAGATTTGGTAGGCATAATTTGAAAACTCAAAGGTGAAAGGAAACATATTGTTACCCAGTGGTCTACTTGGCCTATGGACTAGCCACATTAGAGTAATGCATAAAGCTTTTCACAACAATAAAAGGAAAGGGTTATGGCCGAGTCAAATTTTATTTTTATTGACAGTGTAATGAAATGTATCTCAATGCTATGGTTTTGGCCTTTTTATTGGTTGAATTAGAGGACCCAGTTGAAAATATTGGGGCCAAGTTGGTAAGGCAAGTTGCGGCAAAGACAAATGATTTAGTTGGGGATGGAACCACAACATCTGTTGTTCTTGCACAGGGTTTAATAAGTGAGGGTGTAAAGGTAACTTTTTGTCGATAGTACTGGATTAAGATCATCTATTCATTTTTGTAGGGTCTTATGGTGTTTGGTTTTTTAGTTTTGGGTTGGGCTTATTGAGTCTAAGATAGTTTTTGAGTGAAAAATTGCTATTAGGTATTAAAAAATTTTGGTTCTTTTGTCAAAATTTATGAGCTTGTTAGGAAATACAAAACTGACAATGGTTGTATCTTAAATTTGTGGAAAATAATTTGAAATGAAACCTTTTTGTTTAGGTTGTTGCAGCAGGTGCAAACCCCATTCAAATTACTAAGGGCATTGACAAGACAATAAAGGCCCTTGTTTCGGAACTCAAAATTTTGTCAAAGGAGGTAAACGCTTGCCTTTTGAGTAGGCTGGTTTTCCTTTTTGCTGATGGTTTGGTGTATCTAATTGAATTAGTTGCCCAAGGTATTTTTGGTTGCAAACTCCTTTTCATTTTTCATACAGTATTGGCCTTGTGGAATACATTTGATTGTGTGGTCTTGTTAGATCTACAACATTTGTAGTTGTTTAGTCTTATG
Source organism: Pinus albicaulis (assembly GCA_034641835.2). Classification (NCBI taxonomy): domain Eukaryota; kingdom Viridiplantae; phylum Streptophyta; class Pinopsida; order Pinales; family Pinaceae; genus Pinus; species Pinus albicaulis. Next base: position 657,512,950 of record CM076571.1, read on the forward strand.
GCCGAGGTGCACTTTATTATGGAAATAGTTGATGCAATATTGTCATTTAATCCTTACTGCAGGGTAGCATGTTGAGAAGTTTCTTGTGAAACATTTGGTATTCAAAATGACACTTGATCCTATACAGCATCATGCACTTGACTTCAAAATTCATATTCAAAGTGTGCCGGACAATTCTTGCAAAATTTCAAATATTTATGTTGTTTTAAACCATTATCTTTTTCATGTATTGGATGCTGAAAATGTGAAAAAGACTTTGGTATGAAACCAACCGGTGAATAATTTCCAGCACAACAACCACTTCCAAGACATGATTTAGAAGTAGAACAAATGTGCTTATGAAGCATAGAAAGATATCCTTGATGCATTGTAAATGTTTGGCTAGGGTTATTTTTGGAGAAAATAACTCCTTATTCCTAGAATAGTGATCTTCAATACAAGTAAATGCTAGAGAAGAGAGATCATCGTGTGACATAAACCTATTAACAAAAGTGAACATGGAATGATTATTAATTATGACATACTAAGTTGTCAGTGATTTTGACTATTTGTCTTTAACATGTAAAAATGTTAAATTCCAAACTTACATCATCATGGTTTGGCATCATGAGCTTGACTAATTGTCCACCATGCTCATAATTTCATTGTTGTATTTATATCTATAAACAAAGTTTCAAATAATAATAAAAAATTTCTATAAGAAAAATCCAGACCTCCATGCTGCTGCTCCTTGTGAGACAAAGTCAAAATTGCATTACACAATCTGACACATAAGAATCTCCTATATCCCGGTGGTATGTATCCAAATTCTTATAATAGTGTCTTTAAGACTTATGTTGACATTGCCAATGAGATATTTAAGAAATGAAAGATGGAGCCTTCTTCATTGTTGTATATGTAACAGTCTTTTATTAATATAAAGATTGATGGTTTTGTCTTTCTGAAAATGAAATGTAAAAATAATTTATTGTGGTCAATTGAAAAGTTTTTTTTTTTAAGTTTTTCATTATGGAAGGGCGACATAGATATATGCCCTTCTAATTGAAATTCGGACCTGCCCTTCAAATTTGATCACTGTGTGGGACCTTAACAAACAATAAAACTATTCCGCCGTGCATTATATAAAACATATAACAAAACCTTTGTCAAAACTTCAAACGAACCCTTTAGCCGTGGGTATTTCATCACGAATTGATCATTTTACCATGTACCTTATTCTAGAGGAATATTCTTCCACTTGATTAGGTACTTCATAATGGTTATATGTCAAAGAGATACAAAATGTTTATCTATAACTTTTTGTGGTTCAAGAATCAACTTTCATTCTTCATCTAATTTTGGAAGTTCTATTTACATTGGCATATTTTTTCCCAAAACCTTTTTAGGCAAGATACATGAAAAACCTTATGAATGCAAGAAGAAGGAAAATATAACTTCTATACCACTTGTGCAATCCTATGAATAATTATTTAGGGCCATAACATTTTTTAGCTAATTCTTTATTCTTCTTTTTCTTGAATGAAGATTGCTTATAATGCTATAATCTAAAAATACCCAATTACCCTCCTCAAATTATCTTTCACTCCAATGTTGTTCCCCTTGTTGTTTTATCATGTTTCATGTCATTTGAAGGTTTTCCATAATAATTTTCAAAGTTTCTTTAGTATTTTCCATATGTGACTCTGTTTCCTATACTTTGGACTTATCTTGCAAAAAGTATGAGATACTAGGAGTTGGATATCCATAAAGGGTCTTAAATGGGGAAATTTTAGTAGATGTGTGATAGGTAGTATCATATTACCATTGTTCCTTGATGAACCCACTTCATCCATTAATATTTATTTTCTAAAGAGTAACACTGTAGATAACCTTAAAAACATTTGTTAACTATTTTTGTTTGACCATTTGATTGTGTTTGATATGTAGAACTCATGGCAGCTAGTGTTTCTCCACTCATATTAAATAATTATTTCTAAAAGTTTCTTGTTACTATTACTTTAGGAAAACCATGAAGACTATGAATTTCTTTCACGGACACTTCTGCCACTTGGCTTGTTGTTTATGTACTTTGAGCTCTACAAAAAAAATCTACAAAATTTGTCTATATAAATGACCACAAAAATGTAATACTTACCTTTATATTTCAGTAACCCTGTAATGAAGTCTATTGATATATCTTCTAGTCTTTGAATATGTATGTGGAATGGTTGAAGTAACCCTAGAGATTTTACTATCTCTCTTTTATTTATTATGCAAACCCGACCTTCTCTTACAAAATTTTGAATATCTTTCTTCATTCCTTCCAAAAATATATTTTTTGATCCTTTGAGATGTTTTAAGGAACCCTGCGTCCTACCATCAGAGAGACATGGGATTCCCTTAATATTTGTTTATTCAAATATGCTTGCGTGCATAAAAATATTCTACATTTGCACCAAAGTATATCTCTCTTTCACTCCCAATGCTCCATAGAGTTCATCCTATCCTTTATAAATTTTAGTTTTTGTTTAGTACTATTGTCATTTTTCCATTATGGCAAGCTTCTTCTAGCCACCTAGGAATAGAAAATGTAATTGGATATAAATTTGAGGCCTCTTCTATTTTAGAAAGAGCATCGTGTACTAAATTTTCCTTACCCTTTTTGCATATTATCTCAAAATTAAAACTTTGCATTTTTTCTCCTCATTTTTGTTAATCTTCTAATGAAAATCATAGCTTCAAAAAATACTTTATGCTATCATGGTATATCTTGACTTTAAAGTACCTCCCAATGATATACTATCCCCATTTTTTATTTCATGTAATATTGCTTCCATTTATTTTTCATACGTAGATTTCACCAAATATTTTCTTTGAATTCCTTGCTTTTAAAAGCCAATGATATCCCTTATTGTGTTAATGTTGCGTAAATTCCTTGTCCCAGTTCCTCACACTCTACTATGAATTTTTTACCAAAAGTAGGCGCAACCTATGTTGGTGTAGAAGACATGGCATCCATTAATAGAGAGAATGCCAAAGTAGCCTCATCATTCCATATAAATGATATTTTCTTCAAGAGATATGTGAGTGGACTTGAAATGCATGCATAATTCTTAACAAATGATCAATAATATCATGTAAGTCTAAAAAATTTTCTAAGAACCTTGATTTTCTTAGGAATAGGGCATTTTGTAATAGCTTGCATCTTTTGAGGCTCCAACTTCACTCCTTCCTTTAAAACAATATGAACCAAATACTCGAATTCTTATTTCCCAAAAGCACATTTGGATATTTTTACATAAAAATGATTGTTCTCAATAATTTATATAGATTTTCCACATGTTTAGTGTGGTATTCCCATGATTTATTATAAATATGTGTATTATCAAAGAAAACCAACACCAAATTTATAAGTTGGATAAAATAATTCATTATATTGTCCAAATTTGTGCAGGACTGAAAAATGATCATAACGATAAAACCAAATTTGGGATTTTCCTTAAAATAATATCTTGACATTAATAGATACCAAACCACCGAAAACAAATTGACTGTATAAATATTTGGGTGGAAACAGGCATGGAAGGTGGCGGGCTAACGCTGGGTGCAACGCCGATCGCCTGGGTCATTGCTTATCGGCGTGGCCCGAACAAGATCGAGACTCCGTCGAAGTTTCTGTAACCGCCAGATCGTCTTTTTATTTTGAAAGTGGGTAAAATTGAATGCATCACGGTAATGGGCGGATGTGGCGTTTGTTCGTCGCGTTTTCACGTCGGCCAAACTGGTAAGTTCAGTTGTTTTCACATATATATTGCATTAAGCTTTTAACAACGTCGTTCAAGATCTGGACCTCCATTCTTGATGTAGCGATTCCGCATGCTCAATGATCTTCGGGCCTTTCGGCTCTCATTAATGATGTCGAGATTAATTATGATGGGCATCCTCTTAATTGCATTGCTAGTAGGTCGATAAAATGCGTGCTTTCGCTATGGTTTTTCGCACAGAGCTGTCAGGTTAGTCGCACCTCGCACCATCGGGCGTGACGAGCAGGAGAAGTGGCCACGCATTTCGCTAGACGCTTGCCGCATATCCGCAATTTCTCTCGGTCTAGTCATGTCTAGCCTTCTCCTATTTTCCCTTGGAAAGTCTGGCGCTGTATACGTTCTCCTCTTGTGCCCACTACGGAGATCGACTCCATGCCTGCGGAAATCTCATTCGTCAGAGGATGCATTGTCTGCCGTGGGGGAGCACTCGTAGGCTGACCAACCCTGCGCGCTCCCTCCATCCCCTCTGGCCCGAGTCATCTTCCCAGATTCAGATGATTATCACGTAGGTGCGCTATCCCGGATACTGAAATGGGCTGGTCGGTAGTTCATGAGATCTGGCAGCACCGTATGTGGGCTCCCCTAACGTCCTCATTCCCCACCGCTTCACCTTAACGCCACGACGCGCATCGCGTTTTCGCTTTAATTTCTCTCGCAATCCCACCTGAATCATGCTCAATTCTCGTGGTTTTCCGTGAGGAGGCTCAAAAATATGGAAGAACAATGCACGTCGGTCCGGTGGGCACCGGCTCGTAAAAACTGCCGCATGTCGGGCCATCGGAGGGGAGTGGTGCAGAATTTGAGGTAGCACTTGGCGAATCTCGGACCTTCAGAAGGATGATGTGCCGAATCGTCGAGAAGCTCGGAGGAGTAGTTTGGTAATTTGTTTTTCTTGTCATGCCCACTCGAATTGGTCTTCTTTAGATTACTATTACTCGATGTTGGACCCTGCTCGTAATATTTTTGCATTTTGTAAACGTTCAAGACTGATTTTTCCCGTATGAGGGCGTGCTTCTGCAATTTTTTGATTTTTTGATGACAAATTTGCCATGCAGTTGGTGGGCAATGTTTTTTGAATTGGACGTGTAATTTTATTCCTGATCGTTACTAGATTAGCTTTACTTTTAAAAAAAATGTTGCCTATTTCTATTTTAAACCGCGTATGAAATAGCCGTAGCCATGTTTATCGATGATTTTTTATAGTCGAAGTGCGCGGTGCGTTTATTATATTAACTATTTTCACGATCGATTAATTTACTGCTAATGGAAAAAAAATATTTGCCATCGTTTCTATTTTTTAAACATATTTTTTGCAACATACGTGAGCCACTGTATATATGGTCTAGCGTATCATACATCTTTCGTGATATCTACAGAACAGCTTTGCGATGAATAGAAGATGGATGTTGTAGTAGGCGCTACTAATGGAAACAAAGCTGAGCACCTGAACTCTTACATCTCTGATGCAGCGGATGGATTTACCCAATTTTGGAATCAAGCGAGCAACTGCGTTTCGCAGATGGTTTTTATTTCCGTAGAACAAGCGAGCGTAATACACCGTGGCTACTGGTTTATCTACGTATATTTTGCTACCTATCATGGGATGCTTTTCACGTGAGGCATATATCTACGAGTACATGCCTCTGCGCATTACTTCGCATCTACGCTTATGATAATTATTTTATGTGTGACGGATGTTATTATCATGTTTCAAACACGCTGATGCTGTGTTTATTGATGATGGTTTGATGGTCTTTTTATATTTGTAGACATATCACACGCCTCACATGATTGGCGTTTTTCTTTGTTCAAGGATTTTGGGTCACTTTAATTTGTATTTGGAACAACTGGACTGCGCATTTTTGTATCTCGTTACTTTACTGATTCATACATACTGTAGCTACTTTACACTTTCTTACATGGATGCCTTCAGCGTACTATTTGGATGCTTTCTCGAATTGTCGAGTATCATCCATTATGGGACCAAGTATTGGGTTTATCATATCATCAGTATGTGACATGGGAGTATTTTTATTCATTATGGTCGGGACTTCCACTCTGCGGATGGATATTTGGGTTCCAATCTTCGAGATGTGAAATGTAATGACTTCTTATGGACTATTTTACATGTCATATAATATATTCATACAACGCTTTTTCTCTGCGAAGAAAAAAATGATTAATGTTTATCATACAGCTTTCAAACTAAATGATGGAGCTAGGTTTATTCTGATCATGGTCACGATGGTACTATTATATTTTGGACATATCACACTCCTCACATGATTATGTTTTGCTCTTATTCAAGGATTTTGGTAATTTTTAATTTGTATTTGGAACAATGGACGTCGGTACTCATTTATTTATTGCTTTACTATTCTACATACTACTATTTCTACTGTTTCTTATAGATGCCTCGGGCATATTTTGGATTCTTTCTCGGGTGTCGATAATCTCCATGTGGACCCATTTCTCGACTGGTTTTATATCAAGTCCCACGTATGTGACATGGGGTATTTTCTTCTATCATTGTCATGCAGGGGTGGGACTTCCACTTTCTGGATGGATATTTGGGTTCCAATCTTCGAATATGAAAATGTAATAGATCATGGATTTAGTGTTTACTTTTCATATAATATATTCAAAACAATGTTTTTCTCTTTGTAGAAAAAAAGTGATTAGAGGGATTTATCACTTGGCACTTCAAAACTCAGCGTTTGCGTCGTGTTTATCGATAGTGTTTTGTCCGATGAGTATTTTTATATTTTCGACCTATCACACTCCTCACATGATTGGGAGCATTTTTCTCTTGTTCAAGGATTTTGGGTACTTTAATTGTGATTTGGAACAATGGGACGTCGTGATCTCTCTATACATTTGCTTTACTATCCTGCCATACTGTTTATTTCACTTTCTTATAGATGCCTCAGAATATTTGGATGCTTTCTCGATTTGTCGATAATTCCATGTGGACCGTTACCGGGTTTTATATCAAGTCCCTCGTATGTGACATGGGGTATTTTTCTATCATTTTACTCGGGTGGGACTTCCACTTTTCCGGATGGATATTTTGGGTTCCAATCTTCGGATGTGAAAATGCAATGACTTCATGGATTGTTTTACTTCATATAATATATTCAAAATGACGATTTTTCTCTTGAGAAAAAAAAATGATTGTTTATAGTCGAAGCGTAACGAGGGGTGGTTTATTATATTAATATTTCATCGGTCATTGAACGCCCTACAATTCTAGTAACAAATATTGGAGATTTATTGTCCCTATTTTAAAGTTTCATTTTTTTAAATTGAACCCTGTCAGTCCCGGTATACAGACGCCTTGTAAGCTGTCCAGATGCGACATCTTAAAAAAAACGCTTTAAAGAAGTGATAATATAAAAACGCTCGGATCGAGCGATGTTCAAAATGTTGGACCACATTTCATCGAATATGCGACGGGTTTACAAATGTCGGAAGACGACGTTCAAAACGTCGGACCACATTTAGTCGAATTGCGTACAGCTTTACAAACGTCGGAAGAGTGACGCCAAAACGTCGAACCACATTGCATCGGAATTGGCGACGGGTTTACAAACGTTTGAGAAGAGCGACATGCCAAAACGCTCGGACCACATTTCGTCGGAATTGTGACGGTTTACAAACGTCGGAAGAGAGACGTCTAAAACGCTCTGAGCACATTTCATCTGGCGGTGATAGTTTACAAACGTCGGAAGCGTGATGGTTTGGGAAATGTCGGAAGAGAAACGCTTGTTTGGAAGCGACGGAAAAAGTGTCGGTAGTGCGACACATTTTAAGTGCGTCGAAATTGCGACGGGATGGCAAACCACTTTTTTCCCGTCCTCAGATTGTTTCTCTTGCAACAACTATGTGTTGGAATAGCAACAAATTGGCCGTCGGAAATTCCGCCAAATTTTCTAGTGTCATAAAAAAATTTACCTCCTTATTGCGGTATGTTCCATATCTTATGGATGAAAAGGTGAAATTACAACAATTCCTGAGTATCCTACCTACTCATATGAAGGAGAGAATCTAATTTGTGAATCCAAAGACCATGGATGAAGTGATTCGAAAAGCACGTATGTCGTTTATTAGCAGTCCAAGGTAAAAGGAGAAACTAGTAGGTGTTGGCTGCCAAAGAAAGGGAAGAAAAGCAACTCAAACTTTAAAGGTAGCAGATTTGGAAATTTAAATAGTGCTTCTAGAAATACAGAAAATACAAAATAGGGAAGAAAACAATAGAGAACCAAGTGGGTAGTAGAAGAACGACCCGCTAAAGCATCCAGTAGACCAGATCATGGGCAGATCCAAAAATCGCCATTTCAGTGTTGGGGATGCGGTGAGGCACATTATTATAAGAACTATCTTTACTGTTGAAGAAATGAAACTACAGTTAATGTGCCAAAGGCATCCACGGTGGGGGACGTGGCACGAAACATACGAAGAATCAACGTGGCACTTGAGGATCAGTAAGCAGATTACCAGCCAACCATGATAGAATTGGAAGGTAAGTTGTATTCCCACCCTGTTTATATTTTGGTTGATCCTAGTGCCATTTTAAGTTATGTAAATCCTCGAATAGAGATAAAAATGTGATCTTTGCGAGCGGAAATTTTAAAAATTCTGGTGGTACAAAGTGGCCCATCGGGACAAAGAGAAGAGTTAATGATAAAGTTTCCAACTGTCCCCTAGAAGTTGGAAACCAACATATAAAGGTTGAATTGAAAATTCTACCTTTAGGTTCCTATGATATATTACTGGGAATGGATTGGTTGGAAGTGCATTGGCCACTGATAGATAGCAAGGAGAAAATCATTTATTACAAGGCTGAAGATGGAACTTTCCAAGAATTGCAAGGGATTAAAAAACCACATCAGTTGTGTCCTATTACTGCATCTCAGTTGGGAAAATGCATCAAAAAAGGATGTAAAATTTATTCTTTTCAAGTGGGATTTTCCAATTCTAAATATTATACCCCTATGATGGAAAACATATCGGTGGTGCAAGAATTTATGGATGTATTTCTAGAAAACATACCAGGACTACCTCCAAAGAGAGATATAAATTTTACCATCGAATTAATTCCAGGGGCATCACCGATATGACGAGCACCATATCGAATGAGTGTGCCTGAAACGCGATCGAAGTTGAAAATGAAATTACAGGAATTGTTGGACAAGGGATATATTCATCCTAGTGTGTTACCCTGGGGGGCACCAGTACGTGTTACACATCATTTTGTCACCATGACGTTTGACTGTCAATATGGGTCTATCACCACCATATCATGTTCCCTTAGAGGTAAAAAGCACTCATATTCCTGAACCAAGTCTTGGAAACTAGAGAAAATCTCTTTAAAACCTCTAAAACATTATCTGCGCGCTTTTTATGACCATTTCCTATGCATGTGTTGATGATTCTTCTATTAGCCACAATGATCGCCGCTTTTTTCACCACTAAAACTTGCGCACCCCCGTAAAAAGGAAGTAAATATAAAAATTAACTTCTAGAATCCCAGTTGGTCAAATATTCTCCCAACTAGAAGCTTCTAGATTCGCACCAGTTCAAGCTTTATCCCTCTACTCATGGAGCGTATCCCTTGGATAAAGGAACCCAAATCTCTTCATGGGAGGAACTCATCCCTCTCTTAATTTATTTTAGACTACCTCAATCTCTCTATAAATTGAGCTGAAGCTTCAAATTTAAGGGAATATAGTAAGATACTGATATGAGTAGATAATGACTTGTATAGAGTCTAAGCTGGAGAGAGTTCATAGAGTTCATAGTTTTTGAACTAGCAAGTCATTGTTGGCACAGTGAAGATTACACCTTTGTGTACATGAATTCATGCTGGTCATTCTAGAGAAGAAGGCTTAGAAGATTGAAGGAAATGATTGTACAGACACACAGGATAAATATGTACAACATCAAGGCTCAGGTTGTAAGATTGCTCTTTTTAATTTCTAATAATACATATGGATCTCCTTTTCTCATTGTCTTGTTTCTGAATTTATGGAAATGATGTCAATTATTAGACTTCTTGATCACTAAGTTGTACTAGTATTTATAATTATTATATACTGTAGGTTCTTTGATCTTTTGTATTGTTTGTGATTGCATATTCTTCTCAGAATTGAAGAGTTTCTTTGGAGTGAAAGGAAAAATACTACATCGAACATCTCGATTGAAAGGTAGGAGCATAACCTCCTTATTTCAAGGTTATAATAATCTAAAGTACAAATAGTTTTGAGAAAGAGGCATTTAATGAATCTTTCTTTCTAGTTACTTGTTGGAGTACTAGGAAGATCACTCTTGTCCGCAAGAGGGATTAATCCACAAAATAAATTGGCGACTCTACTGGGGAAGACAAGTTTAGTTTTATTTAGTTCTATTCAGTTTGACATTCTACCTTTCTTATTTTGACTTCTCTGAGTGTGGTTGGGTACATAAACTTTTAGATTCTCTAAGATAGAAAAACTGAAATTTATTTTTTCCAACTTTTCTCTGCTCTGCACAGTTTTTTGTGGAAAACGTAGCGGCAACCTGCGCAACTTGTCAGCATAGTCCAGTGCGCATGTGCACTAGTGTGAACTGAGAAGTTGCGCACCCCCTAAGAAATTTTGAAAAAAATGAAATTTTCTCTTCTAGAGTCACATAACCAAATTCTTGAGGTTTAACCTGATCTATACCAGTTGTCAGAATATGTGTACGAACTCCTCTTTAACACCTTAGAGTCTTGTTTGATAAATCATCCTTTTTTCATTAAACAGTTAGGGTTTGCCCTAGTTTTTTGTTGCTCCTTTTGGAAGATAGATTCATTTGCAAAATATCACTGGTTTTATGTTATTGTCTCCTTGAGCCACGAGGATTATTTCCAACCTTACCTTTTTTGAATATTTGTTACATATTCGATTGCAAAATGAAAAAGCTTCTAGATCATCGAAGTCTGATTTATCTCAAACTAGTCTTTCATGATTTCATTTCTACTAGGTCAAGTGGAAAAATTTTTAGTTTGATTACAACTAAGAGAAATCATTAAAAATACATTCATAGGTATCTTATTTAGGACTGATAATTATGACTTTGATTTTCTTTGAAGTTTTTATACTTTATAGGGTTTTTAGAAGTTGCCTTCTTTTGAGATTTTTTTTTTTTTTATGAAAATTTTAGTTTTTGTCTTTGTAATCAACGAAATTTTTTTCACAAAAGAAGCATTGTTCATGCTTGGAAGTTGTGTTCTTAATGAAATTGTTTTCTTGACGAAAAGGAATTTTATTTGAAGTTTTAGGAAGCGTGTAATTTTTAAGTTCAAAAGCCCTTCAAAATTCTCTTAAATATACTTCATCGAAATAAAAGAGTTGCATTTTTCAAATTGATACATTTATAGTATTTTGAGTCAGGTCACAAAATCATCAAGTTTCATCTCCATACCCCTTTGCATAAATAACAGCCAAATCAATACAATGCTTAATAAAATCAATCTAGATATTTTTTACATTTTCTAGGGCTCATTTCACCAATTTAGCTTAGGCTAGTGCTTTGGAATAGGTTGCAAATTAACATTCCAAAGTAGTTAAAACAAACAAGTAGTATCTTGCGGTAAGGAAATCCAATTGTTGCATTTGTAATTTGGGAATCTCTCCTTAAAAGAGTCAAGCACGAGGTCATGTCGAACCCAATGAGGTAATCGTACCTACTTCATTGGTGAATATAGAAGACGTGCATGTAATAAAAACGGTAAACCTCATATTAGCCATTGTCGAGCAGCCTGGGGTCACTTGTTTTCAAACCTTAGATTTACCATGTCGAGGAGCTTTCAAGGGGATTGAGCTTGATACTCTGCCCTTGCATGTATATCAGATCTTAGATTGTTCCCCCAGGTCCAACTGTCTCAGTTGGTGACCTTAGTGGCTATAATATTAAGGAATTCTCCCAAGGTGGCGATGGAGGGAAGGTCCCACTATACCTGGAGCAGATGTTGACTGGACTCACTTGGACTTTCGGGAGGGTGCTCTTCACTTTGAGATGTCATAGTGAAGTTACTTGCACTAGACTGTTTCATTAAGCAGGTTTTCAGGGTAATTGTTCCAACCACCAGTTTTCCACATTAATTTCCGTGACGTTGGATTTCATCACCAACTAGTGCTTTTGTTGTGGAAACATATTGCTTGTGTGTGGTTTGTCTCTTATATTTTGTAAGTGCATGTTCATTTTCTTGATATTTTAGCGACCTTAGATGTATTATTTTGAATTCTTTTGATTTCATGTGTTAAAATATTAATTGTGGTTGAATTATCGAGACATTCACATAGAATGTAGGGGAAACCCCCTGAATATACACCTAGTCAATTCGAAAAAAAAAACTGAAAGAGTTCAACAATCAGGAACTGGGTATACAGAACAAGGAGAAACATAAATTGTAATACATCCTGATTTCGAATTTAATCAACATCAAATAATTGAAAAAGATCATGAACAACCAGAAATTTCTGAAGTAATTACAATTGAATCTGTTACTGCTGAATTGTAAGATACCTAATTTACTAAACCCGAAATATCTGACCCTAAATCTGAATCTACTTTTTCTGAGTCACCTTTAGATCTCATAGCCCCGACTCATGGTCGTCCTCGTTCACCTCGAGTGAAACTTATTATTACTGAGAATTCCTCCTGGTCTAATTAGTATTGAAGATATATTTGACATGGAAGAAGAGATCACAATTCCTTTGCGTCAACAATATTTATATCTAAGGTATAGTGAACAAATTTACCCTTTCGTTCCTTTTAGACTAGATCCTTGGTATAATCAAATTACCGACTTTCTGCACAATTCTGGCTATAATCATTCACCACACCGCATAACTTTTTACTCTATACCTAGAGGTAGTTACATAGCTTCATCAAACATGTCTACTGAGTCATCTATGTTTTCTTCATCACCAGAAATATTTTTGTACGACGGTCCATCTGTTCCTATTGGGTACCAGTCGCTCTATGGAACTTTCTCAGGAGCATATCCATCTTTCGAAACTTTTACCAAATCAAGTGTTCTGTATTAATGTTACACAAAAATTTGTCACTGTACCTGTACTCCTTGTTCCTAATCTTGGAGACCCCTAACAGTGACCCCTGTGTCTATTTTCCATCATGAAAATATGCCTTTATGTCATTTTCAGCACAATGAATAAACTCTTTGTTGGTCATTCATGAAGAAGCTCCTTGAAAACCTAATTATCTTTAGTGGCGCACCCTCTTCATGTCTTGATTGAGCCGATGGATTCTTTTTGGTCTAGGGTTGTGCCGATCGACGTTGGAATGAGGATCATACTCACGATGATCCTCTTCTGGAAAGTTTTTTAAAATTGGAAGTGAATCTTCGAGATCTAGAAGCGTCGTGGTGGAGAGCTGGTTGTTTGTTCATGAGGATAGATCTGAGCTTCTCCCTTTGGGCTCTTTGTTCCTACAAAATTGGAACCACCTAGAAGGATAACCCAATTCCCTACCTAAAGTGGATCCATGTTCCCTCCTCCTTTGCTACATAATGAACAATCTCCCATAGCTCTTCTAGTTAGAACAGAGGTAGAAGAACAACATAGAGATATTTTGTTGCTATAGGTATCGAGCGAGAGTTGAGACATTTTTCCATCCACATCAAGTTGAAAGAGCGCTTTGGAAACATGTCTAGATCAGGACCTGTCTAAGGAGAGCTGCGACATCAAGGCTCAGGTTGTAACTCCCCCTCTCTATTTTAATATAATACAATTGGTTCATGCTTTCCATTCTTGTCTTTAATGTGTGTTTGGATTCTTATTTTTCCTTGATCAACTATGTAGGTTGTATATGCAAAATATATGTTATGATTTCACATTTTCTATTGTTTGATCCCTTGTGCAGGTAACCAAGCGTCGATGATGGTGAAGATTTGACCATGGCCGTGAAGGACCAAAGGATCACTAGTAAAAATGGGCTGATTAGTTACTAAAAAAATAACCAAAATTTGCATATAAATGACCATTTTTTAGTCGGTGACTAATAGTAGTTAATTTACAGTATCTTATAACACAACCAAATTTTAGTCATTTTTAGCTTAGTCATTAATTGGTTGTCTCAATTATATTGTCTAGTAGTATATTTAGTCATTAATTTGGTCATTAATTTAGTCATTGTTTTAGTCATTAAATGTCACAATTAATGACAAAATATATTACTATATGATCACCTTAGAGAACCAATTAATGACCAAATAAATATTGCCAAAATGTTGGTTGTGTTATAAGATACTATAAATTAGATACTAATATTCATATACATGCAAATTTTAGTCATCGTTTGAAACTAATTAATGACCAAAGAAATATGAATAAATTTCGGTCATGTTATAAGATACTGTAAATTAGCAACTAATAGTTGTATATATGCAAAATTTAATTGTCATTTGTAATCACAAATTTATCATTTGTTGGTAGTTTCATATTCCTTTAATAATTTATATTCAATTAATTTACTTTCATTAATAATCATTATAAACAACTAATTTAGTCGTATATTAATTTTGTTTGTGTTCATCATTAATCAATACAAAATAATAATTCAGTAGTTTTAGATTGATTTTATTTGTTCATTATTTAAATCAACATAAATTAATTTTTATGATTTTGTGAATAAATTAAAAAAAAAGGTCATACAATGTCCATGTTCATATAATATGAAATGCCAAGCTACATATATTAATTACAATACTAAATAATATCAAGTGCAACTATAAATAATTTCAACCACAAATTATATTATATAAAATGCCATGTATTACAATATGAGTTTCCAACTTAATATTGGTTGCACTACAATTTACACATGAAATATTGTTTCATCACTTCAAAACGTTATCATTTTGTTGTCGAGGCAATGTAGGTGAATTCACTAACTCTGAAGACTTGACCATTAGTTAGTATATGTGTGTCTCATGCGGGATATTAGCTTTAAGGGCTAGACGGGTTCCCTTCTTTCTCTCTTTTCGCATTTGTGACTCCATTGTTATTGTTCTTCTCTTTCTTCAATCCCTGCTTCCTACCATCAACACCGAGTTTCTCTTCTGAAAATGAAAGAAGATATAATGAAAATTATAAGACATGAAAGACGATGAAAAATAAAATATAAAATAAAGTAGACTAAAAAAAATTATACGACATATACCTCTATATCAACAATGACAATGTATTTTTTCCCGAGAAAAGCAAGAAAATCGAACAATTTTTCTTCAGTTATGCAATAGTGGCCACTATGTGGTGAGATGAACTGTATAAACAAACCAAATAAAATGTCACCATAGAAAATAACACCTTAGGACTTAGTGTTTAACCTTCAGGAAAATCACAGGCACAATCATGCTAACTAAGTTACATGCAAAAAATTTGAAGCTGTAAATAACTTGTGAAAATAAAAGGAAATAAAAAGGCAACATATAATAAATAATTTATGACAACTCACTAGAAAATTGCGTCATAGAAGAAAAAAATTTCCTATGGTTACCCATACATGTGGGTGGGTAACCTACCCCAATATTCCATGAAGCTTAGGGACCAGAGGATGTAAACCACCTACTAACATAATGATTGATTGGTTGCATGTTGGCCTCCAAAGAACTACCTTTATTTCCCTTACACATCATAATATTCAAATATTTAGAAAACAACACAAGAACCAAGGATATAAAATTGCATTCGATAATGATGATACATTCAAAGCATTGTGAGGTTAATAAATTAGTTTTGTGTGAATCTAATAAATATGGAAATCTAAAAAGTTTCACCATGCCTTTTTTATCACAAATCTAAAAATATGAAACAAAGATATCTGTAATTATTAGATGAAGATATGTGTAACCCTTGATGCTTCCATTTTATCCATCATTAGAAAGCAGGAAACATAAAGGGTTCTATTTCAAATCACAACATATGCAACAGACCTACGACCAACAATTTAAAGTCCTCCAAATAACAATTATGTAAAGGAGTTTTCCACTAAGAGGATCCACTCATTATCACTAGTAACCACTATAAATAAAAAATAAGGGAACCATAGTAAAGTACTTACTATACTTCAATATATTAAAATGGAATAAAATATAGAAGGGCTCTACTCATATTCTGAGCTCACCAGGATTCCAGAAGACACCTCTAACTACAATGGAACATTCCCAAAAGTGAAAGTACATGTAAATTAATGAACTTGTAAATTTTAGAGTTAACATATTGTAATTTTTGGTCATGTTACTGACTTAAGTTATGGATGGTTGAGCTAGTCACAAGCTTATCATATTTAAAAAATTATATCATATGCAGTGCTTATTTCACCAACCATCATCCATCATAGTTATACTCTTCACTACCAAGTATAATATAGGGTGAAGGTATAAACTGAGTGCTACTATTTATGTATAATTTATCTAATATCAACACCATTGATCTTGTGCCTTCTCACTCCTTCTGAAGGTCAAGAGGCACTCTACTATGGGAAATAGATAAGATAAGATAATTTCATTTGTTGGACATTATTCAAATCATCTTATCTTCACCCTCCAGGGAGACAAGATAGTGGGCTTGATAAATAGGATGTCAGGAAATATATTTGTGTAGGTAAATACTCACTATAGATATTTTTGTAGTAGTTGCACGGTTCCTTACAATTTGATTTATCCTCCCTCTAGGAAATAATTAATCTCTCATTTGAGCAACCTTAGCAACTTTTTTATTAACAACATGGGTTTTGAAGACTACACAGTTATCATTTAAACCAAGTTACAAAAAAATAAATATGAATGATAAAGGTTTTATTATAAGAAAATGAATGGCAACATCATGAATCTCTATGAAAAATGACAAGAAGAGCACATCCCAATTTCATAAAATAAATTGCAATTTGCATTATAAGACACTTTAGCTGGAGATGGGAAAATTAAAGTGTATAATGAATCTAAATAGTAATCACAACTTCTTGAAGATGTTTCCCATGAATAAGAATTCCATAACATGGCCCGATATGTTCTCTGCCATAGCCATATGATGGTAATGGGGGCATCAATGGCCAATACTTTTCATCCTACAAAAAGAGAATCAAAATTGGAATTTAGTAACATTTCATCAAGATGCCAAAGTACATGGAAGAGACACACCAAGAGGAAGTAGAAATATCATATACACAACTTCAAAACAAATGAAAAAATCAGGGCCCAATACTACCTTAAACATAGTATCCCTGCATGAAAAATATAGATCATAGCTCACTGTTCAACAAAGAACCAACTCTCATAGGCTGAGATGAGAAACAAGAAAGTGTAGAAAACCCAAGGAAGAATGGGATGAAATGGTATGAAAGATGTGGGAGAAAGGATAGGTAGAGACCAAATAGAATTTCTTGTTGTATTGCAAGGTGTAGGCTCACACCCAAATAGGATATCAGTGAATTGAAAATTGGAAGACTGTTTTAGGACAATCATGTGGAAGACACAACCAAGCAGGTACTTATTTTGGCCAACGGGTTCCTCACTAAAAAGTTAAGCACATATCATGGTTACAGTAAGATTTCTTAACATGCAATGATCTCAACATTCTCAATTCTACTAATAACTACATACCTATACATCCTCCTGCCTACTGGTATGGAAAATTTTCTTTCTTTTCATAACTTTGATGAACAAAGAAAAGAATTGAATTGAAACATAAGATAGCAAAGTGAGATTAAAATTTGATGAACGCACTCAAATAAACTATTGCAATACATAGTATTTTCTGGCCTTTGTATCCTTATCATTTTCACGTGAATACCAACCTCTATTCTAAACACCAAGACCGTTGACCCGTTAGTCTCCTGTATTCTACAGTATCACTAGATGACTGTGTATTTTTTACAGTCTGCTGAAAATAATATTCCCTGACTATCATTTATTTTCAGAAATCTCATTGCCTTCATTATCCTTCATCTAAACCTCTCCATTATCTCTCATTTTACCTTCTCCAACATTCTCATACTTTGAAATCCCATGTTTGACCTAAATCCCCTCATTTTAGCCTTTTTCCCCTTCTAAAACTTCATCTCCCATTTCTAAACAAACCTTTCCCCTCTAATTTTTCCCTTTCTTCCATTAAAAAACAAATGCGAAAACCCATTTTTACATGGTTTCTAAAATAAATATTGGAAATGGTCCCACTTTGCATTTAAACCCACCACTTTATTTAAAACCCCGACCACTGTCCGATCTCCTTCTCTTGATCTGACGTCCCGTGTGCCTTTTCGCAAACCCAAATGCCTGAGGTTTAAAACCTTTGGAGGGTTGTGAAATGGGCGGTTTCACAACCCCTCCCTTCCACCACATGTTGCCTCTCCATTTTATTGCATGCCCTCTAACCAAAACCACAAACCGCTTACGCCCTATGCGATAATCCGCTATCGCCTTTGCGCCATAAGGAAAAACCACTAACATTTCGAAATTTTATGAGCTTTGCACTATTGTGATAAGCAACTGAACCTATGTGATAGCCCCTGCATCATTTTTTAAGGACCTGGAAGGCCACGGCTAAACATAGAAAACTGAAACACCTTCATTGTCCGGACTCTATCCACAGACTTCTCGAATTCTTTCAAAGCCATATTACCTCCCTGTGGAGCTTTTTTTTCTTATTAATATTTGTTTTTAAGTTTTTCACGTGCCATACATATCAAAAGATGCGATAAATTTGCATTTCTATGTCCAAGAATTTTTTAATCAGGGCTCTCCGGATGACGATTCAGAAGCTTTGTTCATCAAAGGATTAGGAGCGCAAGAGTAATCAGAAGCAACAACGGATCATGATCGAAAAGGATCATACAATTACTCCAAAAACAGTAAGGTTTCTTCAAAATGACAGGGTAAGAAAAAGGGAAAGTTTTACAGTGGTTGCACAGGTAGAGATGAACAGAAATAAAAAGCGTAGTTAATGAACAATGAAAGGTAAAAATAATAAAAATATTAGTCAAAGATTAAAGATGAAAAACAGAGTTAAGACAAAGGATATATAAGAAATGTTGAAGAAGAGATTACAGTGAAAACCAAGGCAGAAGAAGGGAAACAGATAAAAGATACAGCTAATGACAATTTAGAACTTTAAAGACAAATCGGAGGATAAATCAACGAAGAAGACAGAGTCAGATCACAAGGTCACTCAGAATTTACTTCTTCACAATCACATTGGCCACCTACAGCCTAATTTTGATTTAATAAAGGTTGCTACATTTAATACTGCAGTCAAAGATATTTTAGCAGCAGTTCAGAAGTTATTGTAAAAATTAATGTTTGAAGGAAAATTAGTCAAAGATATTTTAAAGTTAGCCCAACATTAAATTAGAAAGTTATTTTTATAGTAGGTCTGCCAGTGATATCTTTGGCTTGGGCTTTGCATGGTCTCAAATGTCAAAACTGCATTTACTCTGTAGTAAATGAAAATTTGTCACCCTAGCTTAGGGCAACCTCCTCATTTGCAGTTAAGTAATGCATGTATTGTTCATTATCACTGTTGGTTGCTGGGTTGTATTTTGATCAGACTTTGAGTTGCAAAAATTAATGCATTGGAACACTGTAACTATTTTGAGCTGCACATTAGTAATACAAGCACGTTCACAAGATTCTTGAGCTATGTTAATGGTGATTTTATCCCTCTATTTTTAATGTTTCTCCCTTGTTTTCCATATTTTACATCAATTTCTTTGATAATAGAACATAAAGTTTAGATTGAGATATGCTATTTGGGCACCTTAACTCTGTCTGTTATTATTATCTTTATGTTTTCCTCTGAAAGTATAACTAAAGAATTCTTAACTGCTCTTTAGTATTACTGGATTGTTGTCTTGAGGTTTTCTTAGTGAAGTATGACTAAAGAATTCTTAATTTCTCTTTAGTTTTACCAAACTATTATCTTAAAGGCTTTCTTTTAATTTTAGTTAAAGAATTCTTAACTGCTCTTTAATTTCACTGAACTGTTATCTTCAATGTTTTCTCTATCTGAAAGTATAAACTAAATAATTCTTAACTGCTCTTTAGTATTACTGGATTGTTGTCTTGAGTTTTTCCTTAGTGAAGTATAGCTAAAGAATTCTTAACTGCTCTTTAGTTTACCAAACTGTTATCTTAAAGGCCTTATCGTTGTAGTATAGTTAAATTATTCTTAATTTCCCTTTAGTTTTACTAAATTCATAACTTTTTGTCATTTCATATTCATATTACCTTAAGAAGATCCATCTGATATAGTTAGCTTGCCCTGTGAAAACCCTTGAAGATTTGATGTACAATTTAACCCTTTTATGACTCCATAGCCCAATGGATTAAGCTTCCCACACTCTATCTATCCAACCAAACAATCAATCAAAACAAACAACCCCAATCTTCATAACTAGCCTAAAATCATAAGAATATAATCATAAAGCTAAATCATTTCATTGTAAACGTAGAGAGAGCCCTCTCTGAGCCCAGGAAGGCTAGGTCGTGATCCAAAGTGGTTTGATGTGGTTCCTTGCTACTTTTTCTTACCAATCTTGCAAATTACAGGGAGCCAACATAATGGCGACCATACTGGGGAACCTGAGTTATTAAAAGAACTTAATATTTCCTCAAAGAACTTAGAAACCCCACTAAAACTTAGATTACTCAAATATTAGCCAAGGCTAGTATCTGGTTGTTGATGGTGGACAACAGCCAGCCTCAAGAAATTTGAAATCATCCACCTAGTGACTCCACTGGTTTTCAGTAGGCCTACAGACTCCACTGGGAAATTATTGAGAAATCTTGATATTATCAAAACTCAAAAGGAAACACAGTCAAAATACTTTGTGGATTAAGTATCTCTTTCACAAAGTGGTCTTGTTTTCAGCTATTATAAAAATTTCAACCTCTCTATGCCTTGGGTCTAAGTTCTAGCTTCTAGAAGAACCTGTACCAGATCCCATCTTGACCCAAACCCTCCTACAATAGTTGACAATCCAGAGCACATCCTAAGGAAAACTCATAGATCTGAAAGTTCAACTACTAGTAGACCTATTCACAAGGCAAGTTCCTTACCTAAAAACCTTAAAGACTTACAAGATACCCTATCTGACTCACACCTGGAACAAAGCTTGTTCAGGACTAAATCACATATTTGGATAACCCAGCTAGTTTTAGATCCATCCATCTTACAGTAGAATCCTGTTGTGCAAGCCTCAACCCCCATTCATACACCCACTGTTCACCCCCTTTTTTCAACCCTCCCCTTGTTAACCCCCCTTTTGTTCCCCAACCACCAGCCATGGCAACCTGGTATGCCCCATTAGTCCTACCATTACCTTTAGTGCCTCTACCATAGGACTATCAGTCCAAAATCCCCTTATTTTATGCAAGTGGTTCTACAGCCACTCAACAACATGTGTATAGAATGGATGACTATTGTGATAGACAAGAGATAGATGATGAAACTATTAATATAAGAATGTTTGCCCAAAGCTTAGGGGGAGAAGTAATAAAATGGTTTAAAGGCCTAACCCCTAAAAATATACATGACCTCCCTACTTTTCATCAACTATTCCTAAACAAATGGGAAGTCAAGAAAAATCCTCTCCAAATCTTATCAGAATATGAAAAAATTAAGAGAAACATTAGAGAGAGTGTCCAATATTACTGTACCAGGTTCAATAGTGTGTATAACGCCCTCCCTCCTCACATAAAACCCCCACAAGGTCTAGCCCTAATGAAATTTCCAAATGGTTTTGACTCAGAGATGGCTTATCAGCTAAGAGAAAGAGACCCTCCTACATTAGAAGATATGCAAAGGGGTGTAGTAAGTGTAGAAGAAAATCTGATTGCCAAAAGGGCTATAATGAAAAATGAAAAGAGAGTCACATATAGGGAAGAGGCTATAGCCTCCACATATGATACTAAGATTGATAACTTAGTTAGAAACATGGAGAGGATGATGGAGAGAATCAACATAAATGAGAGAGATTTACCTAGAGAAAACCAAGCAACTCCTCAGAATAGAAACCAAAACCAAAACCAAAACTTTAGGAGAAACCCCCCTCAAATAAGACAGAGAGAACATAGGGAACCTGACTAGAAAATTAGGACTCCTTTCCAAGAAAATTATGCTGATGAGGATGAGGGAGTGATTGAAGAACCAAAAGAAATTAAAATTAATCTAATGGGAGTTAACAATGAGGATATTGTTTTCCTCACCGAGGAAGAGCAAGGCATGTTTGCCCCAACTCAAATTGAAGGATAATTCCAAGAATCCGAAGATTATAAACAAGGATTCGAAAATGCTATCATGGAAGTGCATAGACAGTATGACCCCAGAAGTAAGAAAACCCAAGACACTCCCGAGAGAAATAGCCCTGAAATTTATGCTAGAAAGGCCCCTGAAAAGACAACAGAAAATAAAAATAAAATGGTTATAGGTTCTGATAAAAATAAAAATAAAAAAATCCTGAAAGAAGCACTAGTAAATCAACTAGTATCCCTAACAAAACAAATTTAACTGATACCCCTAGTGCAAATCAGAAAACTAAAGTTGTTGCAAAAATAGTGTCTAAGAAAACTGGTTCAAATTTGCCAAAAAACAATACACCATTTAGTATTGAGAATGATATTGCAAAGGTAAAAATCTTCATACCTCTCACTGAATTGGTAGGCCAAGATTTATATAGATCCCAAGTTTTGAAAGCTTTAAACATAGGAGAAAATACTGATACTATAAATTTGAATGATGACAAACCTGAATTTTTGTTTGGACCTGAAGTAGAAGGTAAATTGAAGGAGGTGTCCCTCCATTTTATGTCAGTTTGAATATCCATGATAAAATCCTCCACAATGCCATGTTAGATTCAGGGGCATCTCATAACCTCATGCCAAAGGTAGTTATGGAGAGACTTGAACTTGAGATAACTAGACCATACAAAGACTTGTACTCCTTTGATTCCAGTAGAGTTAAGTGTCTAGGACTAATCAAAGATCTTTGTGTTACTTTAGCACAAATACCAGCCAAAAGCCTAGTAATGGATATTGTAGTGGCTGACATTCCCCCTAAATATGGCATGCTTCTATCACGCTCATGGGGAGCCAAGCTTCAAGGCACCCTCCAAATGGATATGACCTATGCCACCATACCAGTTTTTAGTCAATCAAGAAGATTGTGTAGGGAAACTCATATGAAATACATGGTCAACGATCAAGAAAATCCTGATAACTCACCTCTCTATTCTGTCCACTCAGACCTTGATTCATTCATCCTTTACAATAATGAAAACATTATTGAAAAAGTAGGAGTCATTGAAAAAATAGCTGAAAATGAAGAAGGAAAGGAAGAACAGTCAGACCAAATAGAAAATGAACAACACAAATTTGAACCTGAACCTCTTTGGAGCATGAGCTTTGATGGTTCTTGTGGAAAAACTGGATCAGGAGCAAGTGTTTGGGCACACAACAATGAGAACAACGATGCAGAGGGTCACTCCTACAAACTGAACTTTCAATGTATGAATAATATATCAGAATATGAGGCACTCCTTCTAGGGCTACAATTACTGAAGAAATTAGGAGCCAAAAGGATCTTTGTCCATGGGGATTCTGAGCTAGTCATTAGGAAAATTAAGGGAGAAAATTCAACAAAACATCCTAGATTAAGAGAATATAGGAATGTTGCTCTTGACATCCTAAAAACATTTAAAGAATATGACCTTGCCACTATCCCAAGAAATCAAAATATCCTTGCCAATGGACTAGCATTTGCAGCCAGCACTTGTTAACTACCTCATGCTAATAAACAATACACAGTAAAGGTAAAATATAGACGAACATTTCTTGATAATATAGGTATTGGAACGTTTTTGAAGGTGAAAAACAGATTGAAGACTTCCTGCGGTCCGAAGATGAGTTTGAAATGCCAAATTCAAACTTATATCATGAAGAGGACTGCCCTACTAAGGAACAAACATGCAAGGAGGAGTCCACTCATAATGCTGATATAAATCTGTTAGTAAAGAAAGACCCACATAATACATAAATGCGTGAAGATCCAGAAAAAGAAGAGGTTGAAGTATTGCAGTTCAGAGATAACACCCTGCCAAGAGGACTTGTCCCCTTAGAGGAAATTTTTGATTTTAATGATGTTGCTAGAAAGCCAAAGATGGAATCCACTTAAGAAAATGTAGAAGAGTGCAATATAGGCAGTGAGCAAGAGCCCAAAATGGTAAAATTGTCAAAAACACTGCCAACACACATAAAACATAAAAATGTTGAGATATTTAAAGAATTTAGTGATGTGTTTGCCTGGAGTTATGAAGACTTGAAGTCCTATGATATTGATATCATCCAGCTCAAAATTCCACTCAAAGAAAACCAGAAGCCCTTTAAACAGAAATTACGCAGAATAAACTATGTCTAAATGCCACTGGTTGAGAAAGAGATAAAGAAAATGTATGATGTTGGGATAATAGTCCCACTTAGGTACTCATAATGGGTTTCAAATATTTTATCAGTGAGTAAGAAAACATGATAAATTATTCTCTGCATAGACTTTATAAATCTGAATAAAGCATCCTTGAAGGACAACTACCCTTTACCAAAAATGGATCACATATTGCAAAGGGTAGTAGGTTCCAAAAGGATATCTCTGCTTGATGGCTTTTCAAGGTACAATCATGTGCTAGTACATCCAGATGATCAACACAAGACAACTTTCACTACACGTTGGGGCACCTTTATGTATGTAAAAATTCATTTTGGGTTAATGAGTGCTGGAGAAACTTTTCAAAGAGCAATGGATATTGCTTTTTTGGAAGAAATAGGTTTCTTCATCGTGATATATCTTGATGACATCACATTTTATTCAAAAACTAATGAAGAGCATCTTGCTCATTTGAGAAAGGTATTTGAGAAATGCAAGAAGTATGACCTGTCTCTGAATCCCAAGAAATCCGTATTTGGCTTTCAAGAAGGAAAGCTTCTAGGCCACATCATATCTGAAGAAGGGATCAAGATTGACCCAAATAGGATTGAGGGAATATTTCAAATCATTCACCCAAGAAACATCAAAGAGCTGCAATCTTTCATTGGGAAGATAAATTTCTTAATAAGGTTCATACCGAACCTTGCAGAACTTCCGAGGAATATCACCAACATGCTCAAAAGAGAATCAGGAGTCAAATGTACCAAGGAAGCAAAGAAATATTTTGACTTGGTGAAGCAAGCACTTACACAAGCACCTGTTCTGATCAGCCCTGACTTCACCAAAGATTTCTTCATTTTCTCTTTTGCATCAAAACACACAGTTTTTGCGGTACTACTGCAAAAAAATACAAAAGGACAGGAGCAGCCCATAGCTTTCTTCAGTCAAGATATAAGAGATGCACCTTTGAAATATAATATCATGGAAAAGCAGGCTTTTACCTTAGTCAAAGCACTAAAGGATTTCAGAGTCTACATTTTGCATTCACACATTATTGCATTTATGCCCCATACAGTGGTTAAAAATACTGACACAAGATCTTGATGGAAAAAGAGGCAAGTGGATTGTTTTCATCTTGGAATATGATCTGGAAATCAGACCCACCAAGCTAATCAAAGGACAAGGACTGGCTAAACCGATGGCTGAAACAAATTTTCAAGCACTAGAGATCAATATGATTCACTCATTAGATGGACAAGAGGAGCTAGAAACTCCACCTATTGAGGAAGCATTATTGAATTCTCCATGGTACGCAGATATAATTTATGTTCTTTTTAATCTAAATGTTCCTCCTGGTTTTTCCAAAACAAAGGCCAGATTCTTGAAACTAAAGGCTGTAAATTTTTGCATTTGGAAAAAGTTTTATATTGGGAAAATTTTGGTGGTGTATTGCTTAAATGTTTGCCTGAAGAAGATGATGATAGGATTATACATGAATTTCATGAAGGGGGTGTGGATGCCACCTCTATTGGAAAAGCATTATTAATAAAATCCTTAGGGCTAGTTTCTATTGGCCTACCCTCTTCCAAGAAATCCACAAAATGGTAGTTTCCTATCATAAGTGCCAAATTTTTTAGGGTAAAAGAAAGCTAATGCCTTTGCCATTACAGCCTATCTCTGTTGAAGATTCTTTTTAGCAATGGGATTTATATTTAATTGGAGAAATTCACCCTTCCTCCTCTGCCCAGCAAAATTGGATCCTTACTGCAACTGAATATTTTACTAAGTGGATAGAAGCCACTCCTTCCAGGACTTCCACAGACTCAGTAATTATCAGATTCCTTGAAAACAACATCCTATCTAAGTTTGGTTGTCCTAGGAAAATCATTACTAACAATGTTGTTGCCTTTAAATCCAAGAAAATGGTGGATTTTTGCCATAGATATCACATTACTTTGGGTCATTCTACAGCTTACTACCCTCAAGGTAATGGGTTGGTTGAATCCTCAAACAAAAGTCTGGTAAACATCATTAAAAATTTGCTGGAGGAAAATAAGAAATCATGGCATACCAAGTTGGTGCATACACTATGGGCAGACATGCTAACAAATAAGAAATCAATTGATATGTCACCCTATCAGCTAATCTATGGAACATATGCAGTGTTCCCAACAACCTTGGGAGTTCCAGTAATGAAGCTCATTCAAGAGGTGTAGTCTGAAGAGAATGATATACAAAGAAGGATAAACCAAACTCTTCAGCTGCAGCAAACCAGAGAAGGAGTATACAAAAAAACACAGCTGGTATAGGAAAACATCAAGAAACTCTTTGAAATGAGGACCAAAGAAAATTATTTCAACATTGGAGACAAAGTGCTGAAGTGGGATTCCAGAAGAGAGGACAAAGGAAAACATGGAAAATTTGATAACTTGTTGAAAGGTCCATACATCATTCATTCTGCAAGAGGTAACAATGCATTATTCTTACAGGAAATGGATGGAACAGATTTTTTTGGAGGTCCTGTCAATGGCAGGATGCTGAAACGTTATTTTAGTTAAGAATCTCAGTTTAAGTTTTTTGCATTGTAAATAACATTGCTTAAACAAATCTCAAAATAAGATGATACAAAAAAGAAAGAGAAGAAGAAAAGAGGGCAGATAAAAAGAAAAATGTAAGCCCCATACCAAAAAATAAATGTGTCTGAAATTGCTACACATTTAAATGCCACAACTTTTGAGAAGGTCTTGTTCAATCATACAGCCTAAACATGACTGAACAAATTTTGAATTTTTACTGAAAAGTTAGAAAATGAAGATTTTCCAATGTAGTATACCTAAGGGGGATAATATAGGGTACAGAGGGAGGTACCCAAGGTAATAATCTGATGTAATAATGTAAGAATGATAAATGAATGGGCCATAGTTAATAAATAAAGTGGTTAACCCATATTATGCAAGGGACCACATGTAGCTAAGGAATAAAGTGATAAGCCCATTGTATTGGATGTATGGTATTAAGAGACACATGTTATTGCATGTATGAAACCTATATAGAGGCTAGAGACTCTCCATTGAGAGATGTCAAGGATTATTGTATTGGCAAGCATATGGCTTGTGGAGTGATCTCCTTCCTTAAGGAGTGAATGTATGGTGTTGCCCTACCTTAAGGGTTTTGATATTAATGAAGATCTGAAGTTTTATCTTCTATGGTGTTATTTCTTGGGCATATTTTCCATTTCTATACATTTTCTTATCAGATCTATTACAAGTGGTATCAAAGCACTTTCTTGGGCAGAGTTTGGAGATTTGTTTTTTCATTTTTTGCAGGAAATTTTTGGGCGGCGAGTTTGTAGAGCAGATCTGGAAAATTTGGTGAAAAATTTTCAGAAATAAATATCAGATCTGGATTCCTTATCGAAAAATACCCAATTTCAAAAAAAAAATCAGTCGAATCGGAGTCCGGATGAGGGTGATATCGCTGATTTAAATTCAGCTATGTTGCAGAAATGTTTCTGACGGCAATTTCTGTACGGCGGCTCTCCTGACATTTTAGTAGATTTTGGTGTAAAATTTCAGACAACCAATTACAGATCTGAGCTCCCCTTGAAAAATCACCCGATTTAAAAAAAAAATCGGTCGAATCGGAGTCCGGATGAGTGAGTTATCACTGATTTAAAATCAGCCATTTTTTCAGAAATTTTGTGACGCCGGGGCAGTTGCAGCGCAAATCTGTGTTTCCAGAGTGCCTAGATCGGGATTTCAGCAACATGTTTAGATGCAGAATGTCTATTCCATTTTCGAAAACAGGTTATATTAAGGATTCTGAGTTATATTGACCGAGTAATGTCCATTTTAAATTTTTGCCAAAGTAAGTGATTTTCTTCAAAACCCTTACTTTATTTTATGGATTCTCGCAAGATGAAGTTTACAGGAAAAGATGATGGCCCTACTATTGAATATTTTTTACAACATCTCAAGACTCAATATTGAAGTTTTTGGATATGCTCCATAGGGCTTCATCTGAAATATGAGGCAAATAAATAGTGGACCTCACTTGATAGTGCAGTGAGAAAACTTCCCGAGAAAAAACTTGAAAAAGTCATTTTGGACAAGTGGTCTAAAGCTAGAAAGAAGGACACTAAGAGACATAAAGACTTCTTTTCTACTAATATTTCCATATTACAGGTTAATGGAAGTATTCAGAAAGAGAACATCATTGTGTCCATCATTCCTAGTTGCAAGCATAATTGTATCAATGTTAATTTGGCTAAAAAATTGCAAGTTCCAGCAAAACATATTGAAAACACACAGGTTGATAATGAAGATGTTCAAATTTATAAATATTTGAAGATTTCTATGGATAAGTATGTGTTGCATTCTGATTTTTATGCTTCAGATATGGTTGTTGTGGATGTTGTTTTGGGACACCCTTGGATGGAATCCGTTGGTACTATCAATTTTAATGTGCAAAAGAAATTCATGAAACTCTGGTATAAAAAGAAGAAAATTACATTGCACGATATTTGCATTAAGAACCATGCAGAGACCGGGGAGGCAGAAGCACAAATATCTAACGAGACAGACACATCAGATGATGAGCCTTTGATGGTAGATAGCCAAACACAAACATCAAAGCAAGTACCAACAAAAGAACCAGACACCACTCCATCACCAATAATAGAGGAATTAATGAAAGATATTACATCAGTTAAAGCTTCAACATATCACCACCCGCATCACCCAGCAAGACAACAACCAGCAAAGTGGCAATGAATTAGCAACAAGGACAACAACCCTTGGATGACACATAGAGAGGTGCGACGATCCACTGACAACACATCAACACAGAAGAACCACCAGAACCTGCTTCCATCTCAAGCGAGCGAGGCACTGACTAGATAGAGTGTTCACCTTTCTCTTGGATGGCTAGATGCACGTGAATGGTACCAGTGGAATACTCTTTTGAGTAGATCTTATTATTTGTGTTCTTCTCATGTTTCAGGGACGAAACATGTTTAACGGGGGTGTAATGTAGTATACCTAGGGAGGATAATATAGGGTACAGAGGGAGGTACCCAAGGGAATAATATGATGTAATAATATAAGAATAATAAATAAAGGGGCCATAGTTAATAAATAAAGTGGTTAACCCACATTATGTAAGGGACCACATGTAGCTAGGGAATAAAGTGATAAGCCCATTGTATTGGATGTATGGTATTGAGAGACACATGGTAACTACCCATGGTATTGCATGTATGAACCTATATAAAGGCTAAGACTCCTCCTTTGAGAGAGTCAAGGATTATTGCCCTGCCAAGTCTGACTGAGTGATCTCCTTCCTTAAGGAGTGAATGTATGGTGTTGCCCTACCTCAAGGGTTTTTATATTAATGAAGATCTGAAGTTTTATCTTCTATGGTGTTATTTCTTGGGAATATTTTCCATTTTTATACATTTTATTGTCAGATCTATTACATCCAAACTGTTTAACCTTGGAAGATAAATAGCTAGGTAGAGAATAAAAGAGCTCATCGGTCTAATCTGAGCCTTTGGAAGTTATAATATTAGAAATAGATAGTTTGCTTTCAAAAGAAAAATGATGGCAAGGTTTGCAAGTCTAAATGCACCCAATAAATGAAGAAAAAATGTTAGAGTAGGTGATGGGTAGGAAGAATTAATTTGCAGGAAGCATGGTTTTCAATTTTTGAAGGTCACTATCACAAAGTTGCAGTAGATCAACATTTATAGAATGAAAAATCAGCCAAAATAAATCAAGCTACTGGTCTACAAATTTTCTTGACACCTCCAAAGGAGCTACCCTCCCTAACTGGAGCCACTGTTAGTCTCCTGTATTCTACAATATCACTAGATGACTGTGTATTTTTTACAGTTTGCTGAAAATAATATTCCCTGGCTATTATTTATTTTTAGAAATCTCACTGCCTTCATTATCCTTCATCTAAACCTCTCCATTATCTCTCATTTTACCTTCTCCACCACTCTCATACTCTGAAATCCCATTTTTACCCAAATCCCCTCATTTTAGCCTTTTTCCCCTTCTAAAACTTCATCTCCCATTTCTAAACAAACCTTTCCCCTCTACTTTTTCCCTTTCTTCCATTAAAAAAAAAATGCGAAAACCTATTTTACATGGTTTCTAAAATAAATATTGGCCACGGGTCCCACTCTGCATTTAAACCCGCCACTTTACTTAAAACCTTGACCCCACACTTTCAAACTAACCCATGATCAATTAAACCCCGACCACCGTCCGATCTCCTTCTCTTGATCTGATGGACGCGTGCCTTTTTTCAAACCCAAATGCCCGAGATTTAAAACCTTTGGGGGGTTGTGAAATGGACGGTTTCACGACCCCTCCCTTCCGCCACGTGTCGCCTATCCGTTTTATCGCACACACTCTAACCAAAACTACAAACTGCTTACGCCCAATGCAATAATCCGCTAACCACCTTTGCGCCATAAGGCAAAACCACTAACCTTTCAAAATTTTATGAGCTCTGCACTATTTCGATAAGTCCCCAAACCTTTGTGATAGCCCCTGCATCGTTTTTTAAGGACCTGGAAGGCCACAACTAAATGAAGAAAACTAAAAAGCCTCCATTGTCTGACTCTGTCCATAGACTTCCCGAATTTTTTCAAAGCCATATTGCCTCCCTGCGGAGCTTCATTTTTTTTACTAATATTTGTTTTTAAGTTTTGCAGGTGCCATACATATCGAAATATGTGATAAATTTGCATTTCTAAGTCCAAGAATTATTTAATCAAGGCTCTCTAGATGACGATTCAGAATCTTTGTTCATCAAAGGATTAGGAGTGCAAGAGTAATCAGAAGCAGCAATGGATCATGATAAAAAAGGATCATTAAATTACTCCAAAAACAACGAGGTTTCTTCAAAATTGCAGGGTAAGAAAAAAGAAAAATTTTACAGTGGTTGCACAGGCAGAGATGAAGACAAATTAAAAATGCAGTTAATGAATAGTGAAAGGTAAAAAGAATAAAAATATCAGTCAAAGGTTAAAGATGAAAAACACAGTTAAGATAATGGACATATAAGAAAGTTTGAAGAAGAGATTACAATGACAACCAAGGAAGAAGATGGGAAACAGATAAAGGATATAGATAATGATAGTTTAAAAGTTAAAGACGAATCAGAGGATAAACCAATGAAGAAGACAGAGCCAGATGACAAGGCCACTCAGCATTTACTTCTTCACAGTCACATTGGCCACCTACAACCTAATTTTGATTTAATAAAGGCTGCTACAGTTAATACTACAGTCAGAGATATTTTAGCAAAAGTTCAAAAGTTATTGTAAAAATTAATGTTTGAAGGAAAACTAGTCAAATATATTTTAAAGTTAGCCTAGCTCAAATGTCAAAATTACATTTACTCTGTATTAAATGCAAATATGTCAACCTAGCTTAGGGCAACCTCCTCATCTACGGTTAAATACTGCATATGTTGTTCATTATCACTGTTGGTTGCTGGGTTTGATTTTCATCAGACTCTGAGTTGCAAAGATTATTGCACTGGAGCATTGTAACTATTTTGAGCTGCACATCAATAATACAAGCACGTTCAAAGGATTCTTGAGCTATATTAATGGTGATGTTATCCCTCTTTTGTTAATGTTTCTCCCTTGTTTTCCATATTGTACATAAATTTCTATGATAATAGAACAAAAATTTTAGATTGAGATATGTTGTTTGGGCACCTTAACTCTATCTGTTATTATTATATTTAGGTTTTCCTCTGAAAGTATAACTAAAGAATTCTTAACTGCTCTTTAGCATTACTGGATTGTTGTCTTGAGGTTTTCTTAGTGAAGTATAACTAAATAATTCTTAATTGCTCTTTATTTTTACCAAATTGTTATCTTAAAGGCTTTCTTTGAAGTTTAGTTAAATAATTCTTAACTGCTCTTTAATTTCACTGAACTATTATCTTGAATGTTTTCTCTATCTGAAAGTATAAACTAAAGAATTCTTAACTTCTCTTTAGTATTACTGGATTGTTGTCTTGAGGTTTTCCTTATTGAAGTACAGCTAAATAATTCTTAACTTCTCTTTAGTTTACCAAACTGTTATCTTAAAGGCTTTCTCATTGTAGTATAGTTAAAGGATTCTTAATTTCCCTTTAATTTTACTAAATTCACAACTTTCTGTCATTTCATATTCATCTCACCTAAGAAGGTCCATTTGATATAGTTAGCTTTCCCTGTGAAAACCCTTCATGAGTTGATGTACAATTTAACCCTTTTATGACTCCATAGCCCAATGGATTAAGCTTCCCACACTCTATCAATCCAACCAAACAATCAATCAAAACAAACAACCCCAATCTTCATAACTAGCCTAAAATCAAAAGAATATAATCATAAAGCTAAATCATTTCATCATAAACACAGAGAGAGCCCTCTCTGAGCCCAGGAAGGCTAGGTCCTGGACTCCAAAGTGTTTTGATGTGGTTCCCTGCTATTTGTTCTTTCCAATCTTTCAAATTATAGGGAGCCAACATGACTAACAAGGGAAACATAATCCAAACATAAATACCGTAAGACATAATTATTGGAAAATTTCAATTTCAACTCTAGTCAAAGTTCTCAGAATCTAATGTAAAAATTCTGAGACACTTTCCTAAAATGATAATCTATTTCAAAGGATGAGTGTTTTTAAAACCAACCAAACCATAACTAGAACCGTCCAATTCAACCAGTTTGCCCCTAAAAGAGGATGGTCTAGCCCTTGAATTGGTTTAGTGACTGGTTCCATATCAAAGTAGTTGGTTCAATACATAACTAGTTCGACAGGCCAATTCAACATATATAATCAATATTTGATGTATTTTATAGTAAAATAGTTCCTAATTGATTCTGAGTCCAATTCCAACTTTTAAAGCATGGAAAACCATGGAACCATTTGAGCACTATTCAAAATCATTTAACTTTCCATGATGAACTAACTGGAAATAATATGAAATGGATACCATGGCTCTTCCCCCTTATCTCCATTTTTTTCAAAACACGATCGTCCCTCCAGTTCTGGAACAAAATCACTAGGACCAATTTAACACATTTCCTTCTTCCGACTAGGAAAATTGGATATCAGAGCTGCTTTCCATAGTTTTCTTTCCCTTTGAGATGCATCCAACATCATGTAAAATTGAAGTAGCTCATGTAATAATTTAACGTTGGAAAACACTGTGAGATTTTTGTTACAAATTTACCAGCATTGCTAGTTCCATTAGGCATTGAAACTTTTAGGAGGCAGCTTGCATTACTAGATTCCTTCTACTCGCCCATTTTTTACAATCTTCCATGTCCAGTGAACTCGAAAACTATTTTTTTGAAGTGGCACATTTTTTACAATATGTTCACAATTGCTTATTTTTCTCAAGCAACCAAAAATTACATTGTTGAGAAACACAATAAATTTCAAGCATTGGCATGTAGCTAATTAAAAAGCTTATTTCCATTCATAGTTCAGATTCAAGAATTGGGGATCCACTTTACAAGAATCGAAATATCTCCTTTTGAAATCTTGAAAATAAGGGATTACTAAGAAAAATATGTTTAACCCAAACCAAAACCATTTTGTCTCAAGGTCTATTATGAAATTATTTTTTATTAATTACCATATTTTGTATTCATTTTTTTACTTCTTGGAGAGTCTATAGGCTTCACTTTTAGTCATGATGTATTCTAAAAAATGTATTTGACAGCCACATTGACTATTTTATCAAAATGTGTTTCTTCAATAATGTGTTTCATCAAACTATTCCTTCATGACATGGAAACCAAGGCCATGTCTGAAGAAAAAGTCATAAAAATGTAAACAGTTGCATTGACTCAAAATTTGACCTCCCTTTAGTAAAAATTTGATATTGTTAGAGTAGAAAACTATATTGAGATTGATAAACAATGTGTAAATCCATATTTGATTGTATGACCACTCTTTTGCATTCAGTTAAAGCATGAAGCCAACGAGGGTTTGAATTACTCTACAAATTATTTTTATAATATTTAATGAATGTCACCCTTGCTCCACTGAGAAGAGAAGGTTGAGTTGTAACCCTCCATGTTGTAATCATTGTTCATTTAATGGATAGTGTTATTATTCCATTTCTTGTTCATGGTTACATGTTATATTTGTCTATTTCATAATTTTTGTGAGGGTTCTTTGGAAGGTGTTGGGGTTCCCATGTTTTGGCCAGATTGGAAAGACCAAAAGATGAGACAACATCATAACCACTTTGGGGCCCTAGGATCTAGCCCTCCTGGACCCGGAGAGGGATCTCTCCATAAATACAAAGAATGGTATATCTTTGAAGCTCACATGAGATGTTAGGCTAGGTATGAAGCACAAAGGGGGTTTTAAAATGATTTGGTTGGTTGGTTGTTGGCTTGGTCATGAGATCATAGACTGAGAAGGTAATGGAAGGAAAGGAGCAAAGCAGTAGGACATTTTGGTAAAGAGGATAGGTCAATAAAATTCCATCCATTGGGCTATGGAGTCATGAAACGGAATTACTTGCACACAACTAGCGAAGGCTTTCAGAGGGCAAGTCATCTATACTAAAGGATCTTTTAGATAGATGATGGAATGGAACAATAAGGATTGAAAGTGAAAGAAGGAACACAACCCAATTTCTGTCTATAGATCAGGTCAGAGGTCATTTAACTCCAAGCCTGCTTGGACATACTCAAAGGAAACTCTCAATGAAGTCACAAGGGGGCAGCTTATAGATCGGACCAAAGTTCATTTAACTCCAGGTCTGCTTTAGCATGATCCAAGGGAAAACAGAGATAAGTTTAACAGAGCCAGGGTCTGTAGATCAGAGAAGGACTTTGAACCTTCAATGCTTTGACACCAACAAGAGATATTAGAAAGGCCAGCTGGTCGCACAAGGATCCTAGTGGACAGGGCTAACTCTAATCCCCAGTATCCCAAATCTTCCAGCTTAAACCCAACAAGAACAACTAAAGACAGATTTCATTAATTCACACATTAGCTAGCAGCATATGGAACTACTACACTGGTTAAATTAGTTTGAAATCAATCCTCAGATAACACACACAACCGAAAACATTGAAGGCAAGGAGAGCAGAAGCATAGGGTACCTAACAAGGGTAAATCCTATGCCAGATTTCTGATGCGAGCCAGAAGAAATGAACAGTATGAAAATTTTAATAAACAATGTGATAATAAAACATCACCCGTAGTAATAGACCAAGATCCAAAGAAATTTTCTTGACTAATTGATGCAAAACCAGTCACATACACTGAGCTCAATAGATGTTACAGTCCAGACTTTCTCCTCCCAGCTACTACATTACAAACTACTCTGCTACTCCCTCCCAAGACTATCCTAACAGTCAAAATCAATTCCTCTAACAGCAATCGGCAACAACCGAACAACAAACCTTTACAATATGTTTTCTGGGATTCTTATAGCTCGGGTGGAGCAGAGAAGGTAGATGGAAAAATAAATGCAGCATTAAAACTCAGAAGAGTAAGAGGGTCTAGGCCTCGTTCTATTTGAAATTCATGGCATTTATCTCTGGTACTTTTTGCATGAGAAGAGTGGCATTTGTCAGGCTTCCATTTACTCAAGGTGTGTCTTTGATGTACCTGCTGTAATGCCTCTGCAAAACTCTGGTGAACTGAACAAAATGCAGAACAATGATTTAGGTCTATCATACTGTGTAACAAATGCTTCTGATAGCCTAAGACTGCTATCAAGGAGGAAACTTCTCACGGACACAAAGTTTATTAAAATCGTGATGAGTACTGTGTCCTCTGTGGAAAGAACATTCTGCTGATGGTTACACTGATACATATCGTTTTGTGTTCCCTAGGCCTTCTGTATGATTCATGAGGTCTTAAATTTGATATTTCACCTTTAAATTGTTGGATTAAGGCTCAGAATCTTTACCTACAGGCCATAAGCTCTCTAATTTACCACTGATACTCTTTGCCGCTCCATCATTGCCTGTGTCTGCACAATTTGAGCTTTATTGGTGCCGGAGAGATTTTGTAGAGTTTGAACTCTGTCCTTTGATGAAATTTATGTTGCAAACACCTTTCTGGACATTTCCCTATAATATCAGGCTCTAAATTCAGCTTCTTCTGTGCACTGTGCCACTGCAATAGTGCATATGAATCATGGCAGGTATCTGCCTGACTGTAACCCTGCAAAACACGAAAACGCGTTAAGAAAACATGCACGGGGAGGGTGGTGCGGATGACTGTGAAAATGGCAACGTGGCACGGATGAGGATGATGAACGCAGAGGATGCTGTGGCAGAACGTGGTGGATTAGCGGGAGATGCAGTCGAAGGTGGCGAGAATGGAAATTTTAACGCAAAACATTAAAATTGACCTTTGAATGAAATATATACGGAGGATGGAGGAAAAATGCGACAAAACGCGTGGAACGGTGACATGGTGGGAGGGGGTCAATGGCAGGCGTGCATTAAATCTGGACTGTCCGATCTCAGGCGAAGATCGACGGCTGAAAATGCATCGGGGGGCGATGGACAGTGAACCAGGGGTAAAACGATCAAAGGCAGGGGCGATTGAAACTGGACTGTCCGATATCAGGAAGAGATCGATGGTGGGAAACGTAGCGGAGGGCAGCGGATGGTGGGCCAGGGGTATTGTTTTCCTTGGTTAACTCCCGCGCAACTCTGTGGTGTGACTACCGTCGGATGGCCCACCCAGATTGGATGGTGTACAATGATATCGCACTAGATTTGTGGTCGAACGATAACGCGCGATGGAGGGCGGTTTATGAACAGTGCATGAAGCCACGTGTCATGTGATGAGTGGAATCACTCCGAAATGAAAAATACCGCCCACCTTTCAAAGGTGGTGCGATAGAAACCACCAGTTTTTGCATAGTGTTTGGCGCGGGGACCACCGGGGCGGATGAATATGGACCGTTGATTCAGCGGGTTAAATGGACGATCGTGATGCGATCGGGCGGTGTAAGGGGTGGGGACTACGGGCGCGATGGGATTGCAAAGACCGTCGGATGGTCGGGAAATCAACAGTTAGAAATGCTCCCGATAACCAAACGCGATAAGCGCTTCTCATGCTAGCGCCTGGTTTCGGCGCTCGGGTCACGTGGGGGAAAGGTCAAGGGGGCTAGGGCCGAAAGGTGCTAAGCCCACTTACATGAGGAATATGGTCATTTGGCCCGTTTTTAATGAATTCAAGGCCGGGGAAGGGTAACGATAAAGGAAAAGAGGGGAATTAAACCAAACAAGGGGGTGTGTGTAGGATTTAAAGGGGATTTTTGGGATGATTTAGAAGGACTAAGGGAGGGATTTTGGGGTGAAAGGAGGTTTTGGGAAAGGGGAAAAGGGATGAAACGAATAATTCTGCAGGGGTACAAGGGGCAAATGAAGGACTTTAGGAGCACAATTTATCATCATCAGTGAGGCCTATTGACTCAAGAACAACAGAAGGAAATAATCAAAGGGCAGAGAGCATGAAAAGGCTTCAAGGATGATGTGTTTTCAAGAGAAATGTATTCCTCGAAGGCTCATAAAACGAACTAGCCCCTTTCTTGCTTGTCAAGGAATTTATAGGGGGCTAAAAGAAGGTCCCTCCTCTGAATTTCTACATTTGAAAAGACCTTTATGGTTGGCTAGAGCATATTGTTAATAGTATAGCCATGCCTCTTCATCACATTTGACCCATATTCTTCACTGGTCTTGACTCCACAACCAAATTTGATAATTATTGGTCTCAATAAATTCCAACATCCATCTTATTCTTAGGAAAATATCAAAAACAATATTTTCTAAGGGTTCCCCCTTGTGCTAGAAAAGCATTGGCCTAAAGTAAGTGGAAGAGTTTCCAATGAGACAATGGAAATTTTTCTGAAGTACCCCTAGGGTTCAACTTTGTTAATTTACTTCGTAACATTTTAAGTCTCATCAAAAAACATATAAAGTATACTATTAATTTGAAAACATAAACTATCATTATAAATTGCACAAATAAAATTTGTACTAAAGCAACAAAAATTGGATATTGACTTGGAATATTAAACCAATATCTCAAAACCAAGGCATATAACAACTCAAGGGAACCAATCCTCCCAAAATAACCCTTAAAACAGTGATATTGGCAAGTGGATCTATATTCAAAGCATGTATGCATTATCATTCGTTGGCCTCAAAAGGAAACTAGGGCCTCTCAAGCTCGCAAAGAGTCATATATATTGCAAAGGTACACACATTGTTTAAATGTGCATGGAATATTAGTGAAACAAAAAAATTTGGGAGCCCAATCACATCCTTAAAACAAATGATACATAGACTCAAATGCACAATCAAGAAATTCAAGCCACCCATTAATTGAATTGTAATTGGATTTGATAATAAAATTAAGAAAAAGAAAATGAAATATTGCATTGCCCCTAAATTCCCAACAAACCACCCAAGGATACTTATAAAATGGCCTCTAAGTTCTATAAATATATGGAGATTAGATAAAGGAGGAGAATAGAGAAAAGATAATAGGGAGTCGAATATAAAATGGGTAGAGAATGAAGGTTTCTATCACATGATGATGCAAACCAAAACAGTGATCTTTCTACCAAAACTAGGGTACATTACATAATATTTCATCTGTACTTAACATCTTTAAGCTATTTTTATTATCCTTCTCTCAATTTATACTCGATAGAAAATAAAACCGCTAAATTACTTGTATACTTATATGATGAACCCAAAAGCGATACAACTACCCTATCCTCCAAATCCAAATAAGGCATCTCACCAAATCACAATCTACTCTACTCACATCCATGTTCTATATAAACAAGTTGACTATCGGCCAAACAATTTTGAAGATAAAAAAGAAGAGACCTAGAAAAGTGGGAAGAAGGAAGACTACCAGCACCTTTCCAACATGCTACACTAAATAAAATTGATATTATAATAACCCCTACAAGGGCATTCCCCTCCGAACAATTTCATAGCAAGGATACACTTCCAAGTATCCAAATTAATCAAACCAAACACTCACTCATTCTTGGGCAATTGACCCTCTATCCACCATACT
This sequence comes from Pinus albicaulis, assembly GCA_034641835.2. Classification (NCBI taxonomy): domain Eukaryota; kingdom Viridiplantae; phylum Streptophyta; class Pinopsida; order Pinales; family Pinaceae; genus Pinus; species Pinus albicaulis. The sequence goes on from CM076571.1 coordinate 657,552,313, forward strand.
TTGACCATAAATAGGAATGTGAGATGTATTCCAAATACCAACATTGTGATTAACTAGGAAAACTAATGTGAAACATAATACATCCTCCCGACCATTGTTAATTACTAGAAAATTAGATCCTTATGTTGTTAGACATGATTCTTAGCTTGAAGCTGTTGAAATTGTTGCAAGAACTTGTTTCTTATACCTGTATGATATAATAGTAGCTCCATGCATGACATGACTCAATTAACATTCATTATTCACCTTTATGTCAAATCACAACAAGTTTTTGCAAATTAGAATTGCATTATGTAATTGATTATCCATAATGTTCTTCATGCATTCCTTTGTTGCATTCAAGGCATCTTCCACTCTTAACTTCTTTTCCTTCAACTCTGTCTCTGCTTTTGCTACCACCTATAAAAAATTATGAACACAATCATATACCCTCCATTCTTACTTTAGACAAATATACATTGAAATGTAGTCAACAACATCCATCAACTAGATAGAGAATCATAACCGATTGCATGTAAAAATCACATTATTTAACCCCCTACCAATATGAACCCAATACACTTTCCTAATTAAAAAATCCCCTACTTCCACTAAATATTGTAGGTATACATTTTTTCCTTAACATTTTTTTTACCCCTTTATATCTTTTCCTTAACTTTGAGAGCCATTTTTTATACATGCCAATATAAAAACCCTTTACCCACTATATATCCCCCAATATATTATGTCATTTTTTCCTCAATATATATCCCCCAATATGAACCCACGTGGTATGGTATTCACGGAAACATCAATGAGGAAGAAAAATACAGCAAGCATTGGATCCATAACCATGTACTCTTTTGTGGCAACAAATTCAGTTGTGCCTCTGCATAGCTCTGGCCTTTCATCCACATCACAACGCCTTCCATTTGGACCTAAATTGCGATGATATTCTCGGGGTATATCATTGTTGAATCTACACAAATTACAGAAAAAAGGTATAGCCTAATCAACGAATCTCATAAGATGATTTATGTATCCTTTGCAACGAGAGAATTGAACAATACCACTTTCTCCAAAATACACTACCTAAATTCGTTCTTCTGAAGGATCGGGGATATCAAATGGTTGCACCATCAAAGCAAATGAATTTATATAGTACTTGTCAAATCACCGAGCAACAGATTTGGTTTAGAGTACACTACATGTAGTGTGGGCTCCAATTTCTAGTGTCTTTAACAAATCACCTGAGCAATAGATCTGGTTTAGAGTACACTGCATGTTTACATAAACCAAGAAAACAAGCCAGCAAACCTTATTGAAGTTGCCAAAACTTCGATAAGCTCCATAGACAAGCAAATCATGTGCAACAACGGCCCTGAACACATAATTATATAAATAAATTGGAGGAGCAAACCCTCTCACCTATAAATTTCGTCGCTAGGTGATGGCATCCATTTTTTGGAATCACAACATTAAATAAAGAAAGAAAATAAATAAAATGATGATATTATAATCAAATAAATAAAATGAAGCAAATGAAGTCGAATGTTACACGTTCGTATAAGGCCATAAATCCAGATGAGAGGTATATTTACTAGCCGACGACTGATTCCTTGGTATTCTCATAGGCTAAAACAACAAGAAGCCATTTTTTGGTAGGATTCATGTCTTCCATAACCACACTGGAGCCTCCATCGTCGATTTCGAGAGTTCTCCAAATATTTAATAAACAACATCAAAACCAAAACTAGTTGCAAGACCAATGTAGCTAATACAAAGGAGGAGGAGAAGTCCTCCTCTATGGGGTATACAACAGGGGTCATGGGAGCCATGTTTTACAAATGGCTTAGATGGCTTCTCTTATTTTTTTCATGTCTGCTCCTTCCCAAAATTTTCACACTTCCACAACTCAGAGAAATAGGGTGCGCTTATCATCAATGGATGTCAAATCCCGTTTCTTCCATATTAATCGTGTCGGAGGAAGAGGCGGGTGTTAGAGATGATAAGTTTGTGGAAGTTTCGCAGATCGTATGGTGTCTAAACAACTAGAAGATTTCCCTCTCTGAGGCAGCTTTGACGGCTAGGAAAGGGAAGGTTCTTTGGTTCCACTTCAGAGTGGAGTGTAAGATTATCCCAATGCATTGATAGAGAAGCATAACCAATTGCATTTTCTGGACCAATATTTTCTGCTGACGAGCATTTCATTTCTTCTTCTTTTGGGTTTTTTTTTCCAACTTCTTCATTAACAAGTGACCTGTCAACATCTCCACCTTCTAAACGAGACACCATGATTGGAGGTAGTAAGGAAATTGAGCTCCTGCAAGATAACCCCATTGAATTCAAGGACTTTTAGTCATTGCCTACTTTTGCAATCGACTAAGAGGTCGTGACTAAGAGACCAAGGATCAAACCTCGGCCGCATCATTTTCATGTTTCTTGGTCGATTGAAACGACCTTTACTGCAAAAATTCAATAGCAACACCACCACCACTTTGGCTTCCAACCATTTCTCCTGCACTTTTTGTTAGAAAATTATATATTACAGAGCAATGAAACAAATAAAATATGCGGAAAACACAAGCACACAAAACACATAAAACTAGAGAGACATAGATATACGTGGTTCACCCAGTTTAGGCTACGTTCACCTCGAACAGCCAATCCTTCCTTTATATTATCCAGCAAAATGAAGAGACACAACCTACAAAAAATCCACTGTAATATCCTCTATTCTCTCTCACAGTCTCCCTATCTGTTTCTCGCTCTGAGAATACACATACAATACACAGCCGCAATACAATACCCTCATGCAAAGCGAGGGGTTTCCTTCTAGGGAAAAAACCCTAAACTAAACATAACTTCTACTGTCAGATCATCCACCTAATGAAAAACCTAGATTGACTAGACATTACTATACTTTTACAAGGCAATTTTACATCTGTTTTTAGCTTCGGGGGCGCTACCCCCAAAACCCCCCACCATAAAGTCGCAGCCACCCCCCCTGGACCCCCCAGGTAGCATTTAATTAGGGGCGGCGTTTTCGCCCCATTAAGGTATAGGGGTCCAATGCTATGATACAAAATAAACAAGATAATCATGCTCCACACCCAACAATCTCCCACTTGGAGACTGATTGTAGAAACTCCACCGTTGCTTCATTTGCTGGACAATGACTCCACTTTGGACCTGGTTGTTTCTCATCTTCATCATCATTCTTGAATACCAATTGAAAATGAGCATATTCTCAATTTCTCCCTGGTTACAACCTTTTTTAGCATATCTGTAGGATTCTGGCTAGTGTGTATCTTTTCTAACTTCAACTGTCCATCTTCTAATACTGACCGTATGAAATGGTACTTGAGTTGTATGTGTTTATTCCTGGAATGAAATGTTGAGTTCTTTACAAGATTAATGGCACTTTGGCTATCACTGTATAACGTGCCCATATCATGTTTCTTACAAAATTCATCCATAAACCTTTGTAAACAAATCATTTCTTTACTAGCCTCTGTAGCAGCAACATACTTTTCTTCTTTTGTTGAAAGTATAACAACACTTTGGATTTTTGAAACCCAACTAACAGTTGTTCCATCTACAGTAAATACATATCCTGTAGTGCTCCTCCTGTTATCTCTGTCACCTTCCATATCTGCATCAACATATCCCTGTAGAGCAATGTTTGAACCACCAAAGCATAATGCTTGATTGGTGGTACCTCTCAAATATCTAAGAATCCATTTTACTGCCATCCATTGTTATTTTCCTGGATTGTTCATGTACCTTCTTACAACTCCCACTACATGTCCAATATCAGGCCTTGTCACAGACCATTGCATACGTTAAGCTTCCAACTGCTGATGCATATGGAACTTTAGACATATAATCCATTTCTTCTTGGATCTTGGGGCACATCTCCTTCCTAAGTTTGAAATGGCTAGCAAAATGTGTACTAACTAGTTTTGCATTTTGCATATTAAATATTTTTAACACCTTTTGTATGTACTCATTCTGACACAGCTTTAATTTGTGATTTTTCCTGTTTCTAGTTACTCTCATACCAAGGATTTGTTTTGCAGCTCCCAAATCCTTCATTGCAAATGAATTTGCCAATTTTCTTTTCAGCACATTTATTTCTTGCATGTTAGATCCTGCAACAAGCATGCCATCTACATACAATAACAATATAAGATAGCTTCCATCATTTTTCTTTTTCAGATAAACACAATGATCAGAGTGACATCTAGTATAACCTTGTTCAGACATAACCTTGTCAAATTTTAGATACCACTGCCTTGGGGCCTGTTTTAAGCCATACAAGCTCTTCTTTAGACTACACACTAATTTTTCCTTCCCTTTGACCTCATAACCTTCTGGTTGCTGCATATAGATCTCTTCCTCCAAATCTCCATGGAGAAATGTTGTCTTTACATCTAATTGTTCAAGATGCAAATCTTCCACTACTACAAGACTTAAAATAGTTCTGAATGAAGTCATCTTAACAACAAGAGAAAATATTTCATCAAAATCAATACCTTTCTTCTATGCAAACCCCTTCACCACAAGTCTAGCTTTGTACCTATGTTTTCCTCCATCTTCTTCTGTCAGCCTGTAAACCCATTTATTCTGCAATGTTTTTTTACCTGCAGGCAACCTGGCTAAGTCCCAAGTCTGGTAATGTATTAAGGAGTCCATCTCTTCTTCCATGGCTACCTCCCACTTCTTCCTGGTTTCAACTTGCATTGCTTCTTCATAACATTCGAGTTCCCCAGAATCATTCAACAATAAATAATATAATGAAGGAGAGTATCGTTTAGGGGGTCTACTTATCCTAGTATGTCTTCTGACACCACTTTCAGGTGTTTGAGGTGCCTGTTACTGTTGTGGTGGTTTTTTTTGTTGTGGCTGTTGATTATTATTATTTTCAGACACCTTTACTTTTTTTGTGATCTCATTGAGAACTATGTATTCTTTGTTTTCTTTTTCCTGTTTCTTTTCCTGCAACTGATTCTTATACAAGACCTTTTCATTGAATATTACATCTCTGCTCCTAATGATTTTTTGATTTTCATAATCATATAAGCGATAACAAAAATCAATAACACCATATCCAATAAAGTTAAATTTCTTTGATTTTTCCTCAAGCTTTGTTATGTTTTCTTTATTAATATGGACAAAGGCCTCACAGCCAAAAGGATTTAAAAATAGTAGTTTACCTTTTTGCCTGTCCATGCTTCCTCTGGAATACCACCATCCAAAGAACTTGAAGGCCCTCTGTTTATTAGATAAAAAACAGTATCTACAGCATCTACCCAAAATTGTAAAGGCAATCCTACATGCAATATCATGCACCTTGCACACTCCATGATTGTTCTATTCATCCTTTCTAACACACCATTTTCTTTTGGCGTTCTTGGAGCTGTCTTATCTCTCCGAATTCCATGCTCTGAACAATACCCTATCAAATTCTTTGCTGCAATATTCACCTCCATTTTCTGATCTGAGACACTTCAACTTTTTTCCTGTCTCAATTTCAACCAAATATTTCCATTTCTTTAAAGTATCAAATACATCAGATTTATTCTAAATACAATAAATCCATGTTTTTCTAGTTGCATCATCAACAAAAGTAACATAATAACAAGAGCCACCGAGAGATGATACTTGAGCAGGTCCCCATACATCTGTATGCACAAGTTCTAATTTTTTTCTCTTTTTTTCTTTCCCAAATCTGAGAAATTTGACTCTCTTTTGTTTTCCATAAATACAATTCTCACAGAAATCCAAATCAACATTCTTCAAAGCCGGCAAAAAAATTCTTGAACGGAGAATCTTCATCCCCTTCTCACTCATGTGTCCGAGCTTATGATGCCATAATGTTGCATCTACTCCTTTGGAAGTTAAAGCATTAACAAAGTTAAAAATACCATTGCATAAATATAATGTACCAACCTTTTCGCCTTTTGCTATTCCCAGGGCTCCTTTGGTGACCTTCCAAGTTTTATCTCTGAAAGTTGTCACACAACCTTCACCGCCTAACTGCCCTATTGAAATCAGGTTTTTCTTCAGATATGGAACATGCCTTACCTCCTTTAATATCCATTGGCTTCCATTCTATTGTTTTACAAGAACCTTACCCATTCCAATAATTTTACAGGTTTTGTCATCACCCAAACGGACTTGTCCAAAATCTCCTTGAACATAGTCATGAAAATATTTCTTATCAGGTGTGGCATGGAATGAGGCCCCTAAATCTACTACCCACTGTTGGTCGCTTTAATTGTTTTCACAATTCAAGCTCCACATAAATTGTCAACCCGAGGAAGTCTTTTTATTCCAAAGACAATCACGCACTGGATATGCTCAATTTCAAAAGCAAAAACAATGTTGTAGTAAAAAGCCACACAATTATCAATCATACAAATCTAATTATTCACACCCTGTTTAATCAAAGCTGAAGTCAATTATGCTATAGCAGAAGTAATTCCTATGTTGCAGTTTAGAATTCAAATAGAGGTAAATCAATCTGCAGGAAAGGAAACCAATCAACCATAACAGGAACAGGACCCTATTCCTTAATTAGGAACTTCAGCACCTGTTGCCTGACACTAATCACTCTGTATCAAAGATAACTCAAGAGACCAAGACCCTATTCCCATGAATAGGAATCTTCAGCACTTGTCTCCTGTTTCTAATCACACTACAGGAAAAGAAAGGCAATCAGTGGGAGCAGGACCCTATTCCTTTGTACAGGAACCTTCAGCACCTGCTTCCCAGCATTATACATTCAAACATATAACAGAAATAGGTTTCTCAACTTCTTAAGAATGAATGTATTGAACACATGCAGTGTTAAGGAAACAGACTATTCAATAACTACAGAACTGTGTAACTGGTGTCTCAGCAACAGAATTAAAGTAAAGTGCAAACAGTATTAAGAAATTAAACAAACTACAGGGACAGAAGGGTGAATCTTGTGAGGAAGGTGGGCCCTTTCCCTCTCACAAGATTCCCCAGGGAAAGAATTAAATTGGAGCGCTCAAAAGAAGATTTTATTCATCTGTCAAAAGAAATGATACATTACAGATGGAGTCTAGCTCCAGTCTCTTAAATACAATGTTCTCCTGTAGCTTTCAAACTCGAACTCCCTTCTAATGATGATGTCTCCTCTTTTTAAAGAGGAGACATCTCTTACAATTACATGAGAGCAAGTCTACATTTATCCCAATTCTGTTCTTCTTTCTTAAAACAGGACTAGTCTGTTCTTCCATAAAAAGATATTGTTACAACAGATACAACAAGAATGCTATCTTCAGAATAATCCGTGTAACCACGTCTTCATGCTGTTGCCATTGTTCCACAAAATACTCTTCCAGAATCGCAAATTACGAGTGACGGAATTTGCGTGCTTGCTGGCTGTTTCAGCAACGAGGTCAAATGTTTCAGCAACGGAGTCAGCTGTTTCAGCAACGAAGTTTGACTGTTTCAGCAACGGCCGATTGTTCCAGCACAGCATATAACTTATCTGCGATCTTTTAGACTTATGTTAGCAACAATCCACTTCGATTAATGATAAAATATAAGAGTATTATGGAATTATATGTAAACAGATTAAACATATAATAAAGAAGAGGATTTTATATACCTTGGGATAAAGTAAATGAAAATGATAATGGAATCATGGTTATAAGGATAAGATGGTGTCAAAGTATATAGTAAAAATGCTACATAGTGGAGTCCTAACACCCACGAATCAGCAACATTTTTGAAAGAAAGAATCAAAACATATTGTAACACATCACCTGTCACATTTTCTTCATGATTGTTTTCTTGTTGTGCATCTCCTTCTTTTCCCTTCCGAGATCTACAGTATTTCTTTAGGTGGCCTTTCTTTCCGCATTTCCAGCACACTATCCCCAATCTGGACTTGGATTTTCCTTTCCTTGATTTACTACGATATCCTAAGCTCTTTCCTCTTTCCATTCTTCTTCCCCTAGACTCTCCACTCAAAGCATTACTCGATGTCTCACCGGAGCTTTTCCGTCGCATTTCCTCGCTAAGGATAGCACTGAAAACATCATCAAAATTTAAAGTACTAGATCCAGAGGCAGAGTTACTAATGGCCATAACTAAACCATTCCAACTTTCTGGCAATGAGCACAAGAATAACAGAGCTCTAAATTCATCATCAAATTTTACCCCTACAAAACTTAACTGACTGGTAACTGTATTAAAATCATTTAAATGGTCTGCAACAGATCCACCTTCCGACATCTTCATATTAAATAAAAATTTCATAGGAAATACCTTCTTTGAGGCCGAGGGTTTTTCATATAGTTTCGCCAATGCCTTAATCAAACCCTCTGTTGTTGTTTCCTTCGAAATATTGAAGGCTACCGATGCCACGAGGCACAACCGTATTGTTCAGTGCGCCTTTCTATCGATAATGTCCTATTCTGTGTCTATCATAGCCGTCGGCTTCTTTGTTTTTCCGCTCAATGGTAGGTACAAATATTTCTGATACAGATAATCTTCCATCTGCATCTTCCACAGCGGGAAGTTTTGGCCATTAAATTTCCCGACCCTAAACTTACCATCTTTCGCCATTGCTCCCATTCAAACCAGGAACCCTTCTTTCCTGCGAGTTTATCATCCAAATAGACCTTTGGCTTTGATACCAGTTGTTAGAAAATTATATATTACAGAGCAATGCAACACATAAAATATTCAGAAAACACAAGCACACAAAACACATAAAACTAGAGAGACATAGATATACATGGTTCACCCAGTTTGGGCTACGTCCACCCCAAACATCGAGTCCTTCCTTTCTATTATCTAGCAAAATGAAGAGACACAACCTACAATAGATCCGTTGTAATATCCTTTTTTCTCTCTCACAGTCTCCCTATCTGTTTCTCGCTCTGAGAATACACATACAATACATAGCCGCAATACAATACCCTCATGCAAAGTGAGGGGTTGCCTTCTAGGGCAAAAAACCCTAAACTAAACATAACTTCTACCATCAGATCATCCACCTAATGAATGGCCTAGATTGACTAGAAATTACTGTACTTTTACAAGGCAATTTTACATCTATTTTTAGCTTCGAGGGTGTTGCCCCTGAAACCCCCTGCCAGGGGGGGGCATGCTCCATAAATTCATAGCCATCCCCCTTGGACCCCCTAGGCAGCGTTTAATTACGGGCGGCGTTGCCGCCCCATTAAGGTATAGGGGTCCAACGCTGTGATACAAAATAGACAAGATAATCAAGCTCCACACCCAACACTTTTAACAACACCACCACAAATTTTCCCGAAAAAAGCGCATGTTCGAGTCCCCTTACTTATGAGCGATAAAACGTAGAAAACATTATCGAAGCTGCCGAAACTTAAAATCAGGCCAAATCAAATGCGTTTGTAATGCCCTACAGGATATACAAATTATTCTCGAAAACTCCCACCAAGACCCTAAACCCTCAATGAAACAAACCTAAATCTTGTAAAATTTCATTCAAAACTAGATTGACAGAACAATGTTGATTATGAAAAGAAATAAACTTACGCAATACAAGAATAAAGGCTATAAAACTTCGTCTTTGAACAACTTCCAACATCTAGCAACATATAGAATCAAGATGTGACAAGGAAGTGGATAATAATTGTGATTAAAAATAATTCTTACTTTTAACTTAGGGAATGGGATTTGATCCCTCGCAAGTGTGCTCACTATTGGAATGTGCAGAATCCTTCCTTCGGAAGACAAAGAGTCTGGGATGAAACTGAAGAGATAAGATACGATGTGAGTCTTTATACCCTTCCCTCCATAACCTACCCTAATGAAAATATTTAAACATAAAATTTTAGAGAAGTCGGGACTAAAACTGAAGATATATGGTATGATGGGAGTATTTATTCCCTTCCCTCCATAACCTACCCTAATGAAAATCTTTAAACATAAAACTTTAGTGAGGTTCTCTTGGCCATCTCCAATGTTTAACATTTTGGCCCCAGATTATATAAATTTAAAATTAAATTAATAAAAAAATAATGTAATGCAATGTAAACTTTTTAATTTGATTAAAATAAAAAAAATAAAAATAAAATGACACTATAAATATAAATAATAATGATATATGGCATTGAGAACCAATGGTACTCATGTGGAATATAGCCTATTTAAAAAGGGGAATTAAACTAATCTAAATCCATCTTAACTTCTGACCTATCAAGCACCTAGAGGGATCAAATCTCTTTTAGAACTTTGCATCTCTATGATATTTGATCCCTCAAAGTGCTTAGTAGATCATGAGTTAAAATGGATCTAGGTTGATATTATATGAAATGTGATCTCATCATGTATGAGTGTATTTTAGATTTATAATTTTTCTTTACAACTTGGAGAACTTATTCGTAAATATTTGTTTATAATATTTAATATTTTAATTATAATTTTATAAATTTAAAATTATTCTCCTCTAATTTCAAAATATTTTGAATTATAAACAGAAATAACTTATAACATATATACTAAGTTTGGGTGGGATTACATCATCATCATGTCCAATATATCACCCCAATCGAGGAAAGGAATTAATTCATAACATATATAGTAAGTCTGGGTGGGATTACATCATCATCATGTCCAATATATCACCCCAATCGAGGCAGGGAATTGAACTAGTGCCTTCACAATAAGGAGTGCCTTAACAAAGCACCTGATCACCATATATCCAAGACCCCGTTGATATAACAATAATATATGTTTATATATTTTTATGCTTTTTATAATTTTGAAGTTGTGAGTGTTACTTTAATTAGTCGAGTCTCTAATGTTTAAGCTCCTTTGCTATTGACAGGTCATTGATTCAATTTTCTAGACACCCTTGGGGTCAAGTTTTGTAGTTGAGCTAGCAAGGGAAGTGAGAATATGTTTTATAATTTTGGATAATATAATTTTGTATGAATGGAAGAACATGAAGAATTTCCTTGTATTAATTTTGGATAATATGATATTGTTGGAATGGAAGAACATGAATAATTTCCTTGTATTAAGGAGTAGCTTTGTAATAATCCAAATCCTACACTTTTTTGCATGTATCCAGTTAATTTATAAACATATGGGAAAAAACACATTAAATTTTATGGTTGGGGTCAAGATTTGTGGTTGAGCTACCAAGGGAAGTGAAAATATGTTTATAATTCTGGATAAAATAATTATGTTGGTGTGGAAGAGCATTAAGAATTGCCTTGTATTAAGGAGTAGCTTTGTAATAATCAAAATCATGTACCTTTTTGCATGTATCTAGTTAATATAAATACATATGGGACAAAAGAAATTAACTTTTATGGTTGATCTGGTTTCTAATTTTGGTAGACGACAAATAATATTATATAATTGAATATTAGTTTAATAAAAATAAAATTTATTAAATTTATAGGGTAAGAATATGAGATAATGGTTAGAAATTCAAGGAAATCATTGTAAAAATTTATTAAAATAATGTTAACCATACAATTTTTTTTAATTCACTAAATGACTATTGAGAGAAATAGAAAGCTTTAGTTTCCCAAAGAGGTAGGATCCAATGGTGGAAAGGGAGGGGTTTTTTACCTTGGGTGAGGTTTAATTCCCATGAGTGCCTAACCTTGAAGCCATTGGGGCACCTTGAGGTAATTTTGGAGCATGTGGTTGCACCCAAAGAAAATATATTAAAAATTATTTTGTGACCAATGGACATATAAGTGGATCAAAGCACACCCCCGTGTCCTTCGTCAAATTTAAGTGGATAATACCTTTTGTGTTTGGGGAGGGGGGTTTTTGCGGTTTTTCGTGAAGGGTTTCCAAGGGTTTCATCCGAATGGATTTCTAAAGTGTTTTCATAGGGACACATCAAATATATGTTAGGATATTTTGACACATAGGAAATAGGCTCCTTTTGTGTCACCTTTGTAAATCCTTCAATCCTATCCCAAGTTGTTCTTAAGGGGGGATGTTAGGATATTCCGACAGATAGGAAATAGTTAAGAATAACTTAGTCTAGTGTAGATTTAGGTAAAGTGTGTTTCTTTACTATGCACATTTGTAACTTATAATCCGATGGTCACAAGTTTGTAGTGATTTGACGGTTCACTCTCTCCTCGGTATTAACGACACTTGATCTGTGGCTTAACACCCGATTGGTCCATGGTCTCTATTTAAAGAGCATGGAGGGTCATTTGTTCGGTAACCATTTATGAGAGAAACATATGTAACTTTTCTTTTTATATTAATAAATTTCCTGAAGTGGCCGCGTTGGCTTAGGCCATGGACTATTTCCCTCTTCGAGGGTTTTAACCACGTGATAATACTGGTGTACTGATTTATGATCTGTTTGTGAGCGGTGACCTTTGGTTTTTGAGCTATGAAACTTACCCTGTAAATTCCTACATGGTATCAGAACTATTTTAAGGGCCGCATCTGTTGTTGATAAAAATCCGAAGCCGGTTTGACTGCATGGGACTACCGTTTTCTAGATATACTATTTCTGAACATTTTGGGGATTGGAGAACTTCTATGTTGTATCTGGAGCGTCTATTACAGTGAGGAACACCTTTCATTTCATGCAAAAAGGTTTTTGGTTGCCCAAGTTATGTCACTTTAGATCTGGAGGTATAAAGTATCTTTTTTTTTGTTATATTTGTTAATAGTTCTGCTTATTTCGGTTCCCTCTGTTTATTTTGGTTTTAGGTTTTATTTATTTGCCGGATCTATACCCTCTTCTCTGTGTATGATCTTTGCTCTACTTTGTGTGCGATCTCGGAAAATCAGAAATTGGATGAAGGAATTTTTTTTTGCTACGTATCCTCTTTCCCTACATCTTTGTGCAATCTTGGGAAATCAGAAATGGTAAAAAAATAGATAGTTTCTGGTAAGGCTAACCGAAAATATAACATTCTAGCATAAGGCTTGCATTTATTTATTTTTTGCTCGGATTTTTGAGTAAAGGCACGCACACCGAAAATTTGAACTTCATCATCAAATTTCAAACCGTTCCCGTAGCTATTCGACATCTACAACTCATTTTTTCAAAAAGGCATAACGTCTTCATCCGGAAGCCGTTTTTCGAGTCGTTTTTTTTAATCAGCCTAATGTTTTGAGATATTTCCATTGGAGCAGTTAGTTTCAACTTTTCTTAGCTTCAGTTTTTTTAAAATGGAAAGTGCATGCCCGATTATTCTTAACATCACCAATTATTTCCAATGGCTACCTCACATGGTAGATATACTTAGAAGTAAAGGGCTTTATAGAATAGCCATAGGACAAGAAACTAAACCTTCTGATGATGATAAGGTCTCTAAATGGGAAAATAAACAAGATCAAGCACGAGGGTTGATAGGAATGTCCATTGCTCAAGATCTTTGATTTCATATCCTTGACATTGACACCCCTCATGAAGCCCTGGAAAAGCTAAATACTATCTTTGGCATTCAAAATCAAATCAGGGCCCACCAACTTGAAAATGAGTTACTTACTTTGGACCCCAATAATTTCTCCTCTATTGAAGATTTTTGTCCAAATTAAAGACCCTTAGACTTCTTTTAGAAGGTTGTAAGGTTAAAAAGGAAGATGGTAGCCTCATCTATTGCATTCTTGCTAAGCTTGGCCCTACATACTATGTATTGTTTTCCACCTTCCATTCCACTAGAGAAGCCATCATTTCTTCAGGAACCACCTACAAGAACCCCTCTTTTGATGTCTTTTGCGATTCTTTAATTAGAGAACAAGAAAAACTCTTACACCTTGGTCTTATCACTTCTGGAAACACTTCTAAGAAAGCCTTAGCATCCCAACAGTGATCATATCAAAAGAATCCCAAAAAGCAGTACCCTAAAATGTATGGTCTGAAACCAAACAAGGGTCCTAAGCAATTTCAGCTACAAACTAAAAAAGAAACTCACCAAAATGATAAGGAAAATAAAAACAAAGGGAAGAAGATAGATAGACATTGCAATTTTTGTAATTGTGATGGCCATATAGAGTCCAAATGTTTTAAGAAGATGGAAGCCTTAGAAGCAGCAATGAAGAAGCACAACATCAATTTGGAGCACTCTTCACCTTCATCTTCAGGAATGGCACTCTCTACTTGTGGTTGTCAAGCATCAAGATCTGGTTATGCATTAAATGTATCTTCTTCTTCTCATTCTCATGAGTGGCTCATTGATTCGAGAGCTTCTTACCACATGGCCAAAAATCAAGCCATTTTTTCTTCTTTAAATTATTTTAACACCAAACATATTTATGTTGGTGATGATAGATCTCTTAGTGTTGTAGGACCATGAACCATTCATCTAGATAATGGTCAGTTTAATGATGTACTATGTGTTCCTACCTTGTCATGTAACCATCTCTTTGTTTATCAGATAACTCATTCACGTGAAGGGAAAATAGTAGAATTCTCACCTCGTGATGTTTTAATCAAGGACCTCAAAGATCCTAGACATATTTTTGCTACTGGCATTGCTGATGATTCCACAAGGTTGTATAAGTTTGACAACTTTGGGTCATCCTGTCTTCCCTCTGCTTTTTTTGTTCATAATGATGATGTGAGCAAACTTTGGCATGAGCAATTTGGTCACTTAAACTATCGCTCTCTTCAAACTATATGTAAAGAAAATATGGTGATGAGTCTTCCTATGGTATCTTGCGGAGATGGTGTTTGCTCCGAATGTGTACTCGGAAAACATAATCGGGATAGTTTTGACAAACGTGCCTCTTGGCACGCTTTAGCCCCTTTTCATCTTGTGCACAGTGATTTATGTGGTCCACTTCCTGTTGTTTCTTTCTCTGGTTGTAAGTATTTCTTGAATTTCATTGATGATTTTTCCAGACGCACTTGGGTGTACTTCTTAAAACTCAAGAGTGAATTTTTTAACATGTTCTTGGCCTTTAAGGCCTTTTTTGAGAAACAATCTGGACATCCAATTCTTAAGTTAAGGTCAGACAATGGAGGAGAATATGTTAACAATAAATTTATCAACTTCTTCACTGAGCATGGCATTCAATTGCAACATACCGTTCCATATACTCCATAAAAAAATGGTGTAGCTGAAAGGAAGAATCACACCTTTAAAAAAATGGCTAATTGTATGTTTCAATCTAAGGGACTTAGCCTCAATTTTTGGGAAGAAGCAATTAACTGTGCAAATTACATAGAAAATCTCACTCCTACTAAGGCTTTAAAGAATATAACTCCAGAAGAAGCTTAGAGCTCAATCAAACCAGATGTAAGTCACTTTCGTGTTTTTGGAAGTGATGTTTGGGCCCATCTTCCAGATGCGAAACATAAAGCCTTAGAAGCTAAGAGTGAAAAATGAATTTTTGTTGGATATTCTGAAGATGTCAAAGGTTATAGAATTCTTGAACCAAAATCTAGAAATATAATCATTAGAAGAGATGTAAAATTTGATGAAAATATATCAGCCTGCGAGACTAGTTCGGTAGGTGTGCCACCTTTGGCCTGCGAGCCTGATTCGGCATATGTGCCACCTCTCTCTCTCTCTTCTATTTTTAATAGCATTTCTTCTAGTTTAGATTATGACAGTGAGGATGAAAATCCTCCTCCACCTCTTGAAGTTATTCCTTTTACTCCACAGATTCCAAGATGGGTCTGCTCTACTCAGGATGCAGCAGGTTCTCTTGCAGGTGACCCTACCAATCTACGATGTACATGTTCTCAGTTTGAAAGAGCCTCTTCCTTATTGGCTCAAGTTCCAGAAAATCCTGATCTAGAAACCTTTGAAGAAGCCTCTAGTCATCCAGATTGGGATGAAGCTATGAATGAAGAATATCGTTCCTTATTGGTGAATGATACTTGGGATCTTGTTCCTTTTCCAAAGGGAAGAAAACTTGTCAGATGCAGATGGGTTTACAAAACCAAGTTTGGACCAGATGGAAAAGTGGATAGACATAAAGCTCGTCTTGTTGCTAAGGCATTTTCACAAGTTGAAGGCATTGAATATACAGAAACCTTCTCCCTGTTGCCAAAATGAATTCTATCCATATTTTTCTTTCCCTTGCTGCTTCCTTTAAATGGGAAGTCCATCAGATGGATGTTAAATCCGCCTTCTTACATGGAGATTTGCATGAATAAATATACATGAAACAACCCCCTGGCTTTATCCAAAATGACTCTAGCCTTGTTTTCCACCTTAGGAAGTCTCTCTATGGTCTCAAACAAGCTCCTCGGGCTTGGTATGCCAAAACGGATAGATTTCTATTAGATAATGGCTTTTTTAGGTGTCATTCTGACAACATTGTCTATAGCAAGAAAGTTGGTAAGTCCTTCACCATCCTTGTTCTTTATGTTGATGATATCATCCTTACTGGTAGTGATCCAAACCATATAAACCATGTGAAGTCTAGCCTCAAAAAGAAGTTTGAAATTACAGAATTAGGACACTTACATTATTTCCTTGGTCTTTAAGTCTTGCAATCCAAAGAAGGTATTACCCTCTCTCAGTCCAAGTATGCATGTGATCTTCTACACCATTTTCACATGGAAGACTGTAAGCTAGCCCCTTCTCCCTTTCAATCTAGATTCAAGCTTTCAGTCACTTGTACTACCCCTGAATTTGGTGCTACCTTATACCGTCAACTTGTTGGTAAACTTCAGTATCTAACCCATACCTGTCCTGGAATTTCCTTTGCCATTGGTCTTGTTGCTTGGTTTATGCACCAACCTCATGAAATTCACTAGAAAGCAGCTAAAAGAATACTTCGATATATTCGAGGTACAGTTCAGTTCGGGATTCATTACAGTGCAGGAGCGTCTCCATTGTTGATTGGTTTCATTGATTTTGATTGGGTTGGTGACCCTGATGATCAAAAGTCTACTATAGGATATGTATTCACTCTTGGTTCAAGACCTATTACATGGTATTGTAAGAAAAAAAGTGTTGTCTCTCTTTCTTTAGTAGAAGAAGAGTATCATGGTGCAGTTGAAGCCAGCAAGGAAGCCATGTGGCTTCGTCAGATCCTATCTGAATTTGGTCTTCATGAGCAGCATCCAACTACACTTTGGTGTGATAATCATAGTGCCATTCAACTATGTAAAAATCTAGTTCAGTATCAGCGTATGAAACACATTGAGCCCCACATACACTTCATCAAAAAGATCATTCATGATCGTGTTCTTGAAGTGCAGTATTTTCCAACCAATGATCAAGTACCTGATACCTTTACAAAGGCTCTCACAGAAGCAAATTTGCCAAACTTCAATCCATGCTTGGATTTCAGGAACTTTATCATTAAGGGGGATTTCTGTGGTTTTTCATGAAGGTTTTCCAAGGGTTTCATCCAAATGGTTTTCTAAAGTTTTTTCACAGGGACACATCAAATATACAAGTCAAGGGACAATTGGGAAAGTCGTAAGGAGAAGAGGAGCAGTCAAGAATTAAGAGGCAAAGACGAGTCGAGGTAGAAAATCCAAGAGCAAGGGAGCTCGAGTGAGTTTACACTTGGAAGACAAACCAAGCAAGTCGAGAAGGAACTAAAGGGAGCCACGAGTATGGTAGATACGACTCACTACGTCAATTAAGCCGAGGGAGACAAGTTTATATGCAAGTAAAAGTTTTATTGGCTTATTTGTTGTATATAGGGTTAAGCCTTTGTATTAGACCCTCGTGTAAAGAATTTTTACATTGTTTAATAAAAGTGGAAGGTTCAAGGGTTGTTTCATGCAAATTATGTATTGTGATGATGATGTTGTTAATGATGTAAATTCTTTACATGTGTTACATATGAGTGTAAGTTAATTGAAGTATTGTGACGATAATTTAAAATATTAGGGGAAAAGTAATGAAAACTATATTTAGGGGAAATAATTTAAAATATTCCTCCAAAAGACATGAGAAAACACGTTTAGAGGTAGTTGTTGGAAAGCCTCCTAAAAAAATCAAATTTTCATGACTTTTGAGGGGGTTTCAAAAACCGCTCCTAAATCCCCAAACACACTTTTAGAGGTGGTTTTGTCAAGAATTTTGCAATCCAAATCACCCCTAAAGGCCTTTTTTGTAGTGGTACAGGTGTCAATACGTGCATAGTGCTAAGTGTTAGTGCATTCTAAGTGCCAAATTATCCTATGTTACTTAAATTAAGAAATCATTCTCTATATTCCAGTGCATAATCAACCATGGTATGTAACAATGCCACAAACAAACCCATAAAAATAGTGTGTCCACAATTAAAAATTAATAACATAAATGACTAATTCATATACTTGGTGTACTTTTTATTTGGTCATATTTTTATTCTTGATGTATAATAGTCATTTACATTAATCACTATTAATTTTGTCACTTATTATCTAGTCATATATTTTAATCCTAGACTAAATTAGTCATTTAAGTTAATCGTTTTTTGTTTAGTCACTTATTATCTAGTCATATATTCTATTCCTAGACTAAATTATTCATTTAAGTTAGTTGTTTTTAGTTTAGACACTTATTATCTAGTCGTATATTTTATTCCTAGACTAGATTAGTCGTTTAAGTGAGTCATTTTTAGTTCGGTCATTTTCAGTTCAGTCACTTAAAATTACAATTTAGTGAATTCATTTGAATCATTACTTGACTAAATTTTTAGTCACCTAGTCACTAATTTCATTATTTACACTAGTGGATTCAAACAAAAGCCTTCGCATCAAATTAAGGTAGTGATGATATTCACGATCCGCATGCATTTACAATCTAAGGAAAGTAGATTTCTAATTGTTCCATGTTGTTACTATACCCATCCTAGGGCTAGAGGGATCATCTCTATCCGTAGAGAGGATTTTCCCAGATAACAATGAATCTACCATTGAACCTTTGACAATTGAACACATTTATATGTTTTCCTTCTGAATATCCTCATGTTCATGAGGCTCAAGGTGGCTATATAGCACCGGAGGGGTAGTAACCTCTCCAAGGACAACATCCTCTCCAAGGGCATCAACCTTTTCAAGGAAAAAAACCTCTCCAAGGGCAACAATATTTTCAAGGGAAAAATATTTTCCAAGAAAAACTATCCTTTCAAGGAGGAAAAAATTTTACTAGAACCTATCCCCCAGCTGTAGGGAAAAATATTCCTGGTAATTATCAAACTTATGTTCCCACACCTCAAACTGGTTATGGTCAACCTTATGCATCACAAACTTTAATGAGAACTCCTTACCTAGGGATAAATACTATGTGGAACCCTTACGGTTTACTCAATAGTCTTTGTAGCCTACATTTCAATTACCTTATAATCAACTTGTCACCACCGGACAATTTGGTTTTTTATAGATAAAAGAACTTTCAGATTAATCACATCATTAGAAGATCAATCCAATGATGTGATTAGACCTAATCCTAATGAGATCCGAAATTTCTTTATTTCATAATGGATCTACAAAAGTTCAGATCTAACAATTTGGTTTTACCCAAGTCCAACAGCCTGTTCAAGGTGCGCTTCAAATTACCCCACAAGTATTTGTGCCAAGTAGTCAGCAAGATGGTCGGAGTACTCCAAGTGCTCCCATCCAATCTACTATGAAAATTTATTTTCAACAACCAATTACACCAATCCCTAGAATTTATCAAACCCCTATTGTTACAACCCTTCAAGCGACAACACCTACTGTTACACAGGAAATTCCTCAGATTACTGCTCATCAAGCTAGACCTACAGTTCAGTCTATTCCTCAAACATCTGTAGGAAAACTTGGTGCAGCTATGGTTCAAACAAGTCTACCTTTTACAGGTCAAACCTTTCAAGGTCATTTTGTTCAAAGTCAACCATTTCAAGGGAAATTTCAATATGGACAAATGGGACAAAATCCAGTTTACCAGAGCCAACCATACCCTGGTTATATGTATCAAATACCAACTCAACCTTAGTTCGGTATGGCTAACACTAGATACCCTGGAGGTATACCAATTCCAACTGCTTAGGCTATCCCAGGTTTTCCTGGATATCCTCCTCTGGGTAATGTTATTGTTCCTCAAGGTTATCAATTTGCACAACAATACCCTAACCGATGGTTACCATTCAATTGCAACTTTAGACTTATCGGACTTGTCTCGGCTAACGAATGATCCACTTTACTATCTTCCGTTTTGGCTGGGAATGCCTACTAAGTTTCCTAGTGATATTCCAAAGTTTGAAAGAAAATCAGGGAAGGCCCTCCACTTCGAGCATACAATCCCAGATTTATGCCACCTTTTCAGGCTAGCTTCCAAACCACTTCCCAGAATTACCTAAAACCTTCAATAATGTAATCAAAGATACCGACAATGCTAGTTAATCAAAACTCAAGCAAGAAATTAAACCAAAATGACTAATCCATAACGAAAATTTCATCAAACATATGACAAACATGTGAGCTACAATTCATCAATGCATATCTTATCATAACTTGAGCGTCTTCATATGATAATCACCGAGAAGGCTCTAAAATTTCTCTAACTAGCTACAATAACATTTTTTATTCCATATATACATCAACCATTCGATAACTTAAAAAATCATGATAGGAGCCATAGATAGTATACATCATATAACCAACAAATAACTAGCATAGAAACCATGGAAACCTAGCCATAACATCACCAACATAATCACTACAATGCTTGTAGATCACAATAAGAAAAAGTATCATATTAACATATGAAAATGTCAAGAAATTCAAGGACTTCCACATATCACCCAACCATAGATTGGGTTGAACCAAATCTCTGTTTTAGCTAATAATCCCCATGACATATTCCAAGCATGAATGTGGGATCTCATGGAATAAACCAAGACAAAACCAACCAGGGTTTTCAGAGACCAACCACCTCAACCCTCAACCATAGTGATTCCACCTCTATGATTGGGCATCACTAACGCCAACCAGATCAATCTCTACCCAAGTTGTCCAGTGCTCCAAGAACTAGTAACTCAACCTACTACCATCCAAGGCTCTAGATATTTTTTCCAACCCAACTCCAGTGACTAGTAACTCAACCCACCAAGGGCTCGAAAACATTTTTCTCAACCTAGTCCCCAGGACTAGTAACTCATCCCAAGATATTACAAGGCTTCCAGAGTTTTTGTTCCAACCCACAACCATCAAGAACCTGAGCACCAATTAGAAAAACAACAAGTGGAAACACCCATAACACCATGGATACCAAGGAAATTTCGAGGCAAGGCTAAAAACATTTTCTATCTAGGAAAATATCGATGCGAATGATAGCGCATAACCATAAAATCACATGCATATACCATGAATTCATAAATAAATAAGGAAATCACACATGCAACCTGTTACCTACAAAGAAATCCAACTACATATGTTGATCCAAATGTTCCCTTGCAATTTCATGCTTTCCTTTGCCTTATTTCTCCAATCCAAGTGAATGATCAAGTGATCGAAGAATGCTCCAAGATTTCTCTAAGTGTGCAAGAGTTTGAGAGAATGAGAGAATGAAAGAGAGATCAACCCAAAACTATCGAAAGGCTAGCAACTAATTCTCTAAAGCATTTTTATATCGATGCCTCTATTTTCTTCATTTCCCTTCATTTTCCCTCTAATTTCACTTGTATGAAAATATCTATCTCTTCAACTTCCTTTTCTCCTTTTTTCCTTTATTTTCATACATAAATTCTAATTATTACCTCTTCCCCTTTGCAATTCCTTTTCCAATTTCCTTAGCCATAAACACTACAAGGAATATACCCTCTAGTGGATGTTTTGAGGAACCCCTTATAAAAATACCCCAGACATCCGTTTCTAGCGGAGGTTACTAGAGGAGGTTGGCGGGCAGAGGGTTTTGCGGATGCTTTTCGCTCAGTGCGCTTATCATCCAAAACCGCATCGGTGTGCTCAACAAGAGAGCACCGGTGCACACAAAACATTGGCACACCAGACACCATGTGCTCCATACACACCCACCTGGTGCGTCGTATTACGGTAGAGAACTGGTGCTTTACAACTCTTCCACACTGGTGCGTCCTAAAACACCGCATAAAAACAGAAACCGCCCAGTGCGGTGTTAAGAAACCGAACTGGTGCGCTTATAAAACCCCGTGCACTGGAGCATTTTTTACTTTTCTCAGTGCTTCGGAGCTCTCAAGCGCCAGTGAAATTTATCCTTGTCTGAGTTGCCTTGACATCGGTGCTCCCATTCCAACCATTGCACGCACTGCTATTGTGCATTGCCCACCAATCTCCAACTTGCATTTTGCAAAACGGTGGGGAATTTTTTTTTTGCAAATTCTACAACCAATATGCCTCCTCGATGGCCAAATGTATAGGTATTTTTCTTGTTTTTCCATAATTAAGATTTTTAGCGGATTATAATTTCAAATAACCTTAAATTTAACCATTTAAAAGAAAAAAATAATAATTTGTTGCGCGATGCGTTCGAGCCGTTCGGCTCGCACTGGTAAGCGGTGCTACCAGTAAAATTTACTGGCCACACCGCAGCTGGTGCTAACGGTATCCGCACCGTTTCTGGGGTGGTATCAAAATTCGCACCATGTTATTTTAAAATTTTAAAAAAAAGTGCGGTGTGGTCATTTAGCCGGCCGCACCACTGACCATGTGGAATAGCCGCAATGTGGTGCATTAATGGAAATATCCGCCCCAGTGTTTGTCATCACATCGCATTCATCATTTCGACAGGGTGAACGATGCGGCCTGGTAAAAGACCGCACCGTTGACTATGTAATGAAGTCAGGAGGTCGGTGCGTTGACCCGACTATATGCATCGAGGCGTAGATTTTAGTCAGCGCACTGCACTCCTAACACCATACATAGTCAACGGTTCTCTGAAAATTTTCAAGTGCACCACCTACGGTGCATTGAATGTCATATAGGGCACCACCCCCGGTGCGCAACAAACAAAAGACGCACCAGAACTGGTGCATGACTATTTTTTGTGGTGCACCGACTATTTTGTTTTTTTTTTCAAAAAAAATTATATATGTATATTCCTAAATACATGTCTCATTTGAGAAAAAAAAAATTATTTAATATTTCAATCATTCAGAGAGAAGAGGGGGAAAAACAACAACAACAGGCGAAGCAGTACGACATGGTTCGCGTGTGGGAGGCACGAGAGAGGGAGAGAGATGTGTATCCTCGCCCTATTACAGCAGCTACACTGGGGCTCCTAAGGCAGGTAGGCCTCCTCAAGTTCTATGAAGAGGCTACTTTCCTAAAGGGCCATGGTGTGTTTTTGAGACATCTTATCCGCAGGTGGAATGCCCACTAATAGGCCTTCTAGGTTGGTCCTAACCAGTGGTACACACCCACTGAGGAGGATAAATATTTCATTACAGGGCTATCGAGGAGAGGGGTGGATTTTCCCTCGTTCCCAGAGGTTCCAACTAGCTTTGTAGCAGGGAGTTAGTTACTGTACCCCTAGATATACAGTGGAGAAGATGTACTATCTCCTTCAGATTTTCATGTCGCTAGAGGTCAGTTACGTATCAGTGCATTTGGTAGTGAGGAGGTGAGGTGCCTCTCACTTCTGATTTCAACCATTTCACACAACACCAATGATGGGCAACACATTAGTTGCTCATTCTATATTATGTTGATTCTTTAGTATATGAGCCATGACTTGTCAGGTGGTCTGTCATTTTTTTTTTGTTCGACAACCTCATAGGCCGATGTTTGAGGCACATATGCACATGTGGGGGTAGATGATGCCCAAGAGGGGCGAGATTGTGTTTCCAGTGAGGATATTGCATGATGCACTAGAGTTGCTAGCCAGTGTTGAAGAGCTGCATCCCTTCATTATGGTCCCTTTTCCTTATGCTGGATTGGATTGGCAAGGGTGTGCCAACATCCTCTTCACAGATGAGAGTCGCCAGATGATAGAGGTAATATTACTATTTTATTTAAATTTATTCTAACATGTTCTTTAACTTGTTTTTATTAGATTATGTAATGAATTTGTTTAATTATTGTTGTGTACTTGTATATATTTTGTATACATTGGGTCTTTTGATGGCGAGGACATGCCGGCACCATCACATGATCCAAGTGTGGATCCTGATGACGATCAGGGCATGCCAGATGCCGAGGATCATCAAGAGGCCAATGTAGAGAGACCTGCTCCTGCTGGTGCGCCGGTACCGCCTTTTTCTAGGTGCGGTTGGCTTGATACTAGATACAGGATGGAGTTGTGCGACCAACTCACTGCATTGATTTTTGAGGTGGGCATCAGGCCCGCTCGTATGAGAGACATACAAGCCAATGGTAGGTTGTTACAGATGTGGAGAGGCATGCCGCGTGACATGTACAACCTGATGTGGCATGTCATAGGAGCTACGACCTTAGTTACGCGGTTGAGGAGGACCATTGCACATTATAGGCATGGTCGAGATGCAGCACGTGATCGACAGTTCGCAAACAGTGACACATCATTTCATGATCATTCACCTTGCGCTGCACCAGATGAGCAGCCTCCAGTAGCATCTAGCAGCAGTCATCATGGAGATGAGGCTGGACCATCGGTCACGTCCAGTCAGCAGCCTGCAGCTTCCAGCAGTACTCATGATCATGAGTAGGCTGGACCATCGACCGTTGAGGCTGAACCATTGATTGAGCAAGCCTCGACTAGTACTGCTATTGATGTTGTACCACCAGCTGATCCATGACATTTATATTACAGTTGTATATTTTTAACATTATATATATATATATATATATAATATATATATATATATATATATATATATATATATATATATATATATATATATATATATAGTCCATGTATTTTATGTTCATGTTGCAGTTGTACTTAATTTACGTGTTGGTGATCATCATAAGGTGTATATTGTTATGTCATGTTAGATATGTTCATTTAATGTGTAGCTTGTAGATAGATGTGTATGTGATAGCAGTTATTTGACATGAAATGTATATTTTATGTTTGTGTTGTGATGATGTTATACAATGATTGTGTTTTGTTAGATGATCATGATCATGATGATTAGATGATGTTAGTGAATTTGAATTGTAATTGTATGTGAAATTGTAATTTTAATTGTAATTGTATGTAAAATATTTGTAAAATTTTAATTGTATTAATGTGAAACGATTGTAATTGTATATATGTAAAATTGTAATTGTAACTATAATTGTATGTAAAATTATAAAATTTTAATTGTAATTGTATGTGAAATTGTAATTGTAATTGTAATTTTTATATGTAAAATATTTGTAAAATTTTAATGTAAAATTTTAATTGTACTTGTAATATTTAATTTATTGTGAAATGATTGTAACTATAATTTTAATTTCAACTGTGATATATGACAAATCGTAAAATTGTAATTGTAATTGTAAATGTAATTCTAATTCTAATTCTAATTGTATGTAAAATATTTGTAAAATTTTAATTGTATTACTGTGAAATGATTGTAATTGTAAAATTTTAATTGCAATTGTAATTGTATGTAAAATTCTAAAATTGTAATTGTAATTCTAATAGTAATTGTATGTGAAATTGTAAAATTGTAATTGTAGTTCTAATTATAATTATAATTCTAATTCTAATTGTATGTAAAATATTTGTAAATTTTGTACTGTATTAAAGTGAAAATTTTAATTGTATTAATGTGAAATTATTTTATTAAAATTTTTTAATTTGTAAATTTGCAAATTTGTAAATAATTGTAAAATAATAAATCTAGAATAATATGAATTTTTGTAACATAATAAAGTTTAGAAAATAATGCAAATAAATTCATGTACTTTAGAATTATCATTATTTTATTATGATCTTACATACCAAAAAAAAAAACTTTATACAGTACGCCATTTCTAGCGGAGGTTCCTAGTTTTTCGTCCGGTGTGCTTATCATCATTACCCGCACCGGCGCATCTTAGTATTGTAGCACACTGGTGCTTCACAACTCTTCCACACCGGTGCGTCATAAAAAAACCATGCCAAAACATAAATTGCGATCTTATGAAACTACACCGATGCGCCTATAAAACCCTGCGCACGAGAACAGGGTTAAATAATACCTCGCACGAACCAGGTATGTCATTGAAATATCTTTTCTAAGAAGGAAATTTTATTCTGTAAAGTGCAATATTGGAGCAGCAAAGGGTTCGAATCGTACGCAAGAATTTTTCTGAGGAGATGAGGGTTTGAAAAGACGAGAGTTCGAATTTTGGCTGAGAAGTTTATAGCAGAGAAAATGAGTGATTCAAAAAGAAATATGGACAAAGATGCTTACAAGGATGTAGACGGCTACAGAGCTAGATAGAGTACAAAAGGAGAAGAGATTTATGAAAAATATAAGAAGGGTGGTCGAGAAATCTCGGTTGAGAACGACAGGGAGCATTCGGTTGAGGTTGGAAATAGGGTTAAGAGGTCCCATGATGGAGAAAGGGAGAACAGAGTTGATGGTAGAGAAATACCTTTCGACTAGCAAGGTGAAACGGTCCTTCGAAATCAAGGAGTCCTATTCGCTAAGGGATGTCAGAGAGAGATCAATTGAGTTTCTTGAACAGGCTAAGAGATCACAGATCACATGAAGGTAACGATTCTCATTCTTACAAGGATGACAAGGAAACATTGGATAGTAGAGAAAGATCAATTGAGGCAGTCGATAAAGCTACCAAGAGGCACCATGAAGGAAATGATTCTCATTCCCTTAAGGACAGCAGAGAAAGATCAATTGACACTGTTGATCAGGCTGGTAGGTCCCATGAAGGGAAATATTCTCTAGAATTCATTTAAAAGCAGCTGGGAGTATTGTCTAAGCTTCGGTTGGCTTACAAAAACTTTTACCAGCAAAGCCAATGTCGCATAAAATAACATCTTCGGCTTTCAATTGAACTTGAATGGCATCTCTAACTTTTTTGAGCCATGGTCCTGTGGATAATGAGGAATATCACATGGAATGTGCCCAAAAATCCAAATTTTTGAAAGTATAGGTGAATCAACACTTATCAAAGAACGAAATGCCGAACAAAATCCGAATGGGATACACTTAAGGATTCCCTGGTTCCATTTGTTATTGAAAATGAAGCTCTCTCTAGATGAAACCAGTAAAAAGTCTTCTTGTATTATAAATGAAAATCAAGTGACCATTTCTATGGGAAGAAAAGCATAGATACCTGCAGCTACCATATTTCCACCTGCAAATTAGTTTCCCATTGTAAAATATAATGTAATAGCCCATTTTGCAATGTCTTTCCTCTTCTCAACCCTATACTCATTTTCTACGGCAAACCATTGCCTCCACATGTAATAATTGCATCATCTAGTCAAAAATTGGTCTTCTTCTGCTAACAAATGCAGAATGAAGGATTCGTTGTCATTGCTCCCAGAACATTCAAGGTTAGTTTCTCGTAAAACAAAGATTGTATAAATTTTTTTAATATCAAAATAGAAAGCAAAAAGGAGAAAAGAGGAAATTGGATGCCAAGATGGAGGAGGAACTTACAAATGAGCAAGAAGATCATGGGGCACCTTTTCTATTTGCAGGTTATGGAAAGGTTCAAGTTTCTTTTTCTGAAAGAAGAAGAGGTGTAGTTTTGAAAATAAATGGCCCAAATATTTTCACAACAAAATGTACATTTCCCGCATGTCTAATTTTGGTGTACACACATAAAAGTAATTTCAGTGCCTCAACCGTAAATCGGTGCTAATGTACAGATAATCACAGTGTGTTCTAGTTACTACGAACCAGTGCGTTTTAGTTACTACACATCAGTGTCGTCTTACCAATGGATGCACCAATGCGGTGCTATTAAGTGATGCACGGGTGACGAATAAACACAAATAAAAAAAAGCGCAACTCTATTTTATTTAAGTGAAAAAAAAAGAAGCGGAAAATTGAAAAATGGGCAGAAAAATATTTTCGATATCCTAATTTCATAAAACAATTCTTTAAATAATAAACACTTTTCATTATTTCACTATTTTTTCTAAAATTTTTAGCCAGAGATTTGCAGGAGACATACTTGGAGCAAGAGAGCACAAGAGCACTGTGGAGCAGCGAAATACTTTCGAACAGAAGTATTCATACAATCAAAATCCAAACCTCTGGTAATTCAAACCCTGTAGCATAGAATTTCAAATGATCTCGTGATTAAATTTTATTTTAATTTTTACTTTTTTTGCAGTTTTATCCATTTTTACCCTTAAACCCTTCATTTTTTTTTGTTTCTGCCCTTTCTTCTCCCGGTTTCTATGATTTCAGAATTAGGGCTTTTAATTTTATATTGGAATCCAACCCACGGACGACTTGCATAGTCGGATCCCAATCTATGTTGGCCCTTGCGTGAATTTTTGAAAAAAATGGATTTGTTTTTATCAGTGTGCCTTGTGTAACATAGCGCACCGCGCAAGTACTGTGTAATAAAAATTTAAAAAAAAAAATGTAATCAGTGTGCCATATATAATGTAGGGCGCTGGTGCGCTATGTTACGAGGATAGCACCATATGATCTATTATACTATTTTTTCAGTGCGTTTATAATACCCCACGCACTGACGTCAGTGCGTACACCATGAAAGGCGCACTAGTTTCTTGAGATTTATTTTTTACCTGAAAAGTTGACAATTTATTTATAAATATAGTAATGAATGATATGGTACAGGTTTCAGATTGATAAAGGAATGACTGACGAGAGATCAAGTAACAAAAATACTGATAACATGTCAAGAAAAGCAAAAAAGGCAAATTCTTTACAAAAAATATTATTTTTGAATTATATGTAAGTTTAACTAATATGTATTATTTAGTGTGTATCATGAAGAGCCAAAAAATGATGAAGCTCGATAAGATTATTTCTGATCTAGGACCATAAGAGCATAAAATCTTGATGGAAAAATTGCAAAAAGGATGAATCAGGTGAATGAAAAAATACTATCGATCCAATATGAGTTTTTTTTTTTTTTTCATTAATACTATACTTAAAATTATTAGATAACATGTGTCAAACAATCTATTAATTCACATTTGTTTAATTTTCTACAGGGAGCAACAACTCAGAAAATGAATGTTGTTCTAAGAAAAGAAAAAAAAATAGAACATGCGAATGAAAATGAATTGCTCCTTAGCTCATCTGAAGTGGTGTTGGAGGTTAACAAAAGGGGGAAAAACTTTTACAAAATTTTGAGGGATCTATTGGAATGAATGTATAGACTTTCTTTCCACTTACAATACAAAAACCAATCCAATGATTCCAAGAACCAAATTTTATCTAAACTACAGGAAGAGTTTCCATAGAATTGGTCAATGAGACACGTCACATTTTTAATAGCAAAAAAGTACAACAACAAAAAGGAAGGAATGAAAAAGTAATATTCCTTTAAATGTTTGTCTAGAATTATTTATAAATATCACTTTTGTTATATTTATTTTTCATATATCAATATAAAAATTAAATAGTTTATTGTAATGTCACATTTTAAATAAGATTATGAAAATCTCAAAAGATGAATGAGCTAATATCAAAAATATGCCAGTAGGAATGTCCAAAAAGTGTACAAGGAGATGGTCAAAGAAATGGACAAAATTGCATCACAGGAGGAGCCATCTCAACAACAACATGCTTCAAAATATAATATGTAATCATTGATTTTTTCGATCATTAGGTACAATAAATAAACAATTTAGCATTAAATATTAAATTTCAAGAATTTTCTTGTAGAAAAGAAAAGGAAATGGAACCCATTCAACACATAAAACAAGACAACAAAGAAGAAAAGGGTTGATATCTAAGTTTGTGAGTAACTGTTACTTCCTTATAACAGCTTAACTAGATTTCATTTTTGTATTTTTTAAGTTGTTTTACAAAAATCATCATTGAATGTCTTCAAACAGGTGCTAACATACAAAGAAGAACCATCAGACGAATTGATTGAAATTGGGTTAAATATGGGTTGTGAGTATATGTTGGCATATCAGAAATTAATTGTGGAATTTGTAAGCATCTATCAATCTTGTTTTACTTAGCTCCGTCTATAATTAATAGAACAAAAAAATCTTTTATATTAAATATATGATTTGTTATGGGGTATAAAACTTGCAGGAAACAAAGTATGGAACTGCGCCAACAGATGAAATTTTGAAAGATGGCATGATACATGGTTTTGAAAGAATGTGTGTAGTTTATGAGTCAATTATTGCTATGGTACGTCATTTTTCTTTTCGATTTACATTGATGTATATTATTTAATATTGCAATTTTCATTATTCTCACCAATGTATATACACTCATTTCATTTTATTTTTATGTTTGTAGATGGAAGGTGAAGAAGAAGAAAACAATCAACACCGTGAACAAAACATTCCTGAAAATAACCCAAGTCATGGAAGTAGCTCTAGCAGTGACAACAGTTCAAGCAAAGAATGATGATCACTATGTTTGGATATCAAAGCAAGGCGTTGTATTTTTTGAAATATTTCTGTGAAATCAGACATTTTCTTTAATGTAATGGACATGGTGTCCCAATTGAAAGACAAAGGAATACCAATAACTGTCCCATTTTGTATGACAAAGAATGTCTTATATATATATAATAAAATATGTTTTAATTTATTCTATTGCGTTCTCCATTGTTGTTCTCAAATGCACTAATAAAAATTTAATTCATATGAATATTGTTATAAGATATATATGTGTCGACTTTTGATGAATAATGAATTTTAAAAAACCACAATAATTATGATATGATATAACAAATTAATCCAAACATCACATTCAAATGCATTAATAAAAATTTAATTAATATGAATATTTTTATAAGATGTGTCGACTTTTGATGAATAATGAATTTAGAAAAATCACAATAATTGCACTGTCACAGGTCGATGTTTCTAAAAAATAAAAAATGAACACCGTTGCATGTCAGCTATTAGAATCTAAGGCATTTGTATGTTTTCCAAAGACACTGTGCGTTTCTACGACCTATGGGCACCGCACAAATACCAAAACCAATTAAAAATCTCGATGTGTTTGTGTGATACTGCGCACCGGTGCTTTTATGTGAGACTACACATCGGCGCATTTGTATGATGTATGGGCACCGAAAAAATACCAATACCAATTATAAATACCGGTGTGTTTTTCTAATACATCGCACCAGTGCGTTTCTATAAGTCTACGTACTGATGCATTGAGACGACCTATGGGCACCACACAAATCCCAAGACCAATTGGTAAGGCCCCGTGCATTGTATCACCAACAATGCGCCAGGTGCGGTTTTATACCTTAACGGCCCAGTGCAAGAACCTTTGACCGCCCCGGGGCCACCATCTAGATGACACGCACCAGTGCGTTGAAACCTTAGTAGCACACCGATGAAAAAAAACATCTGTAATAACCTTCGACTACCCAGTTTTTTTATTTGTGTTGAATTTCCATTAAAAGCTCTGCCAAAACCTACGTAACCATAAACGGATGTTGTAGCAAATGTTTTTTTAACAATTTTGGCGAATTTTATAACACCAAAAACCTCCTTTTTAACCTCCGCTAGAGGGTCTTTTCCTTGTAGTGAAATAAACTAAATGTGATCCCCAATATGATGTTAACCCCACCATCCAGCTTGGAATACATGCCCCATGACCTTGTTCTTATTTTATTTGCATAGAAAATCAACTAGGGGTTGTTACAGGATCCTTTTTCGGTGCTC
This sequence comes from Pinus albicaulis, assembly GCA_034641835.2. NCBI lineage: Eukaryota > Viridiplantae > Streptophyta > Pinopsida > Pinales > Pinaceae > Pinus > Pinus albicaulis. Next base: position 657,583,962 of record CM076571.1, read on the forward strand.
TACTTGCTACATCACTCTCCCACCATGCCAAAGCACGACCTTCAAGCATCAATTGAGCCAATGTGATCCTTTGCTTACTAGCAACTTCAAGTATGCTAAAGTACACCTCAATTTCCTATAGCCACTAGTTTATTTTTATGGCATCAACTTCCTTAGCATATGTCTTGATGTCCACCTTTTCCTGTGCATGGAAAGGTTCTTGTGTTTTATGACAACTACGTTCTGCTATCTTTTTCTTGATCCTATACTCTATCTCTAATTTTGTTTTCCATTTCTTGGGGTATTCATGACATATATTTAGTGAGGGTGTTTTGATATCTTTCACTATCAAAAATTGTGTTACCAATGATGTTATAGCGGTAATTATTTTCTCAAGCCAATTCAAGCTGATCTTGTGTTCTTATTTTTTATTTTCTCCATGACATAACCCTATCATTATTGGTGCTTTGTTTTTTTATAACCCTGGAAACAATTATTCTCCACTTATTCTACAATCATTCCAAATACTTACCATATAGGTTTCACCAAGTGTATTCAAACTTTCGATTTGATAACATATGATTTGTAAATGTTAGGCTTATAGATTACCATTTTATTGACACAAATAATAAAAAATAATTATAGCATCATTACAATTTATATGATTTATTTCAAGATGGAAACAATAACAATGATTATAAATCAGTATAGCAAATCATGTTTCTAATTTTTTTTCTACATGTTTAGTAATATTCTTGATTCATGAACTTGACCTAGTCTACCATAGATATAATTCCTTGGGCTTGTATGAATACTCCAAACATTTTACTCATAATTCACTAAAAAATTCTATTTCCATTTCTTGCTCAAATGTAGTTATCTACACTTTATTCTCAATGCTTGTTCACATTCCTTGTATTGGTCATAGTTCCAAAAACCATGTCAATGAACTCAACCATTAACAAAAGTAAAGGATGTACATATTTTTTCTTTCATATCAAATAAGAGGATGAAATAACTAATGAAATAACAAAAATAAATTATTTTTATGCCTACCAACAAAATTAAAAATAAAATTGAATATTGTGCCATGGAAACTCAAATGGGAAATCCAACATTAAATTAGCTTCAACCATGCTCTTTATTATGCAAAACAAATGTAGGTTATAGGCATAGCCTCTTTGGTTCATCCTTATGTTCCTTGTAGAAGTCCAGGCAATATTCTCTTCACTCTTAGCTAAAGAGCCACACTTCCCTTTTGGGAACTTAATATATAGGAGGTTGGCATAGTTGGGGGATAGGTATAAGATCAAGCATCCCCAACCCTTCAACCTCCCCAAGCTTATCTATCATCCCTTGTCCTTTTTTTGAATTTTTTTTGTACATTGGAGGAGAGGTATCACGTTGTTGTTTTGTCTTTTAAATATATGGCATTTTTTTACAACAATATTTTTCTTTGTAATTTTACATCTCACATGGTTTCATTACGATTTAATTAAATGCAAGGGTGTACATTGATTATGATGGCATTGGCCCCTTCATGCGAACAATCTGGTCTCCTTCCTCGCTAGTAGCCACAAGTCTTGTTATTATTGATGATTATACATATTTTTCAATAGACAATTTTCCATATGAAAATCCAACTCAAATGATTGTAGGACATCATGCTCTTCTCTCTCTTTTATTCCACTCAACCAAATCTCTATTTGGTTAATACCAGTTCTTAGCGAACACCTACATTCCAAAATTGGAGTAGCTTCCAAATACAATCATTGATTAGGAGGATGCTTTTACAAGAGAAATACCCTTGATCCCATGAACTATTTATCCAACAATTCCATCCATTTCATTATTTTGCTACAAGGGCTGTCCACTTACATAAAATTTATGGGCTACCATTGACACTAGCATAATCCATTTTATGACAAACTAGCCTAAGAATTTATAGATGTTATCTCATTAAGGGTATAGATTAATAGGTAAAACATGAAGGAAGCATAATTTAACTTCAATGCATTGGGAATGTTGATTGGATTACTATTGTAAGAGGCCATTATCATTGTTGTTACCTCCAAAGAGTAACTACAACAAGCCATGATGTTCAAAGTCTTGGGAATCCCAAGTTCTTTCCTTGTTTAATTAATTTTTTCATGTGGGAGAATGGCCCATGAGAGAATGCAATGGGTTGGACAATATGTTAGACTAAAAAACTTAATACTCATTATCTCTCTACTTGCATAAACCTAATTTCTCTCACTATTCTTATTACATAGCCTCATACATATCAATTAGATAATCGCATACAAGTGACATTGTAAATGTATAAATTAAAATAGATCAATAACTAGTTATTTAATTGATGAAGATAGTAATATAAGACATGGATCAATACATCATTATTATATTGCAATATTACAATGCATGGACTATCCACTTTGTAGCTTTATCTTGTGTTTATTTTAATGCACTATTTGTATAAAAAAATTTAACTATGATGATGATGACGATTAACATCCACTAAGAATGATATGGTCTATTACACCTTAAGAAGGTAAGATATTACCTGAAATTCTTCCACATCCTATTTTTATTCTTGAAAATAATTAAGAGAAGTGTTCAAAGTTCACCATAGTTTTGTTGACTTCTAAGGTCAAGAACTTTGGTATTGTGACAAATATTTTGAAAATTAGTCTATTGAATGTGAGTATAATATGGACATCTAAGAGGATATGTTTTTCATCTTCAACCCCTTTAGTGTCACAAAGGTGACAGATTCTTTCATCCCATGGAGTTTTGGGAATTGGCCAATCTCTAGTTTCACTATGAGGCTCATGAGAATTTGTTATTTAGCAATGTTTATTTTATTATTAACATTAGTTAAGACAACGAGATATTTTTTTGTTTTTGAGATTGGGGTTGATCACCTTCTTATAATATCTTAGTTTTTTTTTTCCTCTAACTCTTTATCATCCCACAATTTCTTAAATTTTGATGTAATAATATTTTAATGTTATCCTTATTTTGCAAAATGATTTCCTCCTTTATCCTTGAATGATCTAGCCAAAACTAGTCATCCTTATGTTGTCCATTCCTGAGTCATAGGTGGGTGTTTTGACTAGAGTTAGAATAAATTTTAGGAAACTTCTTAGCTTCCATGTTTTTTATGTTAGAATTAATGCTTACATTAATATTATAATTGGTTAGGGTTTGGTTGAGATTGTTGAGATATTCTCTCAACCTCTATCACCAAGTTTG